>JAKZAP010000014.1:10473362-11058362 GCA_023053575.1 Branchinecta lynchi
ACCGGCATGGCACCGCGGCAGTTGTTTCGGCTCAGGAGAAGAAAGCTCTCCGTGGCCATGTCTGTAAATGCATTCTCCATGTTGCGTTCAAGTATGGTTTCATTGTTCAGGTGTCCTTTAACAAGTATAAACTTCTGGAGGGTTTTGTAGTTCCTAGTAATTTTTGGGATCCCAAAACGTAATCGGAGGGATACCTATGACATCGCAAAAATGTCCGTCTGTCTGTGAGCATGTTAACTCTCGAAGGGAATGAGATATTTTGATGAAACTTTGTGTGAGGATTAATTGGGTCAAGGGTAAGGTCAAGTCCTAGGTGGGCTCTGTAGACCTACATTTAGGGGTGGGGGAGGGGGTTGAAATTAAGGGACAAAATAAATATTTTTAAACAGCTAATGTCAGTCGATTACGGTGTAAGAATGCATGCTGAGCACGATATGAAAACCATTTTGTTGCCGGACAAGTAGTTCGCCCGGAATCCGGCCAGAACTGGAAAATTCATTAATAGCAAAAGTTTGATTAGATGACAGATTAAGGGGCAAGAAGAGAGGCTGAGTCTGTATATGACAATCATTTTTTACCCCGACATATAATTAGTCCGGAATCCGGTTGTAACCGGAATTTTTTGTTAAGTCAAAGTTTTATTTAAAGATGTTCTTTATAGGGATGAGGAGATACGCCGGATTCGTTTCTGAATATTTTTTTTTTTTACTGGACTAGTGTTCGCTTGGAATTTGGATGAAATCGGAAACTTGGCAGAAGTAAAGCAGGAAGTCTCGGTCAGTACCGTCAAAATATATATGGCTTATTGAGGTATATCTGAACTTGGTTTACTCTGATGATTAGCCTGGCGAAGACAGGATCTGGCGAAGACAAGACCCAGTTGTCTGAATCAAATATTAGATTTTTGGGATCCAATCGACACCTGTTGTCTTGTTCCAGTAAACCGCGTATCTAATCTACTCTACTCTAAGAAATTTTCCAGTTTCGGACGGATTCCGGGAGAACTACTTGTCAGACAAGAAAATGATTTTTCTTGAAAAAGCTATCGGCCAATTACAGTTTCTTGTACCATAAGCAAAATCCTGGAATACGTCCTTCTTCCAGAAATAGTTAAAAAATGTCGCTTTGGTTCAATGCAGTTTCCGTTCGGCGCCAGTTGTGCGCACGCTCATCACATATTGACAAAAATGATGAAACAGGCTACCCGACAAGACAAGAAAATGATTTTTCTTGAAAAAGCTATCGGCCAATTACAGTTTCTTGTACCATAAGCAAAATCCTGGAATACGTCCTTCTTCCAGAAATAGTTAAAAAATGTCGCTTTGGTTCAATGCAGTTTCCGTTCGGCGCCAGTTGTGCGCACGCTCATCACATATTGACAAAAATGATGAAACAGGCTACCCGCGACAAGTCTGCTATACATATAATAATAATAATAATAATAATTTATTGGAAAAAGCCTAATACGGCCATACAACAGATTCCTGAAGCGCCAACAACAATTTATAACACTAATAATGAAACACAAACTATTTTCTTCTTTTCATTGCATTCAAAACGAAAGAAACTACCTCACGGATTGCACTTTTATTTGTCGACTTTAAGATACCAGGGAAGAGCTATATCTATAGATATAGCTGGTGCTTTTGACAATATAACGCACTCTCAGGCCCTATTTTCTCTCATTACTTCTGGCGTGAATCTGTCTGTTGTCTATCTGTTAAAATTTTGGTATGGTCATTCTTCAGTAAGGTTCAAATGGCAAGGTAGCTTGTCAGAGATTATTCCAGTCCGAACTGGTGTTCGTCAAGGGGGAGTCTTATCTCCCTACATCTTCAAATCGGCCATATCTTCTTGTCTTGATTCTTTGCATCCTGCTTACTTTTATAAAGACCACGCCTTCAGCTACATAGCTTACGCGGACGACTTGCTATTAGTAAGCCGTACCCGATCCACACTCACCAAAAATGTCTGTAAGCTGTCGTCGGAATTTCAAAAAATCGGTCTTGAAGTTAACCTCTCAAAATGTGAGTACCTGCATTTCAACCCTTCGTCAAATCGTTTGAATGCTAAAGCTTCTATCTCTCTTGGATCGTTCGTCGTCAGATCAACAAAATCTCTACGATGGCTTGGCATAACATTCAAATCCTCGTTGTCAAAATTTTGCTCTTCGGTTGTTCAAGAAGTTTCTAGGTCAATCCGTACCGTCTATGGGCGCATCGTCCCCAACCGGGGGCGCTATAATCGTAAAGCTTTGGGAAAATTGTACAGCACCTTCTGCGCTCCTTCTATACTATTTCGTTCTGGTGTCACTCATGTTCTGCGTAAGAAGGAGATAAAAAAGATGAGATCATGTTATTTTAAATATGCAAAGCACCTGCTCCACTTGTCGAAATTATGCCATAACCATACTTTGACGGAGAAGTTCAAAATTCAAGATGCAAGTGTTACCCTTTTGGATGTTTCTTCGTCGCTATAAAAAATCATTGACAACAGAACCCAACCAGCGCACGACCTTCTACACTGCTTCCTGGCCGACGATTGAAATTAAGTGTCTTTTTGTGTATGTTTATGTGTTTTATTTACTTTCTTCATTTACTCCGCTTTCTGAAAACGGCGGGTTGTAAATAAATTACTTACTTACTTACTTATTTTCATGTAAATTTCAGCATGTCTTCTTACCCCTAAACCGAACACCTAATGAACTTATATAAAACTTTTTCTTTTGACAAACTTTCCGGTTTTGGCCGGATTCTGGACGAACTACTTCTCCGGCGAGAAAATGGTATTCATATTCGTGTTCAACACGTCTTTTTACTCCCAAATCGACTGTCTCATTAGCTTGAAAAAAAAAACTGTTCGACCCTTCATTTAAACCCCCTCCCACACGCCTAAATGTTGAGCCACAGAGCCCATCTACGAACCCCGACCTTTCCCTTGACCTGAAGAGTCCTCACACCAAGTTTCATCTAAATATTTCATTCCCTTCTAGAGTTATCTTGCTTACAGACGGACTGACAGACGGACAACTTTTACGAAGTCACAGGTATCCCTCCACTTACGTTTTGGGATCCCAAATAGTGAATAAAAAAATTTGACCAAACGATACATATCCATGATGCACAAGGGCCCATTATATATTTGCCTGGAGGGTATTGCTTAAAACTGAATTTCAGGATCCCTTAAAGTGCGCATCTTAACAACAACAAATTAAGAAAATACTTTTGACCAAACGATACATATTCATGATGCCGAAGGGCCATGATAATTATTGCTTCAAGGGTATTCCTTATAAATGAATTCTTTAAAGGACAAAAACATTTTGAGCAAAATATACATTTTCATGATCCCCATGAGCCCATCATCATTTTTGCCTCACGGTTTTGCTTTGAGATGAATTTCTAGTGCCGTTAAGGTGCAAAAATAAAATACTTTTTACCAGATCATTCTCTTGATTTTCAAGGGCCCATGATCATTCTTATTTCAAGGGTATTGCTTATAAATAAAGACAAGAAACCCAAAAATTTGCAAATTCCTAAATTTCACCCTCAGACCCTGCCTTGCAAGTACCATATGAGCTTCTAACTCTTGTGTTCTAACCCAAGGTCATGAACATTGTAGACTTGCTTCATTCTTGGCCAATATCTGATGAAATTTGTTTACATTTTCCTCAGAAATCATGGCTTATCGCAATATTTTAATTTAAAAAACAAAAAAAAAAACGCGGCACCGGCTCTTTACGGCACTGTCGCACGCGCCACTTGGTGTACATCATTTTTGGGAGTGAGCAACCCCTCGACCCTACCACTAAAGTGATCACCCCCTCAAAAACTTAATTCTAAGTTACAATGATAGACGAAGGAGACTAATTTTCTTACCCTCAGATTTATAGAGATCAGATATAATGTGCACCAATTCGCATAAGTTCCTAGACCCTCATGAACCTCTACTAGCAACCGATTCTTACTCATCTCCCCTTTGGTACCATGCGATAGACATGGTACCAAATTGTTCTCTCGATCAGATACACCGGAAACGAAAATTAGAATTAATAGGTACATCAACTACCAAAACTTGCTAACCCCTCATCGCCGAAGATGAGTATGGTCTAACAGCCGATTATTGCTTACAAATCCCCTACATGTCTCACGATTGGGATCGGCTTATTTTTTATTTAAGTGTGTACCTTACTACTGAAGTTGTCAACCCCTTTTGTATCTCACGAATGAATTTTTGTACCAAAAAACGGATTACATATACTAATTTCATAAAAGTAAGTTTTATTTAATTTGATAAGATATTTGATTTGCGGGTAAGAAGAAATGCTGAATTCTTAGATTGCAATCATTTTCTCAGCGGACGTATAGATCGCTCGGAATCTGGCTGAAAGTTGTCACTGAACTTACTGAAGTTGTCAACCCCTTTTGTATCTCACGAATGAATTTTTGTACAAAAAAACGGATTACATATACTTTAATCAGCTCGTCAGGGTCTATCGATTGCCGTTGAAAGAAAAATTCCATCTGTATTTGTTCAAAGGTTGACTTTCTTGCCGTAGGCCAACTTTCTAAAATCACCACTTAGAAAGGAGCAAAGGATAAGCTCTAATTTCTTTAACAGTGAGAGAACTTTTAAAGTTCTAAAAAACTTTTAAGAGGCCCATCTGATATCATTTCTCTTCCTCAGTAGCAAGTGTAAGAAATGAAATGACAAACTCAGCTGAAATTACGAACGGAAACGGGTAGGAACAATAGATAGCAGCACTTTCGGACCCTGGGAAAATGACATTATTTTTATTCTGTAAATTTTTCTATTTATCACTCAAAGATGATAAATTGGCTGTAGGGCCAGGGAACTGCCGCACATATTTAGCTCTTGCCGATTTTAGTCCATCTTCAGTTTAAACACTGGTGCTTGTCTGCTTGCCTGCTAGAACGGAGCTTTCCACTCGAGAGCAGAGACATTGTTTAATGAAACGAAAGCTTGGCTGCATAACTTCAGATACTCTTCTCTGACATGGCTATGCAACTCGGTTCACTTCACACACTGTAGGCTCTGGCTCAGTTATAAGCCCATCTACGAACTTGACCTTACCCTTGACCCAATGAATCTTCACACCAAGTTTTTATCAAAATACCTCATTCCCTTTGAGAGTTATCGTGCTCACAGACAAATGGACTTTTTTGCGATGTCATAGGTATCCCTCCACTTACGTTTTCGGATCCCAAGAATTACTAGGAACTACATAACCCTCCAGAAGTTTATACTTGTTAAAGGACACCTGAACAATCAAACCATACTTGAACACAACATGGAGAATGCATTTACAGACATGGCCACGGAGAGCATTTTTCTCCTGAGCGTGACGTCTTCAAAATAGGGACGTTCGTTTCTGGAGGTTTGCACGTGCAGACACCAAGACAAAAAGCGCAATTCATTCAAATCTTGTACAACGCTGGCCGGATCGTAGTGGAATTTCTTCTACATATACGTTTGGGCTTAACTGGTTAAAAAATATTCAAGAAGAATGGTTGATTGGAGACATTTGTTCATTTCTAAAATTGTTCGGTACTGAAATAAGGACAGATGCAAAATGGAGCAAAAATCATAGCTTGGAAACACTATTTGGTATTTCTGCAGGCAATGTTAACGGAAGTCATACAGATAGAGATGATACTTGGTACTCTTCATTCAGGTGTCCTTTAAGACGTTTAACAAGCCCCCTAAAAGTAAAAGTTTTATCTTAAGATGATTAGATGTTTGATATATGGATAAGAAGACGTGCTGGACCCGCTTTTTAAAATCCTTTTCTGCCCGGACATATAGTTCGTCCGGAATCCGGCTGAAACCGGTTTTTTTTTTTAAAGTTAAAGTTTTATCTGAAGTTGATTAGATGGTCGATAAAGGGGTACGGTGATATGCTGAATACAAGTAGTTCGCTCGGAATCCGGTCGAAATCGGAGATTTGGCAGAAATAAGGCAGGTAGATTTGATAAATTTCGTCAAAGTAGATATGACGTATAGTCTAGGGGTAAATATACAAATGCTGAATCCATATGTGAACTTGTTTTTTTCAGATTATTAGCCGCTGACCTTCTGTTTCTAAATCTCAATAGTTAAAATGTTCAAGAGTCTGGCGAAGACCGGATATCTACAAGACCAAATTGTCTGGATTAAATATTAAATTTTTGGGATGCCATCGAAACTTTGATGTTGTTCGTTAAGATGTGCCCTTTAAGGGGGATGGAAATTCATTTTGAAGCAAAACCTTTGTATCACAATTGATGATGGGATCATGCGGATCATGAAAATATATATTTGCTCAAAAGTATTTTCTGTGCTTTGTGGTTAAGATGAGCTCTATAAAGTGAGCATTTATAAACCAATCTTGTCAATGTCAATCCTTAATTACCTACTTTGGCTAATTCATAGATATATTAAGCTACAACAAGTGTATGAAAATGGCAAAGTTCGAAGTCAACAAACTTTCAAATTAGCATACCTCTATTGAACTCCCAGAGATTCTGATGGGGAAACCGAATTTTGAATACCCCTGCCAAGTTTCACTCTTAGCAGATCCTACACAAATGAAAAAAAGTTTGGTCGCCACTGTATTCCCTTTACCAGAAGCAAAATATGTTGAAGTTGACTCTAATGCTGGGCGATATTCGATATCGATAACGATATATCGATATATAGGACCAAATATCGATATCGAAACGGAAATATCGAAAACGATTTTTGTTCATTATAATTATTGTAAATAATCCAACATAACCTACCTTTATAAATCCGAAATTGGAGCAATATGTTTTCCGTAATTCATTTCTTATTTATTCGTTTGAGATGATGCAAGATGCTATTTAACGACAATAGATTTCGGCGAAACGAGACGTTTCCTATAGCGAAACATGTTAAACAAATTCAATATCGATATATCGAATCTCGAAAGTGAGAATATCGATATCGAATATCGAAAATATCGATATATCGATTATCGAAAGTGAAAACATCGATGTGTCGAAAAATCCGAATATCGATCAACACAAGCAGATTTTCTCGACGGACGTTCGCTCGGAATCCGGCCCAAACCGGAAAGTTTGTTCAAATTCTAAGTTTTATTTGGAGTTGATTAGATGTTCGATTTAGGGCAAGAAGACATGCTGAACACTTAAGTGAAAACAATTTTCTACCCGGACATGTAGTTCGCCCGGAATCCGGCCAAAACCGGAAAATTGTTAAAAGTTAAAGTTTTATTTGCAGTTGATTAGATATCCGATTTAGGGGTAAGAAGAGGTGCTGAATCCGTGTGGGACAATAACTTTTTACCCTGACATATAGTTTGACCGGAATCCGACTGGAGTCGGAAAATTTGTTATAAGTTAAATTTTTATGAAGTTGATTAGATGTTTATAATTGGGGAAAGACCGGACAGGTATTTCCGGAGTTGCGGCCGGAAACGGGAAATTGGCAGAAGTGGCAGGAAGTTACATGCTGAATTCATACATGACATTCATACAAACATACATGCTGAATTCATATCTGAACTTGATTTTCTCAGATGGATTAGCTATTTGGCCTTAATCTGTTTCTGAATTTTAATAGTAAAAATGTTCAAGGAGTCTAGCGAAGACTGGATCTGGCGATGACAAGACCCAGTTTTCTGGATCAAATATTGAGTTTTGGGGATCCCATCGAAACCTTTGGTCTTGTTTTGTATGAAAATAAGATTAAGATGTGTCATTTTGCAGCGGCGATTCATGTTTTGATGTTTTTTTCGTGAAAAGAAAATTTCACTCCCAATTCACTCTCTATTTTGGGACAAAAATGATTTTCTAAATTTTTAGCTGTGACAACCCTGACCTGCAGTCAATGAACGATACAGGTGTCTGCGTTCAATTTCATTTCTTTTCCACCAAAAAAACAATATTGACTTGGTGAAGGAAATCGAAACATGACTCCAACCGAAACCTTTCATCAGTTATATTTCTCTGTTCCAGTTTTCTTCCTCGGGACTTTACTTGTTGCTGTACTAGTGAGTTGCGAACCGGAGTAGAGTAGTTGATACTTAAAGATCTCCGGTGTTCTTCGTCATCTTTCATTTTTCTTGGAAAACAAAATTAGGAGACGGCTTAGACTGACCCAAAGGCACGTATATCCGATATCCTACGTTAATAGGAATGACCTTCTCAGGTATGGGGGTGACATCGTTCAAAGGTATGTGTGTGTGGGGGGGGGGTATACGGTTCTCGTCTCAAGTCTAACCACAAAGCTAAGTGCACACTCAGTCCGAAAAGATTCACATGCGAAAATACGGATGCAAAATTTGCATGGGAAATGCAGCGTTTAGAAAATCTAGTAAAAAGGTCTAGCTTGAAAGGAATTTTGTTGGAGGCGTTGGTGAAGAAGACACTCAAACAAGTATAGCTAGCTTTTGAGAGCAGCAGCCGTCAATAATGTTGTCATGGTTGTTGCTGTAGACAGATTTCATTATTAGTTATTTGAACCTGTGCTTGTACTTTGCCCGGATTCCGTTCAAGTTTTGGTATCCCAAAACGCAAGTGGAGGGATTCCTTTCACATTGCAAAAATGTCCGTCTGTCTATGAGCACGATAAGTCTCGAAGGGAATGAGATATTTTGATGAAACTTGGTGTGAGGATTCATTTGGCTCAAGGGTAAAGTCAAGTTCCTAGATGGGCTCTGTAGCCCTACATTTAGGGATGGGGAAGGGGGTTCAGATTAAGGGACAAACAAAATAATTTAAACAGCTAATGTGATAGTAGATTATGGGGTAAGAAGGAATGCTGAGCACGATAGTGAAAATCATTTTCTCGCCGGACAAGTAGTTCGTCCGGAATCTGACAAAAGCCGGAAAGTTCGTTAAAAGTAAAAGTTTTGGTTGAAGTTGATTAAATGTTCGATTTAGGGGTAAGGGGACGTGCTGAACACGATGGTGAAACCATTTTCTCGCCGAACAAGTAGTTCGTCCGGAATCCGGCGAAAACCGGAAAGTGGGTTAAAAGTAAAAGTTCCATTTAAAGTTGATTAAGTGTTCGATTTAGGGGTAAAAGGACATGCTAAGCACGATGGTGAAAACCATTTTCTCGCTGGACAACTAGTTGGCCCGGAATCAGGCCAAAACCGTAAAGTTTGTTAAAAGCGAAAGTTTGGTCAGATGACAGATTAAGGGGTAAGAAGAGAGGCTGAGTCTGTATATGAAAATATTCTGTACCCGGACATATAATTAGTCCGGAATCCGGTTGTAACCGGAAGTAAAAGTTTTATTTATATAAAGATGATCAGATGTTCTGAGATAGGGATAAGGAGATACGCTGGATTTGTTTCTGAATTTTCTTTTTTGCTGGACTAGTAGTTCGCTCGGAATCCGGGTGAACCCGGAAACTTGGCAGAAGTAAGGCAGGAAGTCTCGGTCAGTACCGTCAAAATAGATATGGCTTGTAGAGTTATATCTGAACTTGGTTTTTTCTGATGATTAGCCTGGCGATGAGTGGATCTGGCGAAAACAAGACCCAATTGTCTGAATCAAATATTAGATTTTGGGGATCTCATCGACACCTTTGGTCTTGTTTCCTTTGCTTGTACTGCTGAAACGTGCGTACTTTGCGTACAAATTTCTGAGCGAAGGAGGAAATTCTCATTCGACTGTGAAAATAGGACCGTATGAAGAAAGAAAAGTTTATTTGAGCCCTACGGCCATACACAACATGATGTATTGATACAACACTGCACAGAACACGTACTCAATATAAAACAATACTTATTTTCTTTCACTCGGGCTCGACTGAGCCTCTCCCGCCTTTTCCACATATCGTTCCATTTTGCATATGGTTCCAGGCTTCGAAGACCTCAGGATATCAGAAAGTAGCACCAACCGATGGTCCCCCCAAATTTCACCCCTAAGACTTTCAAGCTCCTGGCACTCCATGAGGAGATGGGCTAATTTATTATCCTCGTTTCCCCAATACCGACACTTACCATTTGTACCCTTATTTTTTTTAAATCTTTGTTCCCTATGTACTGGAAGGCAATTTCCCCTCAACTGGATCCATGATTTTAAATATTTAAAAGGTAAATTTAACTTAAAATAATATTCTTCCCCAAAAATATCTTTTACTTTACTATATTCTTTCAGTGTTTCCGACGAACGTACTAAACAGCCCTACTCTTGTATCTCTTTGATCTTTCAATCTCTGCATAATTTCTGGAAGGCATTGTGTGTTTCCGGGTCCATTTCCTTCCATCCACAAATAAGAGAGGCCTAATTTGTCAAGAGATTCTTGATTTGTTGTCTTCTATGATGAAACGTGCCTTACAATACGGTTGTCTCTAACTGTATTTTATGTCCAATTTGAAATAATCTTCCGGTCGCAAATCTGTTTTTCGGGATTTGTGGAATTGGTAGCGATTTAGGATCGATCTGTACCAGTTGACGTCGATGGGATTTGTCGACCACTTTCTGTTCATACAGAATTAAAGTAGAGATGAAGGCAGAGATGGTCCTTCGTCCCATCGAACTATCAGCGTTTGATTGTCGCGGTTCTGCCGGTTGGTCGGTCGTTCATTGATTTATTCGTACTACATAGACTACATAACATAAATATAAGGCAAGAAACAAGACCCCCCTGAAGCTATCTTGTTGGGGGTCTATCTTGTCGTTGCGCTGATAATGCGTTAGTGTAGTTCTATGATGAAACGTGCCTTAAATTACCTTAAATCACAGCCTGGCGTGAAATAAGGACTTTTCATCCTGTTGAATCACTCCTTGTGATGACTGTTGCATCTGTGGTTGGTTACAGTCTAGTGGAAGATTCTGGTGCATCCCAGTCAAATTTCCACGGGTTGTCTCTCTACTCAGCATCCGAACGGCGTTTGAAAGCTTCTGTCGATTCAGCAGCAACAGTGTCCTCCTTGAGGTTGTTGCAGAGGTTCACGATCCGGTTCGAGAAGAAGTTGCATCTTGCTCCAGTCCTTGCGTGAAGTTTGCGGATACGTTTTGGGTGCCCTCGTGTTATGTGGGAGGGGTCAGTCTCCAGGAGCTCGTTTTCTTGATTGGTTCAATCAATCAGTCATCGCGTTTATTCCTGAATATCTGTTTCACAACATGATAACATAGGACTGTCAACTTAAACAAAATATAATTGATATACACAATTCGTTTTAAAACTTGTACGACTTCATAACTTGTAACAAAATTAAACGGTATGTCAACATAAAAAGTAAATAAAATTAAACGGTATGTCAAACATACAAAATATAAAATATGTAATATTAGATTAATTGTCAAAACATTATACGTGTCTTCACTTGTTAAAAACTTCATATGGCACAAATGACTTTATCTATCTGAAGAGTGACTAGGTGGGTTTTGTAGCGTTACTTTCTTTGCCGAGTTTGTGTGCCTGGATCATGTCCCCTCGTTTCCGCCTGTAGACTAAGGAGGGGAGGTTGAGTTCCCTCAGCCGCTCACTGTAGGGCTTGTTTTCCATACAGGCGATCAGCTTAGTGGCCCTTTGTTGGATTTGCTCAAGAGCTGCCTTGTCCTTTTTGAATCGGGGGGTGGCCAGTATGGTCCCCACCTCCAGTCTGGGTCTTACTAATCCTTTGTAGAGCTTGGTGATCACGTGTTTGCTTCTGCTGGTAATGCTGTGTATGATGATGCCTAGGGCTCTGCTAGCGTTGGCTGAGATGTTCTGTGAGTGGGTGCTGAATTTCCACTGGGAGTTAACAATAAAGCCAAGATCTCTTTCCTCCTGAACATGCTCCAGGGTGTGGTGACTCCCAGAGTTTTGGGTCATGAGGTACTGTTGCTTGGGGTTGTTGTGTCCGAAGTGTATGACCTTGCATTTTTCATTGTTGAATTCCAGCAACCATCTTTTGACCCAGGAGCACATGTGGTTCAGATCAGTCTGGAGGGATTGGAGGGCAGAAGAGGTGTTGGCAGGACCTATTAGTTTCGAATCATCCGCATACAGAGTGGTTGTGTTGCTGGTGATAAGGGCTAGCTCATTTCTGTAGATGTTGAACAGGGTGGGCCCAGGACACTGCCCTGGGGAACCCCACTGGTGACTTTGACTTGATCAGAGAGTGCGTGACTGTTTGGTCCAGTGGTCACTTTCACTCGCTGCGTTCTGTCCCTCAGAAAATCCTCAATCCAACTGATCACTTGTGGGCTAAGAGGTAGGGCATGTAGCCTGTGAATGAGGTAGTGGTGGCAGAATTTGTCAAATGCTTTGGCTTGATCCAGCAAGATTATGTCCACGGCTAATCCCTTCTCTAGTAGGTCTTAACGAGACTGTAGGACTCAAGAAGATTTGTATCCACCGATCTCTTTGAGCGAAAACCATGCTGACTGATGCTGATAAGTGATTTGGCCTCAAGATGGTTAGTGATGCGCTTGTTTATTAGTCTCTCTATGACCTTGCATGCCACCCAGGTAAGGCTGATAGGTCTATAGTTTGCTGCAGAAGTTTTGCTACCCTTCTTATGAATTGGGATGACTATTGTCCCCAGTCCCCTGGAAGCTTTCCTTGTGTTAGCGAAAGGTTAAACAGTTTTACAAGGGGCCCTGATAAAGCAGGGCTTAGTTCCTTCAGCAGTCGTGGACTGAGACCATCAGGTCCAGTCGATTTGTTGTCATCGAGTTCCTTGAGCTGTTTGGTTACTTCTTCGAGTGTGACAGGTGAGTGTGACATTGGGAAGGGAGAGTGAGCCTGTTCTGCTGGTGGGGGGTTGATTGGGGGTCATCCTTAGAGAACACTGAGACGAACTGCTGATTAAGCATGTTTGCTTTCTTTGAGGGGCACGAAATGACTGAGCTGTTGTGTTCCAGGTCTGGTACTGAGTGTCTTCCTGGTTTCCGCAGGGAAATATGTTTCCAGAATAATTTTGGATTTTCCTTGACATTTTTTGCCAGATGTTCTTCGTAGTTTGCAGTCAGTTTTGCGTTTCTTTTCTCAGGAGGTTCCTGGCGATTTTGAACTTCTCAGATACTGTTGTCGTTTTTTGTTTCATGTAGCCTACTTCTCCCAAAGTTTTTTCTTCCTGTTGCGTAGTTCCTTGATTTTTGGGGTGAGGAAAGGTGTTTTCGGTTTCTTTTTCCAGGTCACGCTGGTGTGTTTGGTTTGGCTCTCTAGTAGGGTCTTTTTCAGACCTAACCATGAGGCCTCCACGTCGTCTGAGATCAGTGTTTCCAGATTAGCATCTAGCAGCTCTTCCACCATCATCTTGTAATTGGTAAAGGATTGCTTGGTATATTTGATGGTTTGGAGTTGAGTTGTATAGATGAGAGGACTGGCATAAAATACGGTTGTTTCTAACTGTATTTTCTGTCGAATTTGAAATAATCTTCCGGTCGCAGATCTCTTTTTTGGGATTTGTCGAATTGGTAGCGATTTAGGATCGAGCTGTACCAGTTGACGTTGATGGGATTTGTCGACTACATTCTGTTAATAGCGAATTAAAGCAGAGATGAAGGGAGAGATGGGCCTTCGTCCCATCGAACTGTCAGCATTTTATCGTCGCTGTTCCGTCGGTCTGCCGGTTGGTCGTTCGGTGCACTGATTGGATGTTAGGGTTGTTCCAGATGGGCTAGGATGATGAAACTTGCCAGGTTGCCTGGACGCTCCGTTTTCTTGTCTACCCTGTCACTCCGTGTTATCTGTCGATACTCTAGGAAATATTCTTATGGCACTTGCCTTCCGGCCAAGTTCCAAATACCGATCACTTTTCCGTCGGTCAGTCAGTCCGGTGTTTGCGAGTTAGGGTACTTCCAGATGAGCTAGGACGATGGAGCTTGACAGGCATATTAGGGACCCGACCAAACTAACTTGGAAATAGTCACTTGCCCCATACGACCATCGTGGGGGGGAGGAAGGGGAGCCGGAATCCGGAATTTAGGGACATGCATAACTTTCGAACGGGTGATCGGATCGTAATGAAACTTGATATTTGGAAAGAGGCATGTCTCAGTTGTCTGGTGAATGGAGGGGTGGGGGGGGGGATCGTAGAGGTGAACTGGAAATCATGTGACACGCTTAGAGTTAGGGTATCGGGATGAAATTTGGTGGGAGGAACAAGCACAAGCCCTAGGTACATCATTGACAGAAGCGGACTGGATTCTTGCACTGTGGGGGAGTTGGAAGGGGTTCCGGAATTCCGATGATACGAGAGTTAAGTTACTTCCAGGGGGACAGGACAATGAAACTTGGCAGGCAAGTCAGGGATCCGAACAAATTACCCTGGAAATATTCAACTTCCCGATCCGACCACCGTAAGGGGAGTGGAGGGAGGATGAATCCGAAATCTTGATAAATGTATAATTTTGGAACGGGTTATTGGATCTTAACGAAACTTGATATTTGGAAAGACCTCGTGTCTCGTCTGACTTATTTAATATCCGGACCGGATCCCATGAATGTGTGGGGGGGGGGGGGGGGTCGAAGGGGGAAACTTGTGACACACTTAGAGTAGAGCGATTGGGATGAAACTTGGTGGGAAGGATAATCACAAGAACTAGATACGTCAGTGTTAGAACCGGATCGGATTTGGGCACTGTGGGGGGAGGCTAGAGCGGGGAGTCCGGAATTCTCGTTATCGCGAGTTAAGGTATTTCCAGATATGCTAGGACGATGAAATTTGCCTTGAACATTAGAGACTTGACATGATTGGCTTAGCAATAGTCAGTTCCCCGACCCAACCATCGTGGGGGAGTGGAGGTAGGGGCAATCTTGAATCTTGAGGTATGTATAACTTTTAAACGAGTGGTCAGATCCCCCACCACTGTGGGGGGAGTTCGGGTGATCGCGAATTAAGGTAGTTCCACATGTGTTAGGGCGATGAAACTTAGCTTGAACATTAAAAACTCGACAAGATTGGCTTAGGAATTGTCACTTCTCAGATCCGACCGTCCCTTAAAGTGCTAATCCTAACCTTAAAGTACTAGCAAAAAATACTTTTAAGCAAAGTAGACATTTATCTCAAGGGTTTTGCTCAAAAATTAATTTTTAGCACCCTTAAAGTGCGTTTCTTAACCGAAAAGTAAAAAAAAACCTTAAACGAAATGACATATATTCATGATCCCCAAGGGCCCGTGCTCATTTTGGCCTCAAAGGTCTTGCTTACAAGTGAATTTCTTAAAGTACAAACAGCAATTCTTAGCAAAATATACATTTTCATGATTCCAATGAGTTTATCATCATTTGTGCTTCAAGAGTGTTCATTACAGATGAATCTTTGGTGTCCTTAAAGTGCGCATCATCACGGCGAAATGCACAAGTAAAATAGTTTTTACGAACAATACATTCTCGTGATTTCTAAGGACCCGTGATCATTATTATCTCAACGGTTTTGCTAACAAACGATCACAACAAACCCACGAATTGATGAATTCCTACTTTCATCCTTTGACCCAGCCTTGCAAGTGCCTTATAAGCTTCCAGCTCTTGTTTGGTGAAGGTCCCTGAAAAATATTGTCAGAAACACGCCCTTGTGTTTCATGAGTGACAAACAATATCCTTGCCCATTGCTGTATCTGCAGGCTATATGTATCGGTTTCCATAGTGTCCAAGCCGCATGTTCACGATTACTGCCGATGATGAGGAGGTTAAACTTTTGTTACCCTCAGGGAATCTCGCTTAATTTAACGCCCCCTTTGAAAGGAAGGTAAATCGATGGACTCATGGATCAAATAATGAACTGGTCCCCGGGACTCTGGTGACAGAGCTGTTGCACTGGAATTTGCCGACCTACGGGGGCAATGTTTGAGACTGTTTCGTGGAAACCTTCATATTCGAAACTTAATCTTCGACTCGAAGAAGAGATTTTGCTCAAATTGTGGCTGCCTGGTAGGAAATTGACCCTTGGTTCGCATAGACGACGTTTCTGTAGTAAAACGCTGCGTTTCTTCGGTAAAACGCTGCATTTCTTTGGTGAATGCGTTTTGCTCTACCGAGAGGTTAGCAACTTTTAATTTGACGGAGTTTCGCGGTTTCGCGCAAAACCCAGCATTTAGGACGTTTTTGCACCCACCGGTGAACCAAAAATCGCGTTACAAGAGAAGAACCGGACATCGGTGACAAAACACCAGAGACAGCCCTCGAGACAGCCTGGAAGGCAACGAACATAGCTATTATTTTGTTACACCGCTGCTTCTCTTCTTTACTACCGGGCAACAAACAAGAGCAAGGTTTTGATGGGATCCCAAAAATGTAATATTTGATCTAGACAATTGGGTCTTGTAGATATCCGTTCTTCGCCAGACTCCTTGAACATTTTTACTATTAACATTTAGAAACAGATTAAGGCCAATGACTAGTCACCTGAGAAAACCAAGTTCTAACATGGAAATTTCCGATTTCGGACGGATTTGGCTAACAAGGAAGTAGACGGACATCAAGTCAAAGCACAGCAAGTACCTGTAACTCAGCCCAGTTTTGTCGGGGTATCCATGGTTGATGCATGGGACCAAAGACGGAGGTTCTGTTTGCTTATTTGTTCCTGGTATTTTTGGGATCCCAAAAACTTAAATGACGGGATACCTATGGCTTCGTAAGAGTTGTCCGTCCATTTTTCAGCACGATAACTCTCGAAGGGGTTGAGGTATTTTGTTCAAACTTGCTGTGAGGATCCATTGGGTCAAAGTACAGGTCAAGTTCGTAGAGCTTGTAGCCCTACGTTTAGGATTGAGGGAGGGGGTTTTAAATTAAGGGATGAATAAAATATTTGTTCAAGCTGAGTTGTTTAGGGGTAAGAGACACGATGAATCCAGAACTGAACTTGATTTCCTTACCGGACTAATAGTTCGCCGGGAATCCGGGAAAAAACGGAAACTTCGTAAAAATAAAAGTTCTATCTGAAGTTGAATAAAAGTTCGATACAGGCGTACAGAGAAATACTGAATCTGTTTTCGAATTTTCCCTTTTTGACGGACAAGTAGCTTGCCAGGAATCCGGTGAAAATCGGAAAATTTGGTCTTATCTGAAAATCCAGTCTTATCTGAATTTGAAAGAGGTTAAACGCTGGTCGATTAGAGCAGTCGATTTAGAGTTAAGAATAAATTCTGAATCCATATTTGAACTTTATTTTCCCGCCGGACAAGTAGACTGACCGGAGTCTCGCAAAAACCGGAAATTTAAAAGTTTGTAAAGTTTGTTCTGAAGTCGATCGAAAAATGTTTGTAGGAGAATACAAGCTGAATCCATGTATGAACCTGAATTTTCTCGCTGGATAATTAGCTCATCCGGAATCCGGCACAATCCGGAAATTTGATAGAAGTAAAAAAAAATTAAGCCGATCGGAGTCGATCAAGAAGGGGCTAACAATACATATTCAATCTAAATATGAACTTAGTTTTTGGGATCCCAAAACGTAAGTGGAGGGTTACCTATGACATCGCAAAAGTTGTCCGTCTGTCCGTCCGTCCGTCTGTGCGCATTGTAACTCTCAAAGGGAATGAGATATTTTGATGAAAACTGGTGTGAGGATTCTTTGGGTCAAGAGTAAGGTCAAGTTCGTAGATGGGCTATTTAGCCCTACATTTAGGGGTGGGGGAGGGGTTTTAGATTAAGGGGCAAATTAAATATTTTTAAACAGATAATGTGATAGTCGATAATGGGGTAAGAAGACATGTTGAACACGATGGTGAAAACCATTTTGTTATCGGAAAAGTAGTTCGACCGGAATCCGGCCAACACCGGAAAGTTTGTTAAAAGTAAAAGTTTTATTTGAAGTTGATTAGATGTGCGATTTAAAGGGAAGAAGACATTCTAAACACGATGGTGAAAACCGTTTTATCGCCGGACAATTAGTTAGCCCAGAATCCGGCCAAAACCGGAAAGTCTGTTAAAAGTAAAAGTCTTATTTGAAGTTGATTAGATGTTCGATTTAGGGGTAGGAAGCCATGCTGAACACAATGGTGAAAACCATTTTCTCGCCGAACAAGTAGTTCGCCCGGAATCCGGCCAAAACCGGAAAGTTTGTTAAAAGTAAAAGTTGTATTTGGGGTTGATTAGATGTTCGAGTTAGGGGTAAGAAAACATGCTGAACACTTATGTGAAAACAATTTTCTGCCCAGACAAGTAGTTCGCCCGGAATCCGGCCCAAACCGAAAATTGTTAAAAGTTAGCGTTTATTTGTAGTTGATTAGACATTCGATTTAGGGGTATAGAGATGGTGAATCCGTGTATGACAATCATTTTTTACCCGAACATATAGTTCGACGGGAATCCGGCTGGAGCCGGAAAATGTGTTATATGTTGAATTTTTTATTTGAAGTTGATTAGATGTGCGATTTAAGGGTAAGAAGACATGCTAAACACGATGGTGAAAACCGTTTTATCGCCGGACAAGTAGTTAGCCCAGAATCCGGCCAAAACCGGAAAGTCTGTTAAAAGTAAAAGTCTTATTTGAAGTTGATTAGATGTTTGATTTAGGGGTAGGAAGCCATGCTGAACACAATGGTGAAAACCATTTTCTCGCCGAACAAGTAGTTCGCCCGGAATCCGGCCAAAACCGGAAAGTTTGTTAAAAGTAAAAGTTTTATTTGGAGTTGATTAGATGTTCGATTTAGGGGTAAGAAAACATGCTGAACACTTATGTGAAAACAATTTTCTGCCAAGACAAGTAGTTCGCCCGGAATCCGGCCAAAACCGAAAATTGTTAAAAGTTAGAGTTTTATTTGTAGTTGATTAGATATTCGATTTAGGGGTATAGAGATGGTGAATCCGTGTATGACAATAATTTTTTACCCGAACATATAGTTCGACGGGAATCCGGCTGGAGCCGGAAAATTTGTTATATGTTTGAAGTTGATTAGATGTTCAGTATTGGGGAAAGAAGATACGCTGAGTTCGTTTTTGAGCTTTCTTTTTTCGCCGAAAAAGTAGTTCCGGAATTCGGCCGAAACCGGGAAATTGGCAGAAGTGGCAGGAAGTTTTCGTCAAAACAGAGATGGCTTATAGGGGTAAACACACATGCTGATTCAATACCTGAACTTGTTTTTCTCAGATGATTAACCTGATTTTGAATTTTAGTAGTAAAAATGTTCAAGGAGTCTGGCGAAGACTGGATCTGGCGAAGACAAGACCCAATTGTCTGGATCAAATATTGAAATTTTGGGATCCCATCGAAACCTTTGGTCTTGTATTTTTTTTATTTCTATGTTAATAATGATATTAACGGTTACTAAGTTAAACGGCAGTCCAGTAAAGTCCATAAATTAAAACAAAATAATGGGCCAAACCTTCACCAATCTTATCAAACTACTTTTTTTGCTTGGTAGGCATGTTTCGAGAGTTGAATTTTTTTTTTGCTTGGTACCGAAGTATATTTCGAAAGTTGGACGATAAGGTTTGGGTGTGTGTAAGTCAAAATCGAAACCGGAAAACCCTCTACAAAGCTTTCACTCAAATGCGAAATTGTCTAACAATCCAAGAATAGGCTGTCCACAATGAATAGACAACTTGCTCGGGGGTAGCCTACAAATAGAACAACATAATTTAATGAGAGCTCGTCAGTCCGGTTGCTCGCTAGTTTTTGGGATCCCAAAACGTAAGTGGGGGGATACCTATGACATCGCAAAAATGTCCGTCTGTCTGTAAGCACGATAAATCTCGAACGGAATGAGATATCTTGATGAAACTTGGTGTGAGGGTTCATTGAGTCAAGGGTAAGGTCAGGTTCGTAGATGGGCTCTGTAGCCCTACATTTAGGGGTGGGGGTTCAAAGGGACAAACAAAATATTATTAAACAGCTAATGTGATAGTCGATTATGGGGTAAGAAGGCATTCTGGGCACGATATTGAAAACCATTTTCTCGCCGGACAAGTAGTTCGTCCGGATTCCGGCAAAAACCGGAAAGTTAGTTAAAAATACAAGTTTTATTTGAAGTTGATTAAATGTTCGGTTTAGGAGTAAGAAGACATGCTGAACACCATGGTGAAAACCATGTTCTCGCCGAACAAGTAGTTCGTCCGGAATCCGCTGAAAACCGGAAAGTTGGTTAAAAGTAAAAGTTCATTTGAAGTTGATTAATTGTTCGATTTATGGGTAAAAGAACGTGCTGAACACGGTGGTGAAAACCGTTTTCTCGCCGAAAAACTAGTTCGCCCCGGAATCTGGCCAAAAGCGGAAAATTTGTTAAAAAGAAAAGTTTGATTAGATGACAGATTAAGGGGTAAGAAGAGAGGCTGAGTCTGTATATGACAATCGTTTTTTGCCCGGACATATAATTAGTCCGGAATCCGGCCACTGCATGAAAACGAAATCAAATGGGGGTTGTAGCCGGAATTTTTTTAAGTCAAAGATTTATTTAAAGTTGATTAGATGTTCTTTATAGGGATAAGGAGATACGCTGGATTCGTTTATGAACTTTCTTATTTGCTGGACTAGTAGTTCGCTCGGAATTCGGGCGAAACCGGAAACTTGGCAGAAGTAAAGCAGGAAGTCTTGGTCATTATCGTCAAAATAGATATGGCTTATACAGGCATATCTGAACTTGGTTTTCTCTGTTGATTAGCCTGGCGAAGACTGGATCTGGCGAAGACAAGACCCAATTGTCTGAATCAAATAGTAGATTTTGGGATCCCATCGACACCTTTGGTCTTGTTTCACCGGACAAGTAGTTTGACCAGAGCCCAGCCAAAATCGGAAATTTCGAAGAGAGTAAAATAAAATTCTGATGTCGATACAATTTGGCTGGAGGGGGTAGGTGTAACTGAGAAAGACACGATGAATTAGGAAATACTGTTTACTCTCGCCTCAGATCGATAGTCTTGTCGTAATCTAGTCAAAACAGGATTTTTTGGAATGATCCTGATTGATGGATATGCTTTTAGCGGGAAAGTATGGTTTAGTGTCTGTTGTTCAGTGATCTCTTACCAAATGTGTACGGGTACTGCAAAGACTGAACATCTGCAAGACCTGATTATCTATATTGAAAAGATCGACAAATATTCCCCGTTAATATCCCAACGAAGCCTTGGTCTTGTTAGGTTTGCAAGCTGAGTTCCAGATTTCGTCTCTAAGTGGTAAATTGCCAACGGATAGACAGAAGCCTGTTAAGTGTCGGTGGCACCTGGAATAGCAGGAACTGGAGTGGAAGATTTCTACCAGGAACACGCTCCACGTGTTGATTGAATCAGGAATGTTTTTTTTAAAGGCGTGGGAAGGGCTGCCATGTTTTAATATTTTATCGGAGAGGCTCCAGAAAGACGAATGTTTGGACGGTATCTTATAGCCTGCAGGGTATCAGGTGTCGGTAAGGATTGTAGGCTATCGGTAAGGATTGTAGGGTATCGGTAAGGCACCGGTGGAGACCAGGGTTGGTCACCAAAAGTAAATTCGTAAACCCTGGAAAGTAACCCAAAAGTAGCTCAAAGTAACCAACTTTAACCTAATATAACCCAAAGTAACCCAATGTAACCCAATGCAATTAAAAAAAAAAAAAAAAAGAAGTAACCCTGAGTATCCCAAAGTATCCTGAAGTAACTCGTACACCGTGGTTCTTCGTGACCAACCCTGGGGTGGAGATAAACATCGACCGTTAGAGAATAATCCATGGAGCTTGTTTCAGGGTATCTTGTTTTCCTCGTCTCTAAGAAACTTCTGTTGTTATCAGCTCTTGAACACTCATGTCTCAGTAGCAATCGATTATAGTGGGAACTCCACTGACATTCATATGGCCGTCGTAACCGTGCTCGTCCTTACTCTTATTGGCTGAAAGTCGCAAAACATGGCAGTTACGACATGTTATGATGGCTTCCGAAGCTTACGAATACCATTGGAGATCCCACTTGTAATTCTGGCTCAGTGCGGAAAATGAAACGGAGTTTCCGTGTGGGTTTCAAAGGGAGTATCGTCTGTCCGGACTTGTAGAAATAGCCTAGAGATCCATCCTCCTTCAGGGGCGGTTCGAGGGGCTTGGGCATTAGGGGGGGGGGGGTGAGGACTTCAGAATATACGACTGGCCAAAAACACATCACCAGCATGCTAAACAAATATTAATGTTATAAGTTCTAAAAGGCTACGGAAAATGACGTTACGTTAAATAATAAACAAATAAGTAACAGGAATTAGACGATGCCGTTCATAGCAAATTTCGCTGGAGAGAAGACAAGCCTCGGTACCAGCTTCTGACATATCTACTGAAGACAAAGTAAAGTGAGCGCCGGAGGAGAAATTTTCTCAATGCGAGCAAAATTCAACTATTTCTTTACAACTTCTACCTTTTAATGTAGCATAGACTTCAAATCTCAAGCTTAAAACCCCACATAAACGATGCACACTGCAACTAAATAGAAATAAGATAGAACTACGAAAGAGCCGCAGGCAGAATTTGTTAAATAGGCCTTTATTCGGCAATATTCGACTACTTCCCACACAAACTCTTGCTTTTAACGTGGCTCAGATCCCAAGCAGCAGCTTTTACCATTTGTACCTAAGAAAAATTTAAAACTCAGTGCCGCAGGCGATTTTTTTGTAATCCGACCTTTTTCTGGCATTTCTAGTGGCTGAAATCTAAGGCCTAACACCTCACCTAAATTACGGGCAATTCAACCAGATAGCGAGTAGGCGACTATGAAAGACGGCGCAGGTAAAGTTTTGCGAAACATTTTAAAGGCTGCCTATTATATCACATCACATATCTGTCAGTGCCCCGATAACTCGCAAACGGAGTTGGATATTTTCCCGGAAGTTGGTACGTGGTAGTACTTCCACTTTCAATTTAGACTACACAAATAATAGTTCAATCATCAGGCGGTTGTGCCTGTTTCTTTTTAAGATAAGGAGATTTTTGCACAAAACCAGGCTGGATAATGCTGGAACGTCGTGCTGCAGGCGAAATTTTCGAAACTCAGCCTATTTTCGCACCACAGAATGAAAATCCCGACTTCATAATGGCATTTATGTCACTCTGGCAAGTTCGAAACATACGGTTGTCATTCTAACAAGCTCAATGCACACGATAATTCGTAACGTAATATCTGTCTCATATGGCAAGCTCAAAACTTACGACTGTCTCTAGACGACTGGAAAATCTCTTCGATAAAACACGACAAGAAACGGGTCATTTTCAGGGACAATTCGCGGTTGATGTCATTCTGGCAAGTTCCATACCCCTGATTCTGACAAAATGAGAACACGAAACTGTGAATCTGACAAACTTAAAATATACTACTAAAATCTCTATGGAACAATACGACCAGAAACAGGTCATTTGAAGGCAAAGTTCCCGATTAGCTACCTGCTTTATCTGCCTTTATCTGGCAAGGTCAAAGCTTCCGACTGTCCCTAGTTTACGACTGGAAAATCCCTTCGTAAAGTACGACAAGAAACGGGTCTTTTCATCGAAATTTGTGGTAGCTGTCATTCTGGCAAGCTCAAACATACGACTTTCATTAGAAAACACAACTGTGAATCTGAACACATACGAATTAGTCGAAATGAATTAAATAAACTAATGGACTAAAAGGCGGATGGCGGATAAAATGGTGCTGGAGATAGGTGCTGAAAACTTAGTGAGAACGTAGGTTATTCCCGAACTTGGTACAAAGAGTAACACGTCAGGCTGCCAAGGTTGGGAGTTGGAATTCATTGAGGAAGAGGACATAAGGCACTTTGCCCTGGCAGTCAGTAGTGTATATTAGGGGGGGGGCGACAGGGGCGATCGCCCCCCCCCCGAAATCTCGCAAAATTTGTCATAAATGCCATAAAATATGAACTACAAATATTAATTAATTCCTGCCAAATATCGCGTTCCACGTAGCAAAGCTCCTGTACCCGATAACAGTCCATTCAATTGTCAAGTGGAAAAAACCACGTGCAGTCTGCAGTGTAAAAACTAAAGATCAGTCAGTCTCTACTTCTGTGTGATTGACCTAATCGGGTGAACTTTCGGATGAGCTATAATGTGAGTAACGTGACATTCCAGTAATATCATGTTTCACATAGAGCTAGGGGCAAGTTGGAGCAGGAACACGCTGTGGGTGACTTAACTGAGACCAGTAGACTATCATGTTGACGAGAAAGTCTCGCCGTCTGAAAATGTGAACTACTTTTCCGCTATACTTAATTTGCCCGGCTAGGCACTTAGTGTTAAATCATTTGTCTAGAACTAACTGGTAACTGCCCCCTGTTTGTTGTTCAGTCTGACAGAAATTTCCTGATGTCTGTATCGTATAATATTATATATATCATGCACATCTAATTGAAAGAAGTATTAGTTCGAATAAAAAATAGATCTCTCAAAATCTACGCATTTTAACTTGTAGCATACAAAGCTGCTTTAGGCCCTGGGACTTATCATACTTCGGTTTCTAGAGAAAGGTCGAGATCCCCCCCCCCCCCCCCGAAACAAAATGGAATATACGCTACTGCTGGCAGTAGATAATTCTCAAGGCTCTCTTCTGAATAGCAGAATAGCTTATGAAAGTAATTTTGTTCAACTATCCTGGGTCACATAGTTGAAGAAAATCCACAATTGAGCCTAATCTGGTCTTAAAGTGTAACTGAAAAGCCACCTTATTTTTGGGATCCCAAAACGTAAGTGGAGGGATACCTATGACATCGCAAAAGTTGTCCGTCTGTCCGTCCGTCCGTCCGTCCGTCCGTCCGTCCGTCTGTAAGCACGATAACTCTCGAAGGGAATGAGATATTTTGATGAAACTTGGTGTGAGGGTTCGTTGGGTCGTCGGACCAGTCAAGTTCGTAGATGGGCTTGGTAGCTCTACATTTAGGGGTGGGGGAGGGGATTCAAATTAAGGGACAAACAAAATATTTTGAAACAGCTAATGTAATAGTCGATTATGGGGTAAGAAGACATGCTGAACACGATGGTGAAAACCATTTTGTCGTCGGACATTTAGTTCGCCCGGAATCCGGCCAAAACCGGAAAGTTTGTCGAAAGTACAAGTTTTATTTGAAGTTGATTAGATGTTCGATTCAGGGGTAGGAAGACATGCTGAAGACGATGGTGTAAATTATTTTCTCGACGGACAATTATTTCGCCCGGAATCCGGCCCAAACCGGAAAGTTTGTTGAAAGTAAAAGTTTTATTTGAAATTGATTAGATGTTCGGTTTAGGGGTAGGAAGACATGCTGAAGACGATGGTGAAAACTATTTTCTCGATGGACAACTATTTCACCCGGAATCCGGCCCAAACCGGAAAGTTTGTTGAAAGTAAAAGTTTTATTTGAAGTTGATTAAATTTCGATTTAGAGGTAGGGAGACATGCTGAAGACGATGGTGAAAACTATTTTCTCGACGGAGAAGTATTTCGACCGGAATCCGGCCCAAACCGGAAAGTTTGTCAAAATTAAAAGTTTTGTTTGGAGTTGATTAGATGTTTGATTTAGGGCAAGAAGACATGCTGAACACTTATGTGAAAACAAGTTTCTACCCGGACACGTAGTTCGTCCGGAATCCGGCCAAAACCGGAAAACTGTTGGAAGTCAAAGTTTTATTTCTAGTTGATTAGATAAGCGATTTAGGGGTAAGAAGAGATGCTGAGTCCCTGTGTGACAATCGTATTTTACCCGGACATATCGTTCGACCGGAATCCGTCTGGAATCGGAAAATTTGTTATAAGCTAAATTTCTATTTGAAGTTGATTAGATGTTCATTACTGGGGAAAGAAGATATCCTGATTTCGTCTTTGAGCTTTCTTTTTTCGCCGGACAAGTAGTTCTGGAGTTCGGCCGGAACTGGGAAATTGGCAGAAGTGGCAGAAGTGGTAGGAAGTTTTCGTCAAAACAGATATGACTTATAGGGGTAAACACACATGCTGAATCCAAATCTGAACTTGGTTTTCTCAGGTGATTAGCTATTTGGCCTTAATCTGTTTCTGAATTTTAATCGTAAAAATGTTCAAGGAGTCTGGCGAAGACTGGATCTGGCTAAGACAAGACCCAGTTGTCTGGATCAGATATTGAATTTTTGGGATCCCATCGAAACCTTTGGTCTTGTTGTATACGATTTTCAACTAAACTGAATTATTTAGGATTTTGAGGGATTTCAATATTTCTACTATACATTCTACTAGGGATGTAAGAATATGGATGGAATCGCGACAAGAACGGCTCCACAACTGAACCGCCAAATAAACAAGAGAACACAGTGGTTTTCAGGCCTTCCCGCTGTTCGAGGTAGAGTTCATGGCTAAAGAATCATATATCTGACCGTAGTTGCGTTTTTGCCGATACTATGGTATCTGTTACCACAGTCTAAAGTCGTTTTTGCAGTTATCGTGGTATCTGATACCACGGTCAAAAGGCGTTTTTACAGTTATCGTGGTATCAGATATTCAGATACTACGGTCCGACCGTGGTAACTGGTCGTGGTATCTGAAAAGTCATCTCACTTTCATCGAATTTTATCAGATTGGTGAGAAAGAAGTTTAGCACTTAGTGATGTAACTGGAGATCTGTTTTTCTTTTGGGATGACCTCGAAAACTGCAATTTCGGAAATTGTCGTTTTTGCAGAGCACCGTGTATCCGATACCACGATAACTGCAAAAACGACTAATTGCCCAGTTACCGTGGTAACAGATACCATGGTATCAGCAAAAACGCAACTCGTATTAGACGGTGCAAATATCAGACTGGCAGTCTTTCATTTTTAAATGCTGCCAATTTTAGTATTCTTGTTATTTACATATGCATTTTCTGAGAATTGTTTGCCGTTGTATTTGCTAAATATTCAAGGATATTGCATAAAACACATAGAGGTACCACGAATTCGAAAGGGAAAATTCACAGAATTAAAATTGACTATTTGTGAATCGCGGAACAACGAAGTATCGCATTTGTATCTGTCCTTCAGTTCTATTTTAAGTGAATAAATGATGGGTAACTATATTGTCGTACCTCAGCCCTTTTCGGTTAAACTTTAATCTGCGTTCACCACCCTTCATCCCTTCCTATGAAAACAAAAGCTTGTTTGAATTTTAATCTCCATTAGTACCGCTAATGCCAGTGCCTGGCCTTTTAAGCCGCTACCTTGACATTAGCAGATCGAAAATATTCGAAAAGGGCGTAGGCTTCATGTTTCTGACCGACTTTGAAGTGATCTGAAATCCGATTTAACCGACCGAATATACAGAATTTGCCAAATTACAGTAAATTCCAGATAAGTATTTGTTAAGTCTCTGTGCAGCCTTGCGTCCAACACGGAATTTCACCGATTAATTCTCTAATATATAATACATTTGGTCTTCATTTTGTGTTAATATAGGGGCTAAAATAGGTCACCAGGGGCCCGGGTCGATTCACGATTGGTCACGTAGTATCCTCGTCCCCCTCTCCGGAATGTACGAACACAAATCAGTTCCATTCAGTTTCAGTCGTAAAATTGTCATCACTATGTATTTGTTGATTATTCGTCAGGAAATACAGTACCGAGATTTAAATAGTAAAACTAAACACTAATTGAAGGTGCGAAAGTGTTTCGTTTACCCTCTCTCAGGTCATGCAGCTATTTGTAGCAGTTACCTTTAGTTCAGAAAGCTTTTTTTAATCGCACATCTAGCCATGCGATATAATCTATAGTGCACGGCTATTAAATCTTCCTCTGCGCCCTTCATAAACTAAATAATGAAAATAGCGAGGGGGTGCCCACTCCCCGGCACTTGATGTACACCCTTTCCCAGCAACCGGCACTTCGGACACACCAAACTTCCAAGTGGGAATATCTTCTGTATCTGCTGTAACTGAACTTTCCTTTGCAGGTTAAAGCATCCGAATATCGTCCAGCTTCTGGAAACCTTCGAAGACAAGACCAAAGTCTTTTTAGTCATGGAACTGTAAGTTATTATCCTTGAAAGTTCTGAGCATCTCTGTTCCGCAGCGTCTCAGTAAGGAAAGAGGGTGGGGGGTAACTAACGGAATAGAGAGATTGCACCATACCGAACGAAAACATTTCAACCTACTTCCATAATCACTCCATATATTTATAAACCCGGACACCCCAATTTTGTATGGTGCATTCTAACCCCTGTAACAAAACCACGCTGATTTTCTCACTTGCCGTGTTTTGCTACCTTCGATGTGTATCACGCTGTCGACGGTTGTCTGCGAGAAGTTTGTCCATCAGAAACAGGAGCTGGAAGCTCATATGGCACTTGCAAGGCTGGGTCGCAGGATGAAAGTAGGAATTCGTCAATTCGTGGGTTTATTTGATCATTTGTAAGCAAAATTCTTGAGATAAGAATGGTCGTTTTGCGCCTCTTCAACTAGGTCAGCTACAGTGGTTGCTTCTGTACTGTCAGAGGAGTACGATGTACGATTTTGCAAATGTTACGCATTGAACGCATACCAGCCAGGGCGTCAGTTGCCCCCTCCCCCCCCCCCAATGACGCCCCTGCATACTCCTTCCGTATAATCTGATAACAATTATTCTTCTTCTTGAGTTCGCAGGACGCAAACTCAAGGTTCCCCCTCTCGAAAAATTCCCCGTGGAAAATCTCTCATTAGAATATCCCCCCTCATTGAAAAAAAGTCTTAACTCCTTACTCAGATCCTTCCTCGAGGACCCCTAGGGGTTCCTCTCGGTAAGAACTCGAAGCCCCGTAAGCGAATCCCCCTCGTCAAGGAAATCCGCCTGCCGTATGGAAAAATAGGAGAAAATGACTTCCTGAAGAAAGCATCCAGCAATGAACGACTGCCGGCATTGAGGGATAGAGAGATATTAGCGCCTGACGAAAACGGAAAAAGGACTATTGACGAATTAAAAATTGTGAGGCATAGGGCCTTTGACTGAATTTTTTTGTTTTATAATGAGCCTGTAAATTTTTCCAAACCTTAATCTGATTTTTATGGCACTTGCCTTCCGGACAAGTGCCATATACCGATCACTTTTCCGTCGGTCTGTTTGTCAGTCGGTCGGTGGGTTAGTCCGGTGTTTGCGAGTTAGGGTACTTCCAGATATGCTAGGACGTTGAAACTTGGCAGGCATATTAGGCACCCGACCAAACTAAGTTAGGAATAGTCGCTTGCCCGATCCGACCATCGTGGGGGGGGGGGGGGCCGGAACCTGGAATTTAGTGGCATGCATAACTTTCGAACGGGTGATGGATCTTAATGAAATTTGACATTAGGAAAGACGTCATGTCTCAGATGTCCCATTTCAAGTCCGGACCGAATCCGATGAATGTGGGCCGGGGAAGGCGGAGGGGGGGGGGGGGCAGAAATCATGTGACACGCTTAGAGTGGAAGGATGGGGATTAAACTTGGTGGGAGGAACAAGCACAGGCACTAGGTACATCATTGACAGAACCGGACCGGATTCGTGCACTGTGGGGGGATTTGGAGGGGGGGGGGGGCGGTATTCTGGTGATACGGAGCTAATTTTTTCCGATTGGATCACCCTTTCAGTAGAAAGGTCAGACGTCTCAGATTTCCTGTTTCAGGTCCGGATCTGATCCGATGAAGGTGGCGGGGGTCGAGGGGAAACGGAATCCTTGTGACACGCTTGGAGTGGAGCGACCGGAATGAAACTTGGTGGGAGGAACAAGCCCTATGTACATCACTGACAGGCGACTCTTCATTCACATCCCAGTACGAGAACTTGAATACATACTAACAAGCTTGCAAGTGCAATTTGATCGAAAAGGAGATCTTCGTTTCAACCTTTTTACAACAAAAATCGAATCTCGCACGAGTCGCATCCCATTGGGTATGACTCGAAGATGCAAAAACTGATCAATAGGCTGCGTTATATCGTTTTATGGTACAACATTTGAGAGCCTCAAGATCTATTTTTATGGCACTTGCCTTCCGGCCAAGTGCCATATACCGATCACATTTCCGTCGGTCGGTCGGTCGGTCGGTCGGTTGTTCCGGTATTTGCGAGTTAGGGTACCTCCAGATATGCTAGGACGATGAAATTTGGCAGGCATATCAAGGACCCGACCAAACTAAGTTGGAAATAGTCACTTGCCCGATCTGACCATCGTGGGGGGAGGGGGAGGTGGTGGAATCTGAAAAATAGGGACATTCATAGCTTTCGAACGGGTGATCGGATCACAATGAAACTTAATATCTGGAAAGATCTCGTGTCTCAGATGTCTCATTTCAAGTCCGGACCGGATCCAATAAATCTGGGGGGGAGTCGGAGGGGGGAACCGGAAATTGTGCGAAACTCTCAGAGTGGAGCGATCGGGATGACACTTGGTGGTAAGAACAGCACAAGCTCTAGATACATCACTGATAGAACATGACCGGATTTGGACACTGTGGGGGGTTGGAGGGGGGTTCGAGAATTCCGGCGATCCGTAGTGAATGTACTTCTAGGTGGGCAAGGACGATAAAACTTGGCAGGCATATGAGGGACCCGACCAAACTAACTTGAAGAAAGTCACTTGCCCGATCCCACCATCGTGGGGGAGGGGGAGTTGGCGGAATCCGGAAAATAGGGACATTCGTAACTTTGCTACGGGTGATCGGAACGGAATCTGGATGGGAGTCGGAGGAGAGAACCGGAAATCCTGTGAAACTCTCAGAGTGGAGCGATCGGGATGAAACTTGGTGCGAAGAACAAGCACACGTTCTAGATACATCACTGACAGGACTGGACTGGATTCGGACACTATGGGGGGAGGTGGAGGGGGGTTCCGGAATTCCGGTGATTCGTAGTTAATATACTTCCAGGGGGGCTAGTACGATAAAACTTGGCAGGCATCTCAGGGACCCGACCAGATTAACTTGGAAATAGTCACTTGCCCGATACGACCATCGTGGGGGGAGGGGAAGATGGTGGAATCCGGAAAATAGGGACATTCATAACTTTCGAAGGGGTGATCGGATCTTAATGAAACTTGATGTCTGGAAATCTCGTATCTCAGATGCCTCCTTTCAGGTCCAGACCGGATCTGACGAATCTGGGGTTGGGGGTCGGAGGGTAGAACCGGAAACTGTGTGAAACTCTCAGAGTGGAGCGATCGGGATGAAACTTGTTTTAAAGAACAAGTACATGCTCTAGATATATCACTGACAGGACTGGACCGGATTCGGAATCTGTGGGGGGAGGTGGAGGGGTGTTCAGGAATTCTGGCGATCCTTAGTTAATGTACTTCCAGGTGGGGTAGAACGATAAGACTTGGCAGGCATCTCAGGGACCCGACCAAATTAACTTGGAAACAGTCACTTGCCCGATCTGACTATCTTCGGGGGGGGGGGGAGACGGCAGAATCCGGAAACTAGTAGCATGCATAACTTTCGAATGGGTTATCGGATCTTAACGAAACTTAATATCTTGAAAGACTTCATGTCTCAGCATGTCCCATTTCAAGTCCGGACCGGATCCGATGAACTGGGGGGGGGGGGTCGGAGGGGAGAACCGGACATCTTGTGACACGCATAGAGTGGAGCGATCAGGATGAACGTTGGTGGGAAGTACAGGCACAAGCCCAAGGTGCATCAGTGACAGAATCGGACCGGATTCGGGTACCGAGGGGGGGGGAGCTGTAGGGGGTGTCCAGAATTCCGATGATACTTCCAGATGTGCTAGGAAGATAAAACTTTGATGGGGCATTAGAAACTTGACATCATTTTAGACATCATCACTCTCCGATCCCACCATCCTTAAAGAACTCATTTAACCGCAAAGTACAAAAGATACTTTTAAGAAAATTTACTTTTTCACTATCGACATGAGCACATGATCCTTCTTGCGTCAAGGGTTTTGCTTACAAATTAATTTTTAGCACACTTAAAGTGCACACCTCAAACGAAACGTAACGAATAAAAATTTGGACCATCACTTCCATCCTCTGACCCAGCCTAGCAAGTTTGGCGCATCTTAACGGAAAAGGGGAAAAAATACTTTTGACCATCACTTCCATCTGACCCAGCCTTGCAAGTGCCACGTGAGCTTCCAGCTCTTGTTCGATTAAACTTGGCTCCAGAACTGTGATTAAGCAATCAAGAATGGGCTGGAATAGTGTTTAAAATGACTTACAGGTTCATAATAGTTTACAATCGCCGTTAATTCGAACTCGGAGTAAAAAATGTAGCCTATACCGTGCAATGTTAAATTTGTTTCTGGTCCCTTTTTCTGATGATTGTAAGGAAGCTTAGACTTCGTGGGTTACGGCGAAACTTATACCCCTCATCTAGGCGGCAAACTGCTTTCTCTGTAGATATTCCTTCAGCCCAAGCTGACTGCGATTCAAAATGATTCGTTCATTTTCCAGCTTGAGCGGCTTAAGCTTGAAGAGGACCCTTGCCAAGAATGGCCGAAATATAGCTCCGTTTTGCACCGTCAAATATAGCTTTGTCTATGTCCATGAGTCCATTTCCCACCGTCACTTGAGCAGCTTCTACTTTGGCGTCGATGATTTTGAGCTCCTTGGTTCGTCAACCAACACAAACCAACCAAACCACAACACAGAAAATCAGCTGAAACACTAGAACAATCGGGTAAACTGTCGGCTGTACTGTACTTCACAGTCATTCTCTAAATGATCGTCTTGATCAAGCGTTGCCGGGACTTTTTGAATTGTTTGTCTTGTTTCGTTCGCTAAAATGCTGGAGACGCAAAGACACGCGATGACAAGAAAATCGACTTAATGTCATAGCGCTTTTTAGAGGAAGTCGGAAAATAAAGCCTAAGAAGTGTCCGTTGTGCTTTAGGACACTGTTGATACTTGCTCAGTCCTATTTGTATTTTTGTCAAGATCGCTCTGAATAGCTCGATTTTTCCTAAAAACAACAAGCAACAGAAATCAACCAAGTCTCCAAGCCTTTTCGCCTTGTTTGGCGACTATTTTTCTCAACGATTATGAAGCCACCGTTGTTCCGGTGTAATACTCACTCTTTTGAATGCAAACACAAAGCACGGAGCCCTTGTTTGGGGGAAATTAATGGTTCTGAATTAGTTATCGGTTCCGGATGTTGTGGAAAACGGTTAATGGGTTAACAAACTTGCAAGGAACGCAACATTCTGTTTGCCCTTCCGCCACGCTTTCTCCGAAGAAGGATAAAGTAGATTATTATTTCTTACTGGCGGAAAAGTGTATCGACCTCTCCAGATATTTTCCTTTAGGATTATGGATCGCCAGTACGATTGGGCGTATAAAAATAACGAAGTTAATAATAAACAGAACCCTCTTTTTGGTTTGGTTGCAAAAGAAAATAACGAGGGATAATATTTATGTGAATAACAAGTTTTGAATGAAAGAAAAGTTTAAGGAAAGGAGATATTAAGGAAGGAAAAAGTAAAGAAAATTTTAAGGTTTTAAAGATGTGATGAAAATGGTAAAATGTGAAATAAGGGTTAAAAGAGGAAATAACAAAGAATATTACAAAATTAAGCGTAATGATTTACGAAAAGTAAGTGGTCACGCAGTGAGCTACCTTCCGCGAGCTGATAACTGGTCACTGAACAGCGCGTCTGTATTGAGATTCAAATTCCCCCGTCATAGTAGAATTTTGCGATGTGAGGCTGGCTTTAGATATTCCGAAGGTCATGCTAGAGCAAATCGTCGTTGCGTTTTTGATCGAAGTTTTTGATCGCCGGTTGCTTAATTTCCATTTTCAAACGCCGTCGAAGTTCACCGTTTGCTTAATAAGTGTTTTACTACTCCGGCGATCCTTGCCCGGTCGACGATTCAAGCAAACATCGAACTTGCTAGCTCACGAACGAAGTTCGACGGTCAGAGTTTGAAGGACAAAGAAACTGTGACCGGCGACAAAAAACGGTATTTAAACAAAGATCTTTGAGGTTGAAGGTTAACTTCAGACTTTGATCAGAAACGCAACTAGTGAAAAAATAAAACAATCCCTTAACACAATCCAAATACTGCAATGTATTTAGTTAGATGATATAAAAATAAGTTGGCTTTTCAGTTGAACTTTATAAGTTGGATTTTCTGTTAAACTTTAATTATAAGCGTGTAGCATATGGGTGTTGGTATGACTGGTATGAGGGCTCATAGCAGAACTAAGTTAAGTAATAGAACTTTTTTGGTTGGAATGATGTCAATGTTTGTATGTTGTTCTGTTTATGGCGAGGAAGTGTTTCTCATTATTGACTAGTAAACGACCCATTTCGTCCATTCATCAACCTGCCAACTACTTAGCCACTCTCAAAAGGTTCACTTTTACTACTCTTTTCGCGATGCATATCGTTCCAGTTTCTCACCAGGGGTACACAGTTGCTGCATTCTCCGGAAGAAAACAAGATCAGCTCATATGTATTAAAGTGCAACTTTTACTAGTCTTACTAGTCTACTTTTACTACTCTTTTCGCGATGCGTATCGTTCCAGTTTCCTACCGCAGGTAAACAGTTTCTGCATTCTCCGGAAGAAAACATGATCAGCTCATATTTATTAAAGTCTCTTACTAGAAACTTACTCTTTTCGCGATAAAATGGTTCAGACGAATAATACTTGCCCCATGAAATTAGCGACTTCCTTCTCTCGGAAACAGGCTGAAGGCAAAATATTTGAAAACTGAGCGTGCTGTGGTTAAAAAGTTGAAAAAAAAAGAAAGGAGTCTAAAGCACAAGATAGACCTGTTGGCCTACCATGTCTTACAGATGAAAAAAAAAATTCTGAAGGTTGATCCTGCCTTTATAAGTATTGAGCTAAAAGACAAAAATGCTCCTCAGCCGGAATTAGAAGTTCACTACTTATAAATAACTTCCTCCGGTGGTTGCACGGTTTTCCTTGGAATTGTAGTTCCTCGGCAATCTTTCTCTGAAGTCCGTAGATCAGCTTGGTTTTCGCTCCGGAATAGAATTTTGGAGTCCCAGAACCCTCTGTTGGCTGTTCTCTCTGGGCCGCACATGCGGCTATCTCTTCCCATTTGACTGAAATGGGGGGAGCTGGTATATTATGGTTTTGACCCAACTTAGTGTGTAAAGTGTAAGTTTGTAATGTGTTCTTTTGTTTTGTATAATGGCCCTGTTGGCCGGTATTAGATTCAAATAATAATAGTAATAAATAAATAAAAGTTTCCATTTCAGGGGCGTCTTTCCCATCAGATTAAATCTTTGATTTTGTTTGCCTTTTTGTTTTACTTTTTGCCAATGGTTTGTCTACGAGGCTGCGATGTTGGAGTCCTATACTCTGAAATTCAGTTCAAAAAATTGCTTCTGGTTTATTTTCCATGGTACAAGTCCCTTGTATTAAGTGCCATCGAAGTACTATCTCCTGCCTTTATTTTTGTAAAGTTGTCCGCATACCTCGAACCTTCCGGCGAAGTTTATGCTGCGGCCGGACCGGAAAACCGCTAAAACTCAGGTGTAAAACGAAGCAATGGCGAAGGGCGGGTTTTTGTAAAACGAAGCATTGGCGAAGGGCGGGCTTTCTTGAGGTTGTAATTCCAAAAGAAGCTAGGGATAATACAAAAGTCATTGTCAGGGGCGTCACGTATTGGGGGGATGCCCCCCCCCCAATGTTGTCGGCCAGTCGGTAAAAAAATAGCGAGTCGTAAAAACAGCCGAATTGTTTCTTGGAGACAGTCGACTTTTCTTCAAAACATTCAGTTTTTCGTGAAAATAGTCGATTTTTTCTTAAAAACAGTCGGTATATCTTAAACTCGGTCGATTTTTCTTAAACTCAGTCGATTTTCTTCAAAACGATTGTTTTTTCTGCAAAAACCACCCCAAACACTTTGGGTAGTAACGCCTCTGGTGAGATTAAGTAAGATGGGCCCTTTACTCTGGTATGGCCTCTCCACTGTAAAAGGTCACAAACGGGTCCGGCTTCCGCCGATTACGGGTTAGCGGAACCTGGATCCGCCAATCCTGACTTACGTCAAACCATCCAACTAGCCCACCTTTAAACTTTTGTCGTGGTGGAAGCTCTGCAACCCTGTGATATTAGCTGACGGACCAAGCCATGCCATGTATCTCAATCTTTTGTGAAGTCCATCGAGCATTAAAACCAGGAGAGATCCCACCTCCTTTATGGACCACAACCACAAAATCGTCTTTATCCGTTGTACCGTTTCTGAAAATAAACTGGATTGAAATGCGCCGAAGAAACCTCAGATATTAAAATATCCACCGAAATGTACCACTGACGGTTCGCAAGAAAGCAATTGGAGGGCTATGTCGAAATACCTCGGTTATAAGCTCATTTGAAGGAGCTTTTGTCCTGATGAATTTTCCAAGTTGGAACTTTTCGTAAACTTTTTTTTTCTGCTTTCAGAGTCACTGGTGGAGAACTATTCGACAGGATTGTGGAGAAGGGATCCTACACGGAAAAAGATGCCTCGGATTTAATTCGGCAAGTTCTAGAAGCTGTGGATTTCATGCACGAACAGGGAGTTGTCCATAGGGATCTAAAAGTAAGTGTCTTTATTCCTTTAGTTCGGAGTACAAAGGAAATGATGATTATTTATTACAGAGTAATACAGTAATTTATCAAAGTAATAAAGTAATTGAAGCTAACGCTTCTCTCACTACACAAAACACATCAGCATAATTAATGAATTTATTATTATTATTATTATTTGGATCCAATACCGGCCAACTAGGGCCAGTATACATAACAAAATAACACTTTACAAACTTAGACTTACACACCAAGTTGGATCAAACCCATAGTATAGCCCCCCCCCCCCCCCCCATTTCAGCCAAATGGGAAGTGAAAGCCGCATATGCGACCCAGACAGAACAGCCAACAGAGGGTTCTGGGACTCCAAAATTCTATTCTGGAGCAAAAAAAAAGCTGACCTACGGACTTCAGAGAAAGATGGGAGACCTTCACCATCAAACATGTCCAAGGCACTGCAGTTCCAGGGAAAACCGTGCAACTACCGGAGGCGAAGGGAGTTATTGTACAGGACACGGAAGGAATTACCACTTCTGATCGTGATATTAGTCACGTGATATTTATCACCCATTAGCAGCAGATGGGCTGTGGTTCGACAGTGGACTATAAGAAAAAAAATAGGAGATAACAAGGGACTAAACACTTTCCAAATAACTAACCATAAACACAACCCAAAGTCATACACAAATACATCAATCAGAAAACACGCTTTTATAAATTATTTTTTAACCCGCTGCACAGACAAAATAATTGAGAACAGACCAGGAAAAAAAAAACATGAGTTGTTGAACTGAATTGAAATACCCAATTTGACTAAAGAAGAAGGGACAGGCCCTTCGGACTGTGTTCACGTAGCTGCAAGGTGGTTGAAAACAAAGAAATTTAAGATGAGAATAGATACAAAAGTTAGTAGGGACGTAGAATGAATCGGTAATATAAAGCACGACAGGTCCTTTAACGAATAGAGCGAACATCTGAAATTCGAGGAAAAAGCTGTTCCTCGCTGAAAGCTAGGTCTTATGATTCCTGTCTGCCCGCTGAAAGCTAGGTCTCATAAGTCCCATTTGTCCTATGTTATCATGTTGTGAAACAGATATTGAGGAATAAATATGAAGATTGATTGATAAGTCCTACAAAACTAGCAGGAAAGCCGCCGTTGTATTCGGTGGAGATTTCTAGGTTAGCTGTAAGCTTATCGGGCCTATGCCATCATAGGCCCGACAAGGCCTCATCCAACGTTCTAACTCCCGCACAAAGCGTGACTTATAGTTTTGTTTGATATCCGCAGAATCCACAAGGCGATAGCGGAGTAGAAAAACGACATGAACGCCAATCAAACAGCAAATTAACAAGGAAATGGATATATTTTTTGTTTTTCGGGCCTGAAGAATTTCTGGAAGTCGTCAGGAGGATGACGGGCTGGATGACTGAGGTTGTGTAATGGAGAACATTTCCAGAGATCCGATTGCACTTGTGGTTCGGATAGGAGCGAGTGAGGGAGCGAGGGGAGCTATTTTCATTAGAATGTAGGGCAGTACAGGATGTAGGGAGTGCAAAATGCGTTCTCATTTCATCTTTTTTTTTTGCGTTTTTTTTCGCGCCTGTTAAATATCGGTCTGTTTCCGCTACTCCATAGTCAGCGGAATCGGCATCGGACCCTTCTGATCGGCTCACGTTATTCACTTATGCCAAAAGTTAGTTAATGGAGGTTAAAAAGTTGGAAGTAGAAACAGTTAAGCGTTGTGCACGCCAACCGCTTTTTCCGTGCCGTTTAAATATCTTTCTGTTCACGTTATTCGAGAGTCCGCAGAACCGGGTATTGGACCTTTCTGATTGGCTGACGTCTTTCGTCATATATGTTTGAGGTTCATAGCTATGACAAAATCTGCCGCAGGAAGTAACACTTATTCCAAAAATTAGTTAACGCGGAAGTCTTACTAAAAGTGACCCTTTCGCGATGAAACGGCTCACAGTTATCGGTTTTCGAAAATACCATTACATTTGCCGCTTGAAATTGGCTATTTCTTGTTAGCGCTTTTTGACTCTATCCTGCCTTCCTGCTCTTCGACACGGCGGCTGGACGCAAAATATTTGAAAACTGAATGCTGAGTTGTTAAAAAGTTTGAAAAGTAAACTAAACAAATCCAAAAGAGAAGGTAGGCCATCAGAAGGTAGACGATCATGGTCTACCATGTTCCCTCGCACATCATCTTAGAGGGATAACTAGCTGATAAAAAAAAAACCCGAAAATCACGGTTTTCTATTTCTTTCCAAATGAACGCACAGTATGTTGAAGCTTCTCATGTTCTGATGTGTGAAAGAGTTATCGGCGGATCTTGAAGCTTTCGGCGAAGTTTGCGGTGACTGCCAAACTCGGCTCGGCCGAAAAAATGCTGAACGTTCGTAGGTACAAAACGAAACAATGGCGACAGGCGGGGATTTTTTTCTATCAATCAATCAAACAAGTTTAGTCCAAATAGCTAAAAGCTAGAAGAGGAAGACAAATTTACGAAATTCACAGACACGAAACAAATTAACTAATACACTTACAAGATATGACCAAAAGTAAATAAGGGATGAAACTACGTAAAAATTGGGCAGAAGAATTGGCAGGATATGGAGAAAACTGATTGCCAGTATTCCTCTCGGAATACGGGATTTTAGGAGCGTATAATCCCAGAAGGGAGCTAAGGCTAATATAAAAGGCAGAATAAGCAAGAGGAGTCCTTTAAAGGGGGTTAAAGAATAAACAGCCGAACGGTTTGACATTGCTGTAACACGGGAACAGTTGGTTCAAAAAGATCCAGACAAAGCTATCTGACGATGATTTCGAGAAATACAATGTTAAACACGTGATGGAAAATAGAAAATTTATTTGTTCGAAAGTCGTTTCATAACAATTCACATAACACAGAAGTTTACAGGCGATATTACCGAGTTGGTTTATCTTCTGACTGGTTGATACTCGATCGAGCAACCAGCTTTCTAGCCGACGTTCTACCGCCAAGGCCATGAAGACGCCTTCGTGAAGCCTGCAGGCGGATTTAAATCGTGTATTATTTAAATCCTTGAATTCAGAACTTTAGCTAAATCCTTGAATTCAGAACTTGAATTGAATTCAGTTTAGTTCAACTCAGTTTAATATCAAAAATTCGCTCACGGACGAAGCCGAACATAGAATTTCTTCCGTCATGTATAACTTAACAATTAAAAATAACTATAACTAACGTTATTCATTTGGTCAATGTACATGTATCTCACAATAAAACTCTAAGTAAAACCTTTAATCATACGTAACATGTCAACTAATCAAAACATCTATAAGAGTATATGTAAAAATCATAATTTGGTCAAATTACACCAACCTAAAAACTAGATACCGTAATATCAACAGTTATTATAAAAAGTTGTCAATAACCTTCTAATAATTTATGCCTGTGCTAGAATGAGTTACAAAATTCCTTGTTTTAGGAGTCAGGACTGATAGGGCAACATCAACTGACTGTACGGAACCTGGTATAACTTCGCACAACCACTCGGTTAAGCGCTAGTGTTAGAACAAAGACTCTTGACTCGTTAAATTTTTAGTTAGTGTTACTTAAATCTTATTGGTATGCTATGGAGCACAGCAGCGAACCAGGGAGCTGGTAAATTACTCTTTTTACGCTAGTGTGTCGCTCGCCAAAAGACCTCAGCGTCCATGGTCCAGAGGCTAATCCTGGTAGACCCCATTCAGAAGATGAGTCCTTCCAGGGAAACCTAAGCCCACTTGCATAGCAACAGAGTGATGTCCCCCTCTGATCTGGTCCCCCTCACTGATCCTTTTTCCGGAGCCCGGCCTGAAAGCATTGAACAACAAAGTTCAAAGTATTTCTCAGGGCCAAGGGAAGCCTTTACGCGGAAACTAAATTTTCGAGCAATAAGTATTTACTTTGAAGTTTTGAGTTTTGGTTTTGAGAGGAATGATTTCCCCAGCGAATGTTCGGTTTTATCCTGAAAGTTCATCTGAACAGATTATATCTGTCAGCTCTGAGTAATACTCTATGAGCGTGTTCCACCCTTCTAACAATAGTTACTATTAGTTACTATTTCCGTTCCATCCTCACGAAAAGTTACTACGCTGACCGTTCCAACCTTCTCGAATTAGTAACTAATAGTTACTATTTGCTTACCATGCTCGGGAGCGTGGTAAGCGTAGTAACTACGCATCTCTGGAACGTGATTGGTCGGATTCGCCCGTGGCATGATATTCTGCTGGAAAATAGAAAAATCGTTCCAGCCTTGACGGCAGAAAGCCAGAATTGGTGACGTCATGCGTAGTAACTACAGTAAGTAGCTTGGAACACGCTCTATATGACTGAGTCCAAAACACGCCAGTGATCCTCGGGAAGAACGAGAAAACGTAGCACTAAAGACTCAAGCTCAACAACCCTGTCCTATGTTAACCAATCAGGGCGATCGTTGGGAGCAGCTGTGGTACCTTTTCCGGCTCTTCCGCTAGGTACAGGGCGGTTTTGCGTCGGCAAGAAAAGTTAGTCATTAAGACTATCGACAGTGTCAGACTGCAGTATCACATGTAAAGGATAAGCACACGGTTAGGATTTCGAATTAGATAGACGAAAAGAATAAAATCTGAAACTGAGAATTTCGTATTCTTTGCTTATTTATTGTACGCGTGTATAGATTTCAGTATTAAATAAATGAAATTAAATCCTATCCTTCATTTATCTTCTTCTGTGGGGTTAGGGCTTCTTGGGAACTGGGTAGCGCGACCCTTTTCACCTGCCTTTTTGTATCGTTTCCAACGTGTCTATGAACATGCACCTCAAACTGGAATCACTACTCAGGAGGAATTATCCCCTTCTGTGGTTGGTCGGTTAACAGCATTTAACTAACTTCAAATTCAAATTCATTTATTTCCATGATATCTTCTAACAAAAATAATGACTGGTTTATCTGAAGATGTATTGTTTAGTTCCTATGTTTTTTTGTTAGAAGTTGTTTAATGTTATTTTGTGTAAATAAAGAATAACCTAAAAAAAAAAATAAAAAAAATAATGGTCGATCTTCATACATGGTCGACATAGTTATAAATAATCACATATATGTTACAATTTTAAAACATTTAAAACACAATCCGATAACAAACATAATTACAGAACATGTCAGTTTAAAATTCAAAATTCAGACTTAAGTTAGCCTTCGACCGTTCGTGTCGGAGTCGCTTGGCCTCCTGGTCGTTTTCTGCAGTATGGGACTTTTGGGAAGTTTTTGCATTTGAAGCCAAGCAAACCGGAAGATGTGTGCCGCTGTCATACGCCGTTTGTTATTTTAGACGACTGAGGATGGTATATAACGCAGTTTGTGTCTAAGAATGTTTTCCGAAATCAGATAGGAACAGTAAAAATAGGCTACTAAACTTGCAGGTTCTCTTAATGTAAATTGGTTTGGTATGGATAAATAAGTTCAGAACATTTATCTGCTCTTTCCCCGCTAATCGCTGTACCCATTCTTGTTCGTTCAGATTTCGTCAATCATTTTCGTGGTACAAACCTGTTTTATTTGTTTCAGCCTCAGAATCTACTTTACTTTGTCCTTTAATCAAATGGGGGGGGGGGGGTTAACCGTTTTTATTTTATTTATCTTACCTTCCTTTTCCAGCCTGAGAATTTGTTATACTACTGCCCAGACGAAGATAGCAAAATTATGATTAGCGACTTTGGATTATCGAAAATGGAAGATTCTGGAATCATGGCTACTGCTTGCGGAACCCCTGGATATGTTGGTATGTACCTTTGTTTACTCGGTTGAATACTAGCCTACGAATTGTGCGCTCCTTAAAGTAGAACTGAAGGCGTATACGCTACTCCAAGGCAGCGACTTGAAGGTGTTGAGTGTTAGTGTTTTTCTTTTACGTTTATTTTTTGTGTTTATATTTGTGTATATGGCCACTGGCTTTTAAATACACGTATATATATATATATATAAATATTCTTTGAGCCCAAGCTGACTTTGAAACATTTATTCCAGCAATGTTTTCAATGGATACATCAGCTAAGATTCTTCATACATCAGCTAAGATTCTTCATACATTCAGCTAAGATTCTTCATTCGGCCAAGAAGGGCCGAAATATCGCTTATGAAGAATCTTAGCTGATGTATCCGTTGAAAACATTGCTGGAATATATATATATATATATTGTTGATGTGATGTTTAACTCTGATCAGTTCGACTATTTTAGAGTTATTTAGAGGTGAAAGCCTTTTCTCTTGCTTTGTATAAATAATTTCATTTCTCAGGAACTATCCTTCACCAGCCCCTAGTTATAAAAATAAATAAAATATAATTGTTTCTTTTTCGTAGCACTAACTGAGCGTATTGACGTTACTACTGTCAATGCGCTTTGCCGATCCTCATTGCAAGTGGCTTAGATGCGTCGTTAGAGCCAATACCACGATTTCGTTTCTTAGGTTCTAAGCGAGAATGGTTCGTTGGTGATTAACATGGGAAAGTGAACGAGTCTAATAAAGTCGTTTTTCCTGCTCCGACAAACAGTTTGTGGGTCGACTGTGGCTCGAAAATAGTGTTTCCGCTGTCTTTTGTGCGGCTAATAAGTGTTTTTCCCGCGACTAACAAGATTTTTGTGGCTCAAATTTGACAAACAACTGTCGAGGTGATTTTGTGGCTCGTTTCTAGCGGGGAATTCAAATTTAGCAGCAAAATATTGTCAAAACAATCAAATTAACTACTTTCTAAGCATGTAGACATAAAACTGAGCTTCCTTTTTGCACAGGATGAAATGACAAAAGCCTTAAGTTCTATTTGTTAAGATTTTATCTAAATTTTGTTTCGATTTTCTGAGATTTGAAATTACCGTCCCAAAAATAGTCAAAACAGCTTTCCGTGAGTTTCAGTTGTGGCTCGACAGTGTGGCACACAATCATGGTTCCACGTTAAACACCCAGGGGTGTGTGGCCCACAGTTGTGTCGTGGAGAAACGCCTTTAGTCAAGGGCGAGTGAAGCTCAGCGATTTGGGGGAGATTGTAAGCGTATGCCTTAAATGGCTTTGATAGGGTTATTACGAGCGTGTTCCATCCTACTTACCGTAGTTACTACGCATGACGTCACGAATTCTGGCTTTTCGCCGTCAAGGCTGGAACGATTTTTCTATTTTCCAGCAGAATCTCACGCCAGGGGCGAATCCGAACAATCACGTTACAGAGATGCGTAGTTACTACGCTTACTACGGTCCCGAGCATGGTAAGCAAATAGTAACTATTAGTTACTACTCCGACAAGGTTGGTACGGTCAGCGTAGTAAATTTTCATGAGGATGGAACGGAAATAGTAACTATTGTTAGAAGGGTGGAACACGCTCTAAATGAATAGGTCGTATTAAAATAGTACTGACAGGGATTTTGGTTAACTCGAAATATGACAGATTTACTTTGGTTTAAGGTTTTCTTTGGAACACTGCACGTTTGAGTGCTTGTCTACTTTTTACTTAATATTCATAGGCAACTTTACGTCCTGGTCAAGTAAGCACGCTGGGCTCGAAATTTCCGATCCCCTCGTTGCGATGGTCCGTGTCTCGGTACTGCCGATCGTTTGGTTTCGGACGGGGGTCAGTGGCCCTGTAAGATAAGCCAAAGTCGACCCTGCTTCAAATGGGTACCTGGGGAGATGGTGAAGGCGACAGGTAGGGTGTGCAGAAGCACCAGGATGCCTTGCTCTTAACCACCCATTGCACTTCTTGGCTGGAGAATCGGAGATCAACGCCGAGGCCTCTCCTGTTTCCTCAATTTTTGCACCGCATCTTAGCCTTGTTAGAATTTTCAGCGTCTGCCATTGCATTCATCAAGAAGATGAGAGCTTATTACTATAAATACGCCGAGTGCTGTAACTACCAAGACCGTAATCTAGAAAATCATTACTACCCTGGTCCAAGTCCGTCCAAGGTTGATCCCTTACCTCTTACCTTAAAGAACTCCTCTTGGTTTTCACTGTTTTCACACACCCGGTGACGACGTACGTGGTCTACTGACCTCTGAAATCTCCACCTTTACATAATCCTTCTACACTTTATGATTGTGACTTTTTCCAGCAGTAGCCGGGATTTTCTGGGGACATAAGACACTAACTTTAGTTTGCCACTGGAAAGGTGTTACCAAATGGGATTTAACCACGGTGCGCGTTGGTTTTAAATTTGTTTGAGAGAATATTTTTGCATGAAGCCCGGCCAGAGTCGACAAGCGCTAACACAAGAATCCCTAATTCCACGAGGCAGGTATGAGTACTTTTGGAAAACAGTTTTTCAGTCCATTTTTGTCGCGAAAGGGCCATTTCTATTAAGAGCTGTGCTCTGATCATAGGCAAACCGCAACAACCGAAGGGTGACCAAAAAGGTACGGTTAAGCATAGAACGGGGATCTTCCAAACGTCTTAAGTTTGATCCTGAGTAAAAATCGAGCAAAAACTACAACAGGCATTCTAAGGATTTTGGGACATCATCGAACTTTTTCTCCTTAGGGTTTCGTTTCTCCGTTAGTTTCCGCTTGGCGACTGAGAATCGATTTAGACTGCATCGTCTTTCTTGTCCGTTTGATGCATGTCGCTGAAGTAACTTTCTTTTATTGTCCTTCTCGGTCCCATTACGATTCCCCACCCCTACTTCTTTTTATATAGCTCCCTTTCATACTTCTGTTCAGTGTTTGAGAGTCCTGCTAGGATGATTATATTGCGTGTTCTTGTGTGGTGTAACGCGACGGAAATGTAGCGTTGTTTCTCAGGTCTGGAATAGCAAGTAGATAAGGTTCAAGGTTTTTTTATTCTTACCCTATATAATACATAATCATTAACAATACTATACTCTGCACTTACAATTATTTCAGGGTTTGAACCCGAGAGAAGAAAATCATCGAATGGTTCAGACCCTAATAATCGACGAATATTTCGAAGATTCAAAGGTTGGAATGAGGGAATGGGCGCTGATGATTTTTGGTCTAGACCCTAAATAATCGACGAATATTTCGAAGAGTCAAAGGTTGGAATGAGGGAATGGGCGCTGATGATGTTTGGTCTACACAATACCGTGCCTCCGGCTCACCCTGTTAAAGCCCAAGGCGGAACATTTTTCTTTGTGTTGGTGGTTTATGATTGGTCTTCTTCTGCTGTAGAATGAGGAGGCAGAGCTTAGTGTTGTGCTGTTGTCTTTTGGCTTCATTCGAACCTTCCACTGGGACCTAAGCCCAGGAGCATATACCCATATTTCTAGTCTCAAGTCGCCGTTAGATCTCTTCGGTCGGTTTGTCGTTGGGTAAAGTAGAGGTATGCTTATTTGAACGTTGCTTCACTTAAAAAGGTTGCCGAAGAAAATACCAAAATGAGAGGAGGATTGGAGTTTAGAGGAGATTTAGATCAGTTTGGATATTGGGATAGAACGGCTAGAGTGGCCGTGGGTTACAAATCTGTTACTTATCCAATTTTCCGTTATGGCAGAGAAGCAGCATATAATACAATGGAGCGGCTCGGAGGTCTCGGAAGCAGTGAAGTTCCTACTAAATATCCCGTCTGATGTCCGAAAGCTCGAGTTTTTTGCTCAGATCTCACACCGGAACTTAGAACATAGTTTATGTTCCATCATACTTACCGTAGTAACTGCGCCTCAACGCTGGAACAAAAATTTCTACTTTCGGCAAAATATCACGCCATGCGTTAATCCTGCCAATCGAGTCACAGAGATCGTAGTTACCACGCATACTACTCTCTGTGGTGTTGTAAGCAAATACTTGCTGTCTCAGGAAGAGTGGAAGGGTCATCATAGTAACTTTTCACGAGGTTGGAACAAAAGTGGAAATTGCAATAGTAACGAAAAGAAGTAACTCGCCGGCGCCGAATTAGAGCTGTTAGCAAAACAGGAAGCCAACCGGGGTGGACCAGTATTGGAGCATACCAAGAACGTATAGATCTGCCGGTGAATGAACAGCTTGCGGAAACTCTATATGAGAAAGTTCTTCTACGTCTTTCTTGGAAACTAACAAGAATCCGCCATGTGCTAGCCAGACACGCTGTTTTGCTGAGATGTTAAAGCATTGTTCATGTAGGTGTAACAAGCTGCGTAAAAAGGAAAAGGTTATTATCCATGCGACGTTCAGTAGTGCCACACTGGTACAATTTTTGGAGCTTTTAAAGATCAGAAAAAGGGTTTTTAGTACTACTCGAAGTACACAAGTACAATTAGACGACCATTAGCCCAGTGGGATATGGTAATTTTACTGTAGTAAAATTGATTGATTGATTAATTGATGTTGTTAAAAAAAATTTACTAAATTAACGTATGGACAGCAGTGTTCCTCGAATTAACAGTAAGTAGTCGTAAAAGAAGAAAACGTGTTCTTTCGAAGAAAAGTTGATACTTGAACTTCCAACAAAGGGAACTTTTGTGGTCCCCGTGGGAACCCTGCCGAACCTCCTCTTTACTTGGCCCAGTGGTGGAGCCCAACAAAGCGCTCTGATTGCCTCCGCATAAAACAAAGTAGAACCAGGGTCTGTTCTCCTTGTACAGCTTATTATAGCGCGCTCCGAGGAAAAGACGAATCTACATACGCCGTACTGAACCTATTTGAACAATGCTTATGCCGATCTACTAACAGCTGTTTCAATCGAAAGCGGGAATCGACATATCACAGCTCCAGTAATACCTTTCAGTCCAATTACAGCCAGGGGCGACATTACCGGGGGAAGGGAGGACGCCCCTCCCCCCAATATTTTCGGCCAGTCGGTAACAAATAACCGAGTCGGCGCGAAGCGCCGCGATTTTTCGTCAAAACAGTTGATTTTTATAGATTAAAACAGTCGATTTTTCTGAAAATCGGTCTATTTTTCGTCAAAACAGTCGTTTTTTTCTGAAAATCAGTCGATTTTTCCGAAACTGTCATTTTTTCTTGGATACAGTCGATTTTTCTGCTAAAACAGTCGGTAAAAATTACCAGCCAGTCGGTAAATTCCTTGCCCCCCCCCCCCCTAAACATTTTGGCTAGTAACCCGTTTTATTACAGCCATTTCATTTCCTGGGGATCCTAGGTCACCATCTGCTATTGTTGTATCTTGATTATTTCATCTTCCCAAGTGCACCCCTACAAAGTTATTTGGGACACTTGATTGCCCGCATAACAGATTTGGTCTATTTAAGTCCCGGCAGATCGAGGGGTGGCAATGCTGGATTACACCTTCTGGAGATCCCTAGGCAGCCCCCTTGAAGATTATCTCCAATAGTGTGCACGTGGACTGTACACTTAGTGTTGCCATATTGGCGCATTGAATGCCAAATTGGCGCGTATTTTTGTGATGGTGTAATTATTTTCGCAACTGGTTTGGCGGAAACTGAGCTATTTTTCTCTTTAGCTGGCTTTTTTTTTCGCGTGATTTTGTTTTTTCATATGAATTTGGTGCAACCCGTTTATCAAAAGGATCACAGCTCCTCTTTCCTCTATGCTCACGAAAAAACGGCAATCCAAATCGCAAAGATTTGAAAATCTGTGAGACGAGAGCAAGCAGGGTGTAGTAACATTGACGTTATTATGACCGAAGTTCGTACAATGTTTGGGGTTCCGTTGATAATCGTTACAACTTCTGTGAGGTTTCTTGGGATTTTGGTCCAACAAAGTTTCTGGCGTATATTTCAAAGGCCGTGGCTTTGTTTTAGACGGCAATATAGCAACACTGTGTACACTACACATTTGCAGTTTGCACCGATGCAATTTAAGAAAGCTTGATTGAAAATTTCTTCCGAGATCAGAGCAGCATTATTTTGACCCGTTGTCGCGAGGCCCCTAAAAAGAGCTGAGCCAAAGGCAGTCTACTTGGTAATTTTGGATTCCTGGGACCAGATTGCTCCCTTCAATCGCCTATTTCCCAATCCGACTCTGAACGCCAGTCAGCCTGTCACCCCCCCCCCCCCCCCATCTTGCCTGTTGCTCTAGGCGGAAACGAGAAGGACAAGAAACGGAATTTGTAATGCTCTGAGGGAATGTTATCGGGCGGAGAAATGAGATTAAAAGGTTGAGCAGTAAGTTAGGTGGTAAATCTGCTGAGAGGAAGTTTGTACTTGGAGCTAAGGTAGACCACCTTAAAATATGGTTGTGTGTACTATCAGATGCATTGTTGGTCAGCAGTCGGCACTTTTACTTCGTCTGTACGCTCGTCGTCTAATCTTTCTACGTCGTCCTTTATTGGGACGAGCCGTTCATCAAGCCATGGGAATAGGTTCTTTGAAGACGGAGTTACAACAGGAATTATAATCTAAAAACTTGAATTCGTAACCATTATCAGTTCGGCAACTAAGTCGTTTCTTGTATGTTGCAGTCTCTGAGCCAAACTGCGAGCAGTTCGTGTTCCGCGCGTTTCACGCTAACATTTGTGCGCACAAGATTAGGTGACTTCTTTTCATCTGGAGACCCCCCTCGTCGTGCCTGCTTGTGACGAGTCGGTCAACAAGCCATGTGGACAGGCTCCTTGTAGATCGGTTTACAAGAGTTAAAACAATTAAAATCGTTTATAACAGTTAAAGTCAGAATCGATGTCAGTTCAGGAACAAACTCTGTTTCGGTCGCCTGTAATTCCTGAGTAAAGGTAAGCCATTTCCAGCCCATCTGTTTCAAAATTTGAAACGAAAAAAAAATGTTTGAACCTTTCCTCCCTCCCCCCCCCCACACCATTTCCCAAATATTGCCTTCCTCAAATCTCATAACTCCACACATTCACCCATTAAATGGAAAATACATTCATCCATTTCCCCGCAAATCGGACAAAAGTAAGGACCACACAACGTTCTCACCTTACCCAAAAATTTTCTTCTTAATCCTACCGGTAAACAATCAGCCCTCACGCTAATTAACAATTGCATTTGATCTAGAGGAATAACCGCCTTAAAATAAATTTCTTCCCCCATGTCTCCTTGGCCGTGACGTAAAACCATAGGGAATCCGAAATATTTGCTCTAGTATGACGTTCTGAAATCTATGGCCTCCTCACAACGCAAAATTCTACTGTGACGCGGAAAATTCAACTCCCAATACATACGCAGCTTTTAAGTGGCCAGTGATCATCTCTAAAGGTGAACCCTTTTTTTTTCGGGAACCGTTTTCGTCAAGCGTACGTATAAGATGCACCACAAATCCGACAGGAAAATTGTGAGTAAACGGAACAAAGAAGCAAAAGATTTTCATCGGGTCTCCAAGCCTCTCTAAAGTCTTTGATTCATGTGGGCCGAGAAGGTGGGAGACACCATCATTTTTGTATGGGTCGGATTTTTACGAATACACTGTTACCTTTGTTTTCTTCAAAATCCTCACGGTAGCCAACGTTATCCACTAGTTAATTCAACACAATTGAAAGCAAGGTCGCCATTGCTAATTAACTATTCATTGATTTCCTGGCGGAGGTCAAAAGAGTTACTAAAACCTTCGAGAAGATCGAGTGACGTGTAAGAGGATTAAAACAACTAAGTGTATCACCATGTGCACGTTTAGATATGTCGGAAGAATAAATCATCGGCCAGTTTGACAAATTTTTTGGTCTCGGAAGCTCAATATTAGTTGCGTTTTTGCTGATACCATGGTATCTGTTACCGCGGTCTAAAGTCGTTTTTGCAGTTATCGTGGTATCAGATATTCAGATACTACGGTCTAACCGTGGTATCTGAAAGGTCATCTGACTTTCATCAAATTTTGTCAGATTGGTGAGAAAGAAGTTTAGCACTTAGTGATGTAACTGGATATCTGTTTTTCTTTTGGGATGTCTTCGAAAAGTGCACTTTCGGCAATAGTCGTTTTTGCAGAGCACCGTGTATCAGATACCACGATAACTGCAAAAACGACTAATTGCAGACACGGTTACTCTGGTAACAGATACCATGGTATCAGCAAAAACACAACTATTATTTAGCTCAACTTCAGAATTCTCAAAAAATCACTATGACGAGAATTTCGAGAATTTCCATCAGGATACATTTAGAGCTCTTCTGTCTTCATCGAAAGATCAGGTTGTTGTTGGAGATTTTAATCTTCACCATCCCTTATGGGATACCTCTCATAGGAAAGAACCAGAAGCATGTAAATTGGTGGATTGTCTAGCTGAGTCGTCATTTCCGTTTGTTCTTAGTACCCCAAAAAACATCGGAACTTACCATCATGTCCAGTCAGGGAAGGATTCTACGATTGATCTTACAGTTGTAAGCAGTCACATGGCATTGGATGTTTCTGTCAGAAAACATAGTTGTTGTCTTGGAAGCCAGCACTTTTCTATGGTTTTGGATCTGAAAAGAGATGTTGATGGTTGGTCAGGTCAGTCTCAAAATGGCATTTCAGGGATAAACAGTGGAAGGAATGGCAAATAGAAATAAATCAAACTCTGCCTGAAGATAAAGAAGACATAGATGAGTGGAATGATGATATCACGAAGATTATGATCAAGACTTCACACAAGTTCTTCAAACTCGAAAGAGTGGTCAGAAGGAAGAGTAAAAGAATGGTACCTTTCTGGAATGAGCTACTGAATGATTGTAAAAAAAGAAAAAAAACTGGAAATGAGAAAAACAGAAGCAATATTAAAAAGACGATACTCGAAGAACGATCAATGGCCTGGGCCAAACTTTGTGAAGACAAATTTTCCCCTCAGACTTCAACAAAGGAACTTTGGCAGCGTTTTAGAAGATTCTCAGGATACAAACCAAGGGAGGAAGGAACAGAATCACTCAAAAGCAAAAGTGGCATCGTCACTGGGAAGTGCGATATTGCTGAAACGATGGCAAACCATTTCCAGTCTCAGTTTTTGTGTAAAGGATTATCAGATAATTCAGCACAAGCAGAATCGCTGTCACCGCCTGCTCATATTAACAGTTTTGACAAAGGATTATCAAGCGAGGAATTGGATACTGCCATTAGGTCATTAAATGATTCAGCCATGGGTGAGGACCTAGTACATAACAAAATGTAAAAGCATTTGCCAGAGGTCCCACAAGCTTGGAAATCCGCAATTATCACACCAAGCTACAAAGGGAATGGTGATAAACATGAGCCTTCATCCTATCGACCCATTTCATTGTTATCATGTTTTGGTAAACCATTCGAAAGACTGTTGAAAGAAAGGTTTTCAGCCCGGATAGACCTATTGTTGATCCGAGAGCAGTCCGGTTTTCGGTCAAAAAGGTCTACAAAAGACAATCTGGCACGATTGGAAATGGCTGTAAGGAAGGCGTTTTCGAGAAAGAGGGTTGTAGGGGCTGTTTTGTTTGTCATTGAAAAGGCGTATGATGGACTAGACCCTAATGAAGTTCTCAAGAAAGTCCATTCGTTTCAGCTTGGAGAAAACTTCTGGAAATGGTGTAAAACCAATCTTTTTGGTAGGTCTGTCAAGGTGCGGGTTGGCTATACTGTTTCAACAGAGAAGCGAATTAGCGCTGGAGTCCCGCAGGGAGGCGTACTCAGTCCTCTGCTATTCAACATGGTCATGTTTTATCTGATATTCCAACTATCAAGTTTGCAGTTTACGCTGATGATATAGTTATCTGGTGTGAGGCAGCTTCATCAGCTGAGTGCCAGGTGAAACTACAGAAAGCTGCTGATTGTTTGTCGTGTTGGGGTTGGAAGAAAAATATTGTTTTCTCCCAGCAGGAAACAAAAGGAATAATATTTTCTAGAAGGAAAGATGATAGCTCATTAGCACCTAACGTGGTTGTGACGCTATATGGACGAAGGATTGAATTCTGCCCGGCGGTTAAATTGCTAGGAGTCCATCTCGATTATAAACTAAATTGGTTGGTTCAGATCAATTCTCTTATCGAGTGTGTCCAGAAACGACTTAATTTTATGAAGGCTGTTGCAGGAAAGACTTGGGGTGCAAGCAGAGATTGTCTAAAAAGGGGTTTTCTTGCTGTAGTTTTAAGCAAAGTTGATTATAGTTTGTCTCCCTTTATGCAAGTAAGGCACTTATCGTGAAACTAAAATCATGTCTCCATGAAGGTTTAAGAATTATCACTGGAGCATGCAAAAGCACCCCTATACGAGCTTTACTGAAAGAAACAGGAGTGCAGTGTTTGGAACATAGATTCATATCGACCACAACCAGATATTTTGTCAGAATCCAAGGTGTTATGGACCATCCTCTTAAAGGAGATATTGACAAGACAAGAGAATTAGCTTCCACAAATTGGCACTCTGCAGGCCAACCTTCGGTTGTAAACCTCTGTTCAATGTTGGGAAAAATCGGCATAAATTGGCAAGAAATTATAAGCACCCATCCGAACTGGGACATCGACAAGGAAGTCTGAAAGAGATCATTGAAACAACTCTGGAAGGGTTACATGCATCCAAGAGTGAAACGACAACTGGCATTGTATAAAACTAATTTATTTTCTGGTTGGAAACTCGTATATACGGATGGATCAGTCTCAGAAAGCGGGAAGGCCGCATCAGGAATATTCTCCCATGTTAGTCAAATTCGGACAGGCATCAGAGTTTCAGGTGGCATTTCAGTATTCCACGCAGAAGCCTTGACTCTAAGAAAGGCTGTTGAATTTGCCAAGAGGCACGGGAAAGAGAGGTATGTTTTTTTTCTTAGATTCACAGTCAGTTTTGGAGTCACTGAGAAGCAACTCTACCTCATCAAGTATTCACATTCGACTGCTCAAATCGGATGTCCAGGATCTTATGAGTCTCAGTTCCACAATTAGAGTTCAGTGGGTACCATCCCACGTTGGTATTGCCGGAAATGATGAAGCAGACCGAATCGCCAAAGAAACCCTAAATCACCCTACAACTTGGATTGTTGATCTGTCTGAAGAGGAAATTGTAAGGAAAATGACCAGAAAATCGAACTTGTACTATTGTAATCTGCAAGCACAGGCTTCCTCAAATCAATATGTACTGGCATACTCAGGAGATCGGATCCCGCATTTTCTGAAAAAATCGCAGGATAGCAAATTGTATTTTTTGAATAAGGACCAACCATTGTATGTCGTGTGAAAGGAGGCACACTTATGGTTTAAACCAAACTCCAAATTGTCCTCACCCAGTGTGCATTGGAATCGTCGAGACATTGGAACATTTGCTGTCAGAATGTCCTAGGTTTGCAAGTCAGAGAGCGATTTTGATGACAAAGGTTTCTTTACTGTCTGTTCAGGTTAATACTAGGAATATTTTGGGTTTTGGACGATTCAAAGAAGAAGTAGAATGGCAGATCCTCTCTGCTCTTTGTGATTTTGTGTCCCGAACAGGACTGTTGTCTTACATGTGATTTCTGAATCACTCGTCGTCTCTTATGTGGTTATCTGCCAAAATATTTACAAATCCGTTAAGTTTGGTGGTGCAGAGGGCTAACGCCGCGCTTCTTTACCCTGCCAAGCCAAGCCACTATGACGAGTTTAGTATAATTTGCGGCGTTTGTTTATTGTGATCTAGTTTACATCCTTCGTTCCTTGGACTTCCGGGAATTAACAAGAAAAACAGAAAACAAATTAGTTTGATTTTTCTACACATTTTCCATGTGCCGGCTAAAATAACAAGAGCTACGAGCTCACATGGCGCTTGTTACGAGTAGGCGGTACAAGAAAGTAGATGAGAACGTCACAAAATACACCCGCCATCCAAAAATGCGGTTTGGAAATAGAAATAGGATGTTTAGTTTATCTCTGTTCTCAGCAGTTTTGGCATCGTCTCGGATCGCCCAATAACCCACTTGTTTGATCCCTAGACGTGCTATACGATTTCCGGTCCTCCCTCCATCTTCCCCTACCGTGGCCGAATCTGGTTCGCACTACAGAATGGATCACCTAAAGCATATTCTTTTATACCATCTATCAAGTTTCAATCGAACCTGAGCATTTTTGTAAAATTCCGGTACCCCCCCCCCCCCCCCCCCCCCATCACCACCACCACCACCGTTGTCGGATGTGTTAGAACCCTAAAATATGTCATCTAGGGTATATGCTCTCTCTACATTCCAAGTTTCGTTTAAATTGATGCACTCGTTTGACCCCTATGCGAGCTTCCAAGTTTCCGTCAATCTCTCTCCAACTCCCCCACTGTAGCCGAAGAGGACTTGGAAACATAAATGTCGTATCTCTTAATCCCCTCTTCCCGTCCATCAAGTTTTACTGAAATCGGAGCACAGCCTATCTGTAAATTTCCGCTCCCCCCCCCCCTTCCTTGGCCGAAGCCGGCCCGGACGCCGAATAAAATCTAGGCCGCATAAACTTGGCACTGTCGAACTTGCATCTTATTCGGTCCATCCGTTTGTTTTTCTGTCAAAAGTTTCCGCTCCCCCTCCCCAGTTCCCCAACCGTGGGAGCATGTAGTTCGAACGCATTTTTTTTTGCGCCTAGGTCATCGATTCTTATCACCCATTAAGTTTCACTTGAATCAGACCACTCGTTCGCAATTTGCAGAAGGCAACTTCCATATTTCCTTTCCCTCCCTCCCCCGAAAATGATCGGATCTAGGAACGAAAGTTTCCGGGGGTATGTTGTGTCAAGTTCTTAAGTCAATCAAGTCGGGTGAACAATATGCCTGCAAGGTTTCCTTGTCTTAGTACATCTGGACTGTACATCTCTCCACTTTAAGCCTTTTCCAAGATTTCTGGTTTCCCTCAATTCACCCCATTGTCACCGTATCTGGTCTTGATTTAAAATGGAAGTCCAAGACACGAGGTCCTTCCACATATCAAGTTTCATTAAGATCCGATCACCCGTTCGTAAGCTAAAAATATCTAATTTTTCCTAATGTTTCCGGATTTCCCCTCCCTCCACTCCCCTCCAGATAGACAGATCGGAGAAGTGACTATTTCTAATTTCATCTGGTCCGGTCCCTGATATGCCTGCCAAGTTTCATCGTCCTAGCTTATCTGGAAGTGCCCGAACTAGCAAAACCGGGACCGACAGACCGACTGACGGTCAGAAATTACAATCGCTATATGGCACTTGGCCGAAGGGCAAGTGCCATAAAAACAAGTTGTTAGATCGGTCGTCAAACTATGATCCCAGCCTCCCATGTTGGGCGCTTCCGACCCGCGCCACTAGATGACTCAGTGGTCGGATCGAGTTGTGGCTTCATCTTGGGTCTTGCAAGTGCTAGAATGCTTATGATGCAACTCCTTTAAGTGAAAAGTGCGGGGACTAGATTAGACTAGGTCCTGTCTGAGCCCTTTTCGGTTAAACTTTTAGATAGTTAATGCTGGCTACCTTCCTTCATTCTTGTGTTCTGTTTTCATCGACATGGCTTGCTGTTAATGACATGAATACATTTAATCTTGTCCTGATGGTAACCTACAATAGATGGTGGATTCGAGCGAAACAAGAGCTGAAGGTTAGATTGGAATTAAGAAGCCCGTGTTTGTATTATGACTTTCAAGTCGTTATAGCATCAGTCCAAAGCAAACCAAGGTCGTATTCCATCCTAATTACCGTAGTAACTACGCGTGGTGTCACTGCATCTTTGCGTAAGGCTGGAAGGCATATATCTGCTTTGGGCCAAGTGTCGCGCTTACCGGGCTAATCGGCCAGAGAGATCGTTACCACACTACGCTCTCGAGTTTGGTAAGCAAATCGCTCCTGTTTTGGTGAAGGTTTCAACGGCCAGCGTAGTAACTTTTCAGGAGGTTGGAGCTAAAATTGTGATTATTGCAAGAAGGGTGGAACACGCTCAAAGTTGTTCCCCGTCGCTTTTGATTTCTAAGCTAAACCGAGCCATTCGCAAGTTTCCGCTCAAGATTTCGACCGTCCGCGTTTCTGAGCTTGTGGCAACTTCAGTTCCCTTAGAAAAGATCAATGTCCCAGACTTTCCTGACAGCTTTCATGGAGGCTTTAGTGGCTGAACATGTCGTAAGAAAAATTGGGGAGTATAAATTATTGCCGTTTAGTAATTGCCTGGGAATGACATGGAAAGAAGTCAATGTAAAGCAGACACATAGCTACTACTAGACCCGCCGCCCCTCACTTTCTAATAGTTAGAGGATTTTACGGCTATGAAATAACAGCTTGTTTTCATTTCCAGCTCCAGAAGTGTTGGCCCAGAAACCGTACGGAAAATCAGTCGATGTCTGGAGTATAGGCGTAATAGCCTACATTTTGCTATGCGGATATCCCCCGTTCTATGATGAAAATGACGCAAACCTCTTCGCTCAGATTCTGAAAGGTAACATTAAAAGCAGGAATATTTATTCAAACAATGTTTACAACGGATACGTCAACTATGATTCTTCATCAGCGATATTTTGGCCCTTCTTGGTTGACGTATCCGTTGAATATAATGACGTATCAGTTGACGTATCCCTTTTAAACATTGTTTGAATAAATGTTTCAAAGTCAGCTTGGGCTCAAAGAATATTGAAAAGCAGGAATAAAACCAAGAATAAATAAGGGAAGAATTGAGAAGACTTGAATCATCCGACGTATCTTTCTGCCCGATTCTCAAGTATCGCGGGTGGAGCCTACTCGGCGCCTGTCCCGACCACAGAGTAATTATTGGCGCTGGTTCTTCTGATCGCCGTTCTCCGTGTCAAGAAAGTGCGCCGAATTCAAATTATACAGAAAAAGGCCGACATTTTGCCGTATGCTCTACATTTAAATCGCAGCTACCACTAGTTTAAAAGACGAGATAAGGGGCTGAAGTACAGTTAGATGATAGAAGTGATGTTCAGTCAGGCAGAAAAGGATCGATTTGGACTGAATACTACAAGTTTAAAGAAGGAAGTGACATGCTTCCAAATGTTTTTACTCTAGGCTTAGAAAGTCAGGTAGAATATCCGTATCTGGAGAAGTGGGAAGTAAGATATACTTCTTCTTTTTTTCGCACAAAAATATTCATGTAATCTCCATGGCTGGCAGGTTCATGGTGATGAAAGAAAAGAGTTTTAATAGGATAGACAATGTAACATTTAGCCAACTACCCAAGATAATGATATACATTTGGACCAAAATAATAAGTTGTATCTCAAATTTAGACGTTTTGAATGATATCGTATAGTTGTCATTTCCATAATCAGTCATTAATTTAAAATTAGGAAATACTTCAACCCAACTGTTTTACCAGCTGTTACCTATCCGAGAAATGCTATGAACTAAATTTTGTGTACAGTGTACAACTTAAAACAAAACATAACAACTCTTTGGGTATAGTTAGTCAGCTATGCCCAAAATTCGGATTTGAACCATGCAAAAACATGATAATGTAAAAAAAACGATGATGAAAAAGCGGTCTGTTATTAGCATAGACAACGACAAATTTAGCCAGATGTAAAGTGCAACTATACGAGATAATGATACACATTTTTGACCAAGAATAATAAGTCCTTTCTACAAATTGAGACGTCTTAAAAGATATCTTACAATCAGCAATCGTTAATTTAAAATTAGGAAATAGTTTACAACCTACTGTGTTTCGCAACTACACGAGAAAGTGATATGAACTAAATTTTGTGCAGATAGTACAACTTAAAAACAAAACATAATAACTCATTTAATACATTTCGACAACTAAATACCTTAAATTGTCCAGTTTAATACCTGTTCTAGGTGCGATTCTTTTAAGTCCTGAGAAGACCAAAATAAAATTACAATGATCACACCGATCCTATTGAATCTGAACTAAATGCATGCCTGTTAGGTCTATGCTTCAGCGTTCAAGTTACTTAATTGCTGCCCTGAGTCATCAAACGCCGCATTCCCTTGGGCTTCACCGTCTTTGTGAAGGGTCGTGATAACATAAGCTTCATATTGCAAATCTGACCCGAGATTGAAAAGTCGTTTCCATTTGTATTATCCTCAGAATCAGCACTGTTTGAATTTCCCACCTTTTCTGAATGCTTCATCACTTTCCTTGGAGGTAACACTTAATACTGCAAGAGGCAACACGCGAAGCTCCACCCAGGCTCCACCTCCGGTAAATAATATCGGACCAAAAGATATCCAGGATGCTGACATCAAGGTTATGTGAGTTCTCAATTCTTCCCTTATTTATTCTTGATAAAACTTAACCGGGGTTTGGAAGCTTGCAAGTTAGTACATCTTAGTTACGTCTCATGCGCCGTACGAGAAAGTTCTCGTTCCCACTTTAGTACAGTTTTTATGGCACTTGCAACTCCGCTCAGTGGTATACAGATCACTTTTCGTTCTGTCAATCGGTCGGGCGGTCCACTGTTCTTGAGTTAGGGTACTTCCAGATGTGCTACGACGATGAAACTTGGCACGTATATCAGGGACTCGGCCAAACTAGCTTGGAAATGGTCACTTCCCCGATCCGAGCATCGTTGGGGGAGTGGGGAAATCCGGGATCTTGGGGTACGGATTTTAATGCAACATGACGCTTGAAAAGATCTCATGGCTCAGCTGCTTCAATTTAATTCCGAATCGTATTCGTTGACTGTGGGGGTAGTTAAGAGGGGGGGGGCGGATATCTTGTGACACGCTTATAGGGGAGGGATCGGGATGAAATTTGATGGGAAGACCAAGCACAAGCCTTAGATACATTATTGAAGGAACCGGACCAGATCCGGGCACTGTGGGGGAGTTGGAGGAGGAGTTCTGGAGTTTTGGTGATCTCAAGTTCAGGTACTTCCAGATGTGCTAGTACGATGAAACTTGGCAGACATTTCAGGGATCCGACAATATTGATTTGGAAATAGTCACTATCTTGATCCGGGTGGTGGAGGGAGGGGAATCCGGAATCTTGTGGGAAGCAAACACTTTCGAACGGGTTGAAATTTGGGGAGGTCAAGTGTCTCAGATCTTCCGTTTAGGTAGGAATGGGTCCCATAACTTTGGGAGGAGTTAGGGGAAGGGGGGAAATCTCGTGACACGCTTGAAGTGGAGTGGTCAAGGCGAAACTGGGTGGGAAGAACAAGCAGATACATTATCTGTAGATGCGTTATCTGTATATCGAGACCGGATTCAGGCACTATGGGGGAGTTGGAAGGAGGGGGGGGGGGATTCCATGTGATAATTATAAATAGATGGCACTTTACACAAGGGACTTGTACCGTGACCAATAAACCAGAAACACTTTTTTCGAATTCAATTTAGAAGTCGAGGACTCCATTGTCGGAGCCACGTAGACAAACCAGGACCCAGAAAGTGACACTGTGGCACTGTGCGGGAGTTGGACGGAGGGGCGGGGGGGGGGGGGGAATTCCGCTGATAATGATACATACATTGCATCATTGTGGGTCCTGGTTTGTCTACTTGGCTCCGACAATGGAGTCCTAGACTTCTAAATTATACTCGAAAAAACTTTTTCTGGTTTATTGGTCACGGTACAAGTCTCTTCTGTAAAGTGCCATCTGTGTATCATTAATTTCCGTCACAAGGGGATGTGAACTGGTTCGATGAATTTGCCTTCGGGCGGGATCACTGTCATATGGCCGGCTTCTACCAGACTATTTTAGTGGTTTGCGAACTCTGTTAACAAGCCCTCGGTAGCTCAAATGGTTAGAGTGCCTGCCTTGTAAGCAGAGGATCCTGGGTTCAAATCCCGGCTGAGGAGCATTTTTGTCTTCCAGTTCACTACTTATAAAAATTCCGGTGATCACGAGTTTCGCTACTTCCAGACGGTAGGCTTATCAAGGACTCAACCAGATTGACTTGGGTATAGTCACTTCCCCGATTCAATGGTCGTGGGGAGAATGGAGAGGGAAGGGAATTTGGAATGTTCTGTCAAGCGTATTCAATGACGGGCTCCAATTTACAAGAGCACTTGTATTTAACCTTCCGTTTCAAGTCCGGATCGGATCCGACTACTGTGAGGGGGGTGGGAGGGGGGGGGGGGTCTCAGGATACTTTAGACTGGAGATGTCGGGATGGAACTTGTTGGAAGATCAAATAACTGCTCTAGATAAATTATTTAGATACTCCTTCGGCCCAAACTGACTGCCTGACAGAGACAGGTGACTCCAAATCGAAAATACAGAAGAATCTCTACCCTTTCGACGACCAAATCGAACAGCAAAAGCAGCAGCTGTGTTCAGAATAAAATCGCAGCACCATCTTTAATTCCAAGCCATTTTCAGAGAAGAAGTTCACAAAATCAGATATTTAAGGAAGAGTCTTTAATTGTTTTTCCACATGTTCATTTTCCAGCTTGAGCGGCTTGAGCCTGAAGAGGACCCTTGCCAACAAGGGCCGAAATATTGCTCTTATAAAATGTAGCTGATATCCGTTTTGCACCGTCAAATAAGATTCGCAATAAGCTTGGGCTGAAGGAATATGCATCACCGAAGTACGGAACTTAGAATTCGCCCATACATGCCGCCGACAGGTATTCATCTTAGCTGGAAAGAAGAAAAAGAAAAAGGTGTCTCCAAATCCAAAATGGAGAAGAATCTCTACCCTTTCGATGACCCGATCGAACAGCAAAAACAGCAGCCGTATCCAGAATGAAATCACAGCACCAGCTTTAACTCCAACCAATTCTCAGAGAAGAAGTTCACAAAATCAGATATTTAAGGAAGATTCTTTAATTGTTTTTTCACAAGTTCGTTTTCCAGATTGAGCGGCTTGACCCTGAAGCCATGCCAAGAAGGGCCGAAATGTAGCTCAGTAGTTATATAAAGGGGGTTCTGGCTCACCCTCCCCCCAATTTCAAAACCCCATTTTAACATCAATTTCTTAAATTTTAACATCCTTTTTACCAAATTATCCCCCTTTTTAAGAACATTTTTATTTTCTTACTTCCAAAATAAAGGATACAAGAAATGAGAATATTACCCTTTACTACATATAAAATACTACAATATACTACTACTTCTTTTTTTTTACATTTTTCATTTTTTATTCAAATATTACTGAGTAAACAGTTCTAAATCCACATATGTTTCTTTGTTCTTGTTTTCGCGTACAATCGGTTGCAAAACCAGATTTTTCTTTAAAAGTAATTCATTAGCAATGGCATTATATTTCTGAGTTATAAACAAATCACAGGGTTTGTCATTATGATTAATGACTACAACCAACTTATCACCATATTTTGTCTTAGCAATTCTCATTTTAACAATAGTATATTTCAATCCAAGAACTAGTTCTTCTTTCCTGATTGTCTCATTGTATTTATTCATTCTGATTGTATTCAAGACTTCCTTTGCGGACTCCATTTATTAGGGGATGATTTTATTAAATAAAAATCCCAATCGCTTTGAAACATCTGGTAATAGAAACCAACCACGTTTATCACATAAATGCGATAGATAAAAACGCAGTGCTGAGTTTGCATGATGATATGATGATTACCGATTTTGAACTTTATAAAATATTTTTGCAAAACCCCACACCCCCAGACTTTGAAAATTAAGAGGTGTGATGTTGGTACACCCCGATTGGTGTAGTGTTTGTGGCCTTAGTCTGGGGGGCCCTGAACGGGGAACCCGCAAGTTTTTGTTACCATCCCACTATCGACAAACAGAAACTGCGGTCAGTGGGATTCGAAGGTCTGAATGGTGATGAGTCAACGTTCGGCCGAGCGTTGAGCCACTACACCAAGGGTCCTTGTTCAATTCGCAAAAGTTTCCGAGTTAAGATGAGATTGTGTTAGTCACGCCGGAGACTGTAATTACATCCCAAATTGACGGCGAGACCTTTGAATGACGCAGCTCATTAATGCGCGTATGAAATAAAGATCTGTTTGACAGTTAGGAAACAATATTCAGTATAGCAATAGACTATATGTTTGGTAATTTCTCTTGACTTTTTATAGATTTATTACAATATTTATAGCCATTCAGACGGACTTGTTTCATGTATTTTTCGCGAGGAAAAAATCGAAAGGTTTTACGCATCTCTGTTTCTCTCTGAATTACCTCCTCAATTGTTAATTGTCCGCATTTTAGCATTGAGAACAACTCAGTATAAAAATTGTAATTTGTCCTAAATTCTGCTTTTCTATCAGCAATGCTTAACTGCTTTTCAATTATTTCGATGATAACAGCACCCAAACTTAAAGAAGCTAAAGGTAGCACTAGAAACGCAGACATTCCTGCTGCCGAAAAGAGGAATTTGGATACAAGTAAGCTATTACTTATACGATTGTAGTACTTGTAACTGCGACGGTAAACATACATTTTCTTTTCTAATTCTTCCATTTATTATGTAATAAAATTGTTTCAGAAATTATTTGATTGAATGAAAGGTTCGTGATTCGGAACACATCTGCTATCTACGGAACTCTACTGAAACTTTCTTGACTGATCGGAGACAATCTAGATAGCGCTTGCTCAGTGAAACGCATACTGAAACCAGTGCTTTTCTTTACGGCTGACAAAACTCAGCCGGGAGAAATTTATTAATAAAAATGTTCCCCTATTAAATGATGAATACTGCAGAGGTTATTCAGCTTTGTAAAAAGGTTATATCGAACAACAAATCGGTTATACAAAGATTACCGCTATACACATATAATGAACTGCGGACTTATGCGAAAATTAATAAAATCAAAACAAATGGAGCTAAGAAACATGAAATAACAAATAATATAATAAACCATCTTAATAAGTATATTTTGATAGCTGAAGATAAAATTAAAATTGAACGCAGAAACGAAAGAACTCATAATAAGAACAGACCATCCGACTACAAACCAGAACCGAGATTACGAACCATTCTGGAAGATGAGATAAAAGAAAATAATACTACCATTACAAAACTAAAACAAGAATACAATGATAACAAAGAAAAAGAGACAAGTGAATTAAAAAGATTTCTAAAAAACAAAAACCTATCCACCCGTGGAAACCGAGAAGAAGTCATACAAAAGGTTGAAGAATACTATAATAATATTATTACCAAACATAAAGATTCCGTACAGAAAAATAGAGATATCATAAGAGATCAAACAGAAAGACGTGATAACAGTAGACAGAAAGTAGTCGATTTATCCACTCTCTTTATAAATAAGAAAAAAATCAAAGAAGAAAAATTAATTCCTGATCATTTATTTAGAAAGGAAGAAGAACAGCAGCCTACTATTTCTAGGGAAACGGAAAACCTTTATACCATCAACGTTTCTATTGAAAGCAATGGAAGAGAAAAAGATACTCTTATTGCTTTTGTTTTCGCAGATTTGAGACGAAGAATGAACGAAATAAATCAATATAGAGTTCAGTTTGTAACCAGGGTTATATTCTATAGACAGGAAAATGATGAAGAAGTAGTAGTATATTACAACAGTACTTCTTGGATTTTAAATAAAAATAGCATTCTTACTCATAATCATTTGGATGATAATAACAAGAGACTTGGTTCTTTAAGTAATACCCCTCGATCTGGGCTACAATTTAGTCGGTATGAAGGAATTGATTATAGGATGACACGAATAGAATCTTACATGGGAGGAACGTTTAAAATACTACCAGATTTCGTAAAAAATAAAAAAGCGTGCATAAATATAAAAAATTTAGATCAAAAATGCTTTCTTTGGTCCATCTTAGCACATTTATACCCAACCAAGGACAACGCTGAGAGAATTTCGAAATATAAACAATATGAGAACGAATTTGATTTCGAAGGGGTTACCAACTTCCCAATGGATACTAAAGATATACACAAATTTGAAAATAGATACAACATTAAGATTTGTTTATTTCAAATTGAAAAAGAGAAAATTATCAGAAGTCATATACTAAAAAGTACAATTAATGGGAAAACTGCAAAACATATCGTTCATTTATTGTATTTCGATAATCATTATGTACTGGTAAAGGATCTGAGCAGATTAGTTGGTCCTCAAATATCTAAAAAGAAAACAAAGACATACCTCTGCACTTATTGCGGAAGGCATTTTAAGAAGGAAGAATGCTTTGAAAAACATGAAAGTAAAAATAATTGCGAAGATCCTGATATAATAATGCCTCCTGAAGGTTCAAGTATACAATATAAAAATATTGCAAAACAAATGAAAGTACCTTATTGCATAATAGCAGACTTTGAGTCTTATAACGAAGAATACAATCAGGTAAACGGGAAGAAAACAATAAAAGTGGCCAAACAGAAGCCATTTGCTTACGGATTTCAGGTATGCTGTTCCTTTGATACAAACCAGAACAAATACTACGATTATTTCGGTGAAGACGCTGCAAAACATTTTGTTAAAACCATTACAAAAGTATCCACAGAAATTGCAAACAAATATGAAAGCAGACAAAGAAACCACACTTATACCAATGCAGAAATTGTGAATAAATGGAATAAACTAACTAATAAGACTTGTCATATCTGTACAACTGAAATTACTGAAAATCCTCACTTTGATCACGACCACATGACAGGAGAAGATAGGGGATTTGCTCATGCTGAATGTAATATGAAATACAGGATTCCTAGGCATATCCCGGTAGTAATGCATAATTTATCTAAATATGATTCCCATCTGTTTGTTAGCGAATTGATACCTGATAACAGAATTTTTGAAAGTGCAGAAAGTTTCATCTCATTCTCGAAATCAATAAGTATTACAAAAGCGGATACGGAAATAAAATATGAGATGCGGTTTATAGATTCAATTAGATTTATGGCTTCATCTTTAGACAAACTATCAGCAAATTTAGCAACATGTGATTGCAAAGTACCTTGTAATCATCTAAGACAGAATTTCAAGTACACATCTAACAGCTTCAAAAATGACGATGAATTCAAAGAAATAATTAAAAAAGGGGTGTATCCCTATGAATTCGTAGATAGTTTCGATAAAATGAAATGTGCAAAGTTACCACCAATAGAAAGCTTTTATTCTAGGTTGACGGGGAAAGGTATTGACAAAAGTGATTATAAAAGAGCGGTATCTATATGGAAGCAATTTAACTGTGAAACTTTACTTGATTATACCAAGTTGTACCTAAAAAGTGATGTGTTAATTCTATCAGATGTTGTGGAGAATTTCAGGAACGTTTGTATACATAATTATGATCTGGATCCACTTCATTACTTCTCAGCTCCAGGACTAACATGGGATGCTTTCCTAAAGCATTCGAAAGTAGACTTGCCGTTATTCTCAAAGGAAGACATGTATACCTTTATAGAAAAAGGAATAAGAGGTGGTGTATCCCAATGTATAAAAAGATACGCAAAAGCAAATAATAAATATACAAGTGATTATAATAAGAATAAGCCATCTAATTATTTAGTGTATTTGGATAAAAATAATTTATATGGGTGGGCAATGTCACAAGATTTACCAGCGAATGATTTCCAATTCATTTCCATACCGGATGATTTGAAAGAAAGGAATGAATATGAATCAATCGAGTATTACAACCATCTGAAAAGTCATATCAAGTCGGTGATTACGATTAAGTCGGTGAGACAAGATGTGGGTGCTATATATGAGGTAGACTTAGAATATCCAAAAGCACTACACGAATTACACAAGGATTTACCATTAGCACCCGAACACTTTAACGGTAAGCTATGTACCACAGTATTAGATAAGACTAACTATGTAGTTCACCACAGGAACCTAGAATTCTATTTACAAAAAGGTTTGATATTGAAAAGAGTACACAGAATACTAGGATTCACTGAAAGTGCTTACTTAAACGGATATATAGACCACAACACAGCACTTAGAACTAAAGGTACAAATGATTTTGAAAAGGATTTCTTTAAGCTTATGAATAATGCTTGCTTTGGAAAAACTATGGAAAACGTAAGGAAGCGAGCGGATATGGAAATAATAACGGATGATGCAACAAGAGAAAAAATAATAAAGAAATCCAACTTTAAATCTGAAATAATATTCAGTGAAAACTTTTCAGTAGCAAGAATGTCAAAGGAAAAGATAAAATTAGACAAACCAATGTACATCGGCTTTGCTGTATTAGAACTATCCAAGTTATTGATGTATGAATTCCATTATGATTATATGAAGCCTAAATATGGAGATAAAATTGATTTGTGTTATATGGACACTGATTCTTTCATATACGACATTCGAACCGAAGGTTTCTATGAAGATATCAAACAGGATTTGAATGAGAGGTTCGATACATCTGATTATGCGAAAGATAATCCATATGGGTTTCCTAGTGTAAATAAGAAAGTGATAGGAATGATGAAAGATGAATTAGGTGGACAGGTTATGACAGAGTTTGTTGGATTACGATCAAAAGTATATGCTTATTTAAAGGACAACCAAGACCCTTCAAAGGCTAGCAAAAAACTGAAAGGAATAAAAACCAATATAGTTAAAGATAAAATTACGATTCAAAACTATAAGGATGTACTGTTTGGTAAAACGGAAAACCTTTCTATAACCCAGTATAACTTAAGATCATACAAGCACAATATGTTTCTAGAAGAACAGAATAAAAAAGCGTTAGATCCTAAGGATGATAAAAGGATAGTAACAAGCGATAAAATACACACTTTACCTTTAGGTTATAAACATTAAATTCAAGTACCTACTTAAAAACTTCAAGTACCTACTTAAAAAAATCAAGTACCTAATTAAAAAAATCAAGTACCTACTTCAAAAATTCAAGTACCTACTTAAAAAAATCAAGTACCTACTTCAAAACTTCAAGTACCTACTTAAAAAAATCAAGTACCTACTTAAAAAAATCAAGTCCCTACTTAAAAAAATCAAGTACCTACTTAAAAACTTCAAGTACCTACTTAAAAAAATCAAGTACCTACTTAAAAAAATCAAGTACCTACTTCAAAACTTCAAGTATATACTTAAAATACTCAAGTAAATCTTATAATGAAAAATTCTTCCTAAATAAATGAATGAAAAGGCTCCAATCAAAGTCTATGATTTTAGTGAAAAGAATAACTATCAGAACAAACACGACCTTGCACCTCAGTGGCCATTTAGACTCTTAATTTGTGGTAGTTCTGGAACAGGGAAAACTAACCTTCTTTTGAATTTAATTTATGAATATCTTTGTTTCAACCGAATATACTTGTATGCTAAAGATCTTGAAGAAGATAAATATCAAGACCTTATAACCAATTTAACCACTTTGGAGTCACAATGCAAATCGAAAGTCTTAACAGTAAGTAACAATCTTGATGATATTGTCGATGTTGACGACTTAGACCCTGAGTACCAAAACTTGATTATCTTTGACGATTTTGTCACTGAAAAAGACCAGAAGAAAATAGAAGATTTATTCATAAGAGGAAGAAAGAAAAATGCTTCAATTATTTACTTGTCACAGAGCTATCATAAAACGCCAAAGGTGGTAAGGCTCCAGTGCAATTATTTTGCATTCTTTCAGTGTTCTAATCCAAAAGAAGTAAAATTAATAAGACAAAGCCATGTCTCCAGTATAGACAATGAAAAATTTCTCAAACAATTCGAGGCTGCAACCAAAGGCTACGGTTTTTTCTTCATAGATTTAAAAATAAAAGATAAAACCCTTAAGTACAGGAAAAACTTTGAAAAATTTACCGGATAATTTATTTCTATAATAAATGAATAAATTTGGTAGTGTTGGAAAAAAGGTTAGTAACGAATCGAATGAAAAGAGAGTTACTGATGACAACGGTAATATTAACCTACAAGGTAAGAGAATTATTATGTTAGGGGATTCGAAAGCTGACCAGGACGCTATTAGTTTCAGATCTATGACTATTATTCTGAATCAATTTAAAGAAGAAATTACCGCACAACAAGTGGGGGCAAATCAGTATTTTAGCGAAGATATCAACAGATTAACTGCGGTACATGATTCTCCTGATAATTTATTGGTAAGGATTAAAGATAAAGGGTTATTTGTAAAAGAAATAGTTCGAGTTAATGATAAAGAGATTAACGCTGAAAACAAGTTGATAACAAATGTTCAAAACCCTAGAAACAAAAATGATGCTGTTAATTTAGCAACGTTAACTATGAATCTTTTAGATTATGACAAAAAGCTTCTTGGGCAACACACCCATAACGGTATAATTGAAGGAAAGATTGCTGGTCAAAAAACTCGTATCGATAATATTGAAAGAGCAGTAGTAAATATTTTAAAAAGGCTTCTAGAGCTAGAGCTAAAACCTGTTGACAAACCATTCGTTACCAGAATAGAAAAAATGATGGCTGGTAAATAAATTTTATAAGATAAATTAATTCCCTAATAAATGGTTGAAACAATGGAGTATACAGTTTATTTGTCAAGGCTTCAGAAAGGAAAGCTGAAGAAATGCTTTGGTGCTAAACAAAAATGTCAGATACGTGTTAGTCATAGTAGACAAAATGAACGAGAACCAGTTAAGTTACTTTTAAGTAAACGACAAATTGATAAAATTGAAACATGTAAAATGAATAATAAGGGCTGTGATATTGATGTATCATACAAACAGATGAAAGAAGCGATTCAAAAGGGTGGATTACTTCCATTTTTAATACCGCTAGCAATTACCCTTGGTAAGGCAGCTTTAAAAAGTGGTGCTGCTGCTTTGGGTACATTCGCTGGTAAGAAAATTATGGATAAAATGACCAACACAGGTGGAGCGCTAAAACTTCCTGGAACACAAAAAGTTGTCGGTCATGGGGTACGTGGAAGGCCTAGGAAGGAAAAAAACGATGATGTCAACATAGGTGGAGCGCTTACACTCCCTGGAACACAAAAAGTTGTCGGTCATGGGGTACGTGGAAGGCCTAGGAAGTCAAAAAACGGGGACATCAAAAAAGAAGCAAAAGTAAAGTAGGACCTCTAACTAATTTCGATATTATGGATGCATTAGGGAGTATACCACAGTTTCGAGGTGTTTTCTCTTTAGATACGCTACCCAAACATATAAACGATTCGGAATGCGGTGTCATTAATTATGATAAACTCGGAATGCCTGGAACTCACTGGGTTGCCTATTGTAATCTACCTGAATACCCCCATGTAGAATTTTTTGATTCTTTCGGTATTCCCCCGGGAAAAGAAATAATTAAATATCTAAGAACTTCAAAGAAAAAAATAGCTTATGAAAATCTTGCTGTTCAAAATATAGATGAATTAAACTGTGGTTTTCACTGCATTTCCTACATCCAGCGGAAAATGAAGAGTTGGTAGCTTTTCGTTTAAGAAAATTGTTTTCTAATAAATGGAGATTTATTGTATGAAATGTAAAAAGAGCACTGACACTGAATCAATGTTTAAGGCAGTGTCACAAAAAAATAATGTTCCAATGCTGAAAGGGAATTGTGTTATTTGCGGATCGAGGAAAAATCGCTTTTTAAAAAAAACCTCAACGCAGAAACAGATATTTTAAAGACGTATTATTCTAATTATTCAGGTGTGGATGATATTTACAGAAAATTAAAAGAAAATGGTGTTAAGGTTTCCAAGGATAAAATAAAAAATGTGTTGCAAAATGAGAATGTGTATACGTTACACAAACCTTCCTATCATAACTTTGAAAGGAGGCGAGTGTATGTTCACTATGTTCATGAGCAATGGCAAGCTGATTTAGTTGACATGCAGAAATATAAAAAAGCGAATGATAAAGCAAATTACATCTTGACTGTTATTGATTGCTTTAGTAAATATGCTTGGTGTGTCCCTTTGAAAGACAAAACGGGTGCTGAAATAATAAAAGCATTCAGTGTTATATTTAAAGAAAGAATTCCTAAGAAACTACAAACTGATAAAGGTAAAGAATTTGTGATGAGAAATGTTCAAACTTTTTTGAAAAATAACGGCATACACTGGTTTGCATCTGAAAGTGAATTGAAAGCGCAAATCGTTGAACGATTCAACAGAACGCTAAAAGAAAAGTTATGGAAATATTTCACTCACAATAACACTACTAATTGGATTGATATTTTACCTTTATTTGTGAGTAATTATAATAACTCGTACCACCGTTCAATACAAATGAAACCAGTTGATGCTAGTAAAAAGGTTAATCAGAAAAAGGTTTTTAGTGCTCTGTTTCCTCCAGTAGATGACTACAAAATCACAGGAAACGTCAAAGTAGGGGATTTAGTCAGAATTAAAAAAGAAAAAAGTATTTTCGATAAAGGATATTTACCTAATTATACGGATGAGGTATTTCAGATAGCAACCATCAGACCTACCATTCCCATTACTTATGAAATATCTGACAAAAGTGGGGAATTAATTCAAGGAGGGTTTTATGAAAAAGAACTTTCAAAATTTATTATGAAATAAAATTACTTGTATATAAATGGATTCAAGACGCTTGAGTGATATGTTATCGGATATAGTGAAGAACAGAGAAATTGAGAGAAGCAAGGTTCAACAAAATGAGATGGAGAAGGCAGGATTTCGGGAATATGCTTCAGAATTAAACGCTCCAGTTATTATAGCACAAAAAGAAAACACTAAAGATACCATCAAAAAATTACAAGAGAACGCTGAAACGACAATTAATAAACTACTTGAAGGTGATAATAATTCAAGAAGACGGTTTATCAGATTAGGTGATACATTTAAAACAGCTTTACAGACCACTACTTCAGAGGAATCGAGTCGAGCTCCCACTCATGCGATAGAACCCAATCTAGAACAACCATATGACGTAAATCTAAACTTAAATATTGATGTGGAATTATTAAATCAAATTAATTTAAAATATAAAGATGACTGGAATGGTACCGATAATTATTTTAAAATGCCTCATTATTACCTTAAGCATCATAACGAAATAGATGGGGCTCTGAATTATTTAACATCTATAAGTCAAAGTTATGGTGGTCTGAAAAGTAAAAGTTATAGTTCTAGTAAGTATGATCAAATTATTTTATTTATACAAGACTATAAGGATAGATTAAAAAAAATTCAATCTAGTATACCCTTTATCAGACAACAAGGAACTGGAATGTTTATGAATTGTGATGAAATGATTTCAAAATTATACACTTTGATAGGTAGCAGAGTAAACGGAAATACATCTGATGAGGTTAGAAATGAAGCTATTGATATTTTGGATTCGTTAATGCGAAATAAATTTCTTACGAAGAGAAATTACAATTCAATATATAAAAATTATTTCTAATAAATGGTGTTGTTAAACATTGAAGGTAATGAAAGTATCATTGATATAACATTTAGTCAACCAATCGAATTGAATCGTAATTGGGGTTATGAAATAGGTTTGAATCAGTGTACTTTGTGGTATTCATGGCATAATATAAGTGATAAATTTGGAAATAATACATTTCAATACAGGAAAGATGAAGATAATAATGCAACAGAATGGATGAATGTTACTATTCCTAATGGGATGTATAACGATGATTGTTTGAATTATTTTTTGTGTCAGTATTTTGATACCCCAAAAGATAAATGTCCTATTGTAATTTCATCCAATCCAGCATCTATGAGATTTGTCATACTATTACAAGAAAAATATGTGTTTAGATTTAATAGTGACTTGTGTCAGATTTTAGGATTTGAGAAGGATAGTGAGATATCTAAGAAAATCAATGAAGGTACAAAGCTTCCGAATATAACAAGAAGCGTTGATAAAATACAAATTCACTGCTCTCTTGTAAACAGTTCTATCGTAAACAAAAGTAAATCAGATGTCATTTGGACATTTGTTCCTAATACAGAACCGGGTTGTCAAATTGTTGAGAATCCTAGACAATTAATCTACCTTCCTATTAACACAAAAGACTTTATTTACTCCTTGAGAATGACAATTACTGATCAGTTGGGAAGACCTATCGATTTGAATGGTGATAACGTTGGATACGTGCTGCATTTAAGAAAAGCTTAAAGGATTAGTGAAATAAAATTATTTACCTATAAATGTTGATTAATAATAAGCGATTACTTTATAAAAAGCAGTATGGAAGTGGAATCGGTAGTGTATTCAAAAACATTGTTAATTCCCAGTTATTTCAAACGTCAGCAAAACAAATAAAAGATGGGGCTATGTCAATGTATAATAATATTATTAAACCGAGATTTGAGTTGTTGAAAAACAGAGCAATAGAATATGGGAAAGATCTGATCAATGTAAACAAGAAGGAACTCATTGATGTAATTGGAAACAAAAAATCGATGAAGGATCTTATCGGTACAAATAAAAGGATTTTAAATCAAAGAAGTCAGGACTTGATCAAAACGTTAATGACTGGAAATGGATTAAAGATTCTGAAATAAGTTTTATTTAATAATTTCTTTCTTATATAAATGGCAGTAAATAAAGTTATCAGTCCGCAATGGAATATATTTGACGAACCGCTTGTGGATGATACAGTGGTAAAATACGAATTTAAAGAAATTCGAGAAACAGATGTGAATGTATCTAATAAATCAGAGTTTGAATTCGTAACGAAGAAATTAGATTCCTGGTTTTATCCAAGTGAAAGTTATCTTGATGTTAGTGTAAGAATAGTGAAAGAAAATGGAGATAATATAGCTGCAACCGATATTGCTACTTTGACGAACAATGGATTTAATTTATTCAGTACCGCTGAATATGTAATAAACGATGAATCGGTTGAAAAAATTAATCATGTTGGTATTACAACTACCGTTACAAAGTTGATTGAATACTCTGATGATTATTCTAGAAGTGCAGCAAGAAATCATTTCTGGTATAAGGATTATAATCAAGGAAAAGAAATTAATCCTGTTATTGCTTCGTTTACTGCAGGGGCTGCAGGGGCTGCAGCAGGGGGTGGAACAGTCAGTTTGAGAAATAATAATAATTATAATAAAGGATTTGAAAAAAGATATAGCAGAACAAAGAGCAGTAAATTAGTAAATATGTATTTACCATTATCAGAATTGTTTGGATTTCTGAAAGGAAACAAACGATTCTTCAGAGGTGCATCGCATAAATTATTTCTAAGAAGAAATGATGATAACAACATGATTATAAGAAATGGAAATACTAATTTCAAAGTAGTAATCGAGTATTTATCCTGGAAGATCCCTATTGTAGCTCCTAGTATCGAAATGATGAGTGAATTAGAAAAGGGTCTTGCTAAGGATAAAAAGCATAATCTGATGTGGGAAGCATGTAATACTTATAAAAGCGATGTTAGTCAAAATAAGGAACACACTTGGAAAGTTATTTCTGAGAGAAACAATCCAACAAAAGTAGTTGTGATGCTACAGAAAAATGAAAAGCATAACAATCAATTAATGAATAATATGGTGTTTGATCATATGAATTTAACAGACATAGAACTTAGAATTAATGGGGATAAATATCCTGAAGAACCACTTAAATGTGATTTTAGCGATGATAAATGTAAATACTCAAATCTTTACAATAGGTTCATACATTTGAGCTATAAACAATTAGCATTTGATACTGGTAGTGTTGTTAGTATAGAAGAATTTAAAGAAGTATATCCACTATTCTGTTTCGATGTTTCCAAACACGAGTCAAATATTTATAATGGAACAACTGCTGATATTGAAATAAGTTTAACGTTGAAAGATAATCAACCCGTACCATATAATGTTTACTGTGTTATATATTATGAAAGAAAAGCTACATTAGATATTATCAATAAAAATATGTATGTGAGTTTGTGAGCCTGGATTTTTATGGCACTTGCCCTTCGGCCAAGTGCCATATAGCGATCGCAATTTCTGTCCGTCCGTCGGTCTGTCGGTCTGTCGGTCTGTCCAGGTTTTGCTAGTTCGGGCACTTCCACATAAGCTAGAACGATAAAACTTGGCAGGCGTATCAGGGACCCCAAATGATTAAGTTGGAAATAGTCACTTCCCCGATCCGAGCACCGTGGGGGGAGTGGAGGGAGGGGGAATCCGGAATCTTGAGGTATTTTTAACTTTTGAACGGGTGATCGGATCTCGATGAAACTTGATATTTGGAACGACCTCATGCCTCAGACGACCCACTTAAAATCCGGACCGGATCCGGTAACTTTTGGGGGGAGCTGGAGGGGGCAACCGGAAATCTTGGGAAACGCTATGAGTGGAGGGATCGAGATGAAACTTGGTGGGAAGACACCTAGCAAACACTAGATACATCATTGACATAACCGAGCCGATTCGGGCACTGTGGGGGGAGTGGAGGGAGGGGGAATCCGGAATCTTGAGGTATTTATAACTTTTGAACGGGTGATCGGATCTCGTTGGAACTTGATATTTGGAAAGATCTCATGCCTCAGACGACCTACTTAAAATCCGGACCGGATCCGGTGACTTTTGGGGGAAACTTGGTGGGAAGACACCTAGCAAACACTAGATACATCATTGACATAACCGAGCCGATTCGGGCACTGTGGGGGGAGTGGAGGGAGGGGGAATCCGGAATCTTGAGGTATTTATAACTTTTGAACGGGTGATCGGATCTCGTTGGAACTTGATATTTGGAAAGATCTCATGCCTCAGACGACCTACTTAAAATCCGGACCGGATCCGGTGACTTTTGGGGGGAGCTGGAGGGGGCAACCGGAAATCTTGGGAAATGCTATGAGTGGAGGGATCGAGATGAAACTTGGTGGGAAGACACCTGGCAAACACTAGATAAATCATTGACATAACCAAGCCGATTCGGGTACTGTGGGGGGAGTGGAGGGAGGGGGAATCCGGAATCTTGAGGTATTTATAACTTTTGAACGGGTGATCGGATCTCGATGGAACTTGATATTTGGAAAGACGTCATACCTCAGACGACCCACTTATAATCTGGACCGGATCCGGTGACTTTTGGGGGGAGCTGGAGGAGGCAACCGGAAATCTTGGGAAATGCTATGAGTGGAGGGGTCGAGATGAAACTTGGTGGGAAGACACCTAGCAAACACTAGATACATCATTGACATGACCGAACCGATTCGGGCACAGTCGGGGGAGTGGAGGGAGGGGGAATCCGGAATCTTGAGGTATTTATAACTTTTGAACGGGTGACCGGATCTCGATGAAACTTGATATTTGGAACGACCTCATGCCTCAGACGACCCACTTACAATTCTGACCGGATCCGGTGACTTTTGGGGGGAGCTGGAGGGGGCAACCGGAAATCTTGGGAACCGCTATGAGTGGAGGGATCGAGATGAAACTTGGTGTGCAGACACCTAGCAAATACTAGATACATCATTGACATAACCGAGCCAATTCGGGCACTGTGGGGGGAGTGGAAGGAGGGGGAATCCGGAATCTTGAGGTATTTATAACTTTTGAACGGGTGATCGGATCTCGATGGAACTTGATATTTGGAAAGGCCTCATGCCTCAGACGACCCACTTAAAATCCGGACCGGATCCGGTGACTTTTGGGGGAGCTGGAGGGGGCAACCGGAAATCTTGGGAAACGCTAAGAGTGGATGGATCGAGATGAAACTTGGTGGGAAGACACCTAGCAAACACTAGATATATCATTGACATAACCGAGCCGTGCTTACTCGTAACAAGTGCCATATGAGCTCGTAGCTCTTGTTATTTAATAAAATCATCCCCTAATAAATGGAGTCCGCAAAGGAAGTCTTGAATACAATCAGAATGAATAAATACAATGAGACAATCAGGAAAGAAGAACTAGTTCTTGGATTGAAATATACTATTGTTAAAATGAGAATTGCTAAGACAAAATATGGTGATAAGTTGGTTGTAGTCATTAATCATAATGACAAACCCTGTGATTTGTTTATAACTCAGAAATATAATGCCATTGCTAACGAATTACTTTTAAAGAAAAATCTGGTTTTGCAGCCTATTGTACGCGAAAACAAGAACAAAGAAACATATGTGGATTTAGAACTGTTTACTCAGTAATATTTGAATAAAAAATGAAAAAAAAGAAAAAAGAAGTAGTAGTATATTGTAGTATTTTATATGTAGTAAAGGGTAATATTCTCATTTCTTGTATCCTTTATTTTGGAAGTAAGAAAATAAAAATGTTCTTAAAAAGGGGGATAATTTGGTAAAAAGGATGTTAAAATTTAAGAAATTGATGTTAAAATGGGGTTTTGAAATTGGGGGGAGGGTGAGCCAGAACCCCCTTTATATAACTACTTAGCTCTAATAAAATGTAGCTGACGTATCCGTTTTGCACCGTCAAATGTAATTCATTTACAGAACTGGACTGAATCCGGGCAATGCTTACAGTTTTTTTTTACTTATATAAATCAGTTCCTTAAAGTGTCCATCTTAACCGCAAAGTACAAAAATACTTTTGAGCAAACGAGTACATTTTTATTTATCCCCAGGGGCCCATGGTCATATTTGCCTCAAGGGGTTTGCTTACAAACGGATTTCTAGCTGCCTTAAAGTGCGTATGTTAATCCCAGAGTAAAAAAATACCTTTGATTAAAAGCTACATTTTCATGATCCACAAGGGCCCATGATCATTCGTGTCTCAATCAACACAATTAACCGATAGTATTCCGAGTGAGACTAAATCTAAAAAAACAGATACATTAGTCAAATTCACACGCTATTAAATGAATATAAAGCAGCTGGCTAAGCACAAGACCACAATGCTTAGTCAGAATGTTGTCGGTGAACGTTTTATATTTTACAATTCGAAATCTCCAAAGGATACTTCCCAATTACAAGTTAGGAAAGAGATATTTGCGGAATGGCTGACTGAACAGTTTGTTGCAGAGTAAAATGAAGAAAAAAGCATCGAAGACTAACTGTTTGCCGGGACGTTAGTTCACTCCTATTTTTGGGGATATTGATGAGTGGCTAATCAGGTGTGACAAGCTCGAGTAAGCATAAAATGCAGATATTCCTTTTGGCCTTCTTTGTTCCGTTTAAATACACCTTTTTTCAGGCGAATTTGAGTTTGATTCTCCGTATTGGGACGAAATCTCTGATTCAGCGAAGGACTTTATCCGACAGCTCATGTGCGTAGACGTCGAGAAGCGATTCACCTGCAAAGAAGCACTCGGACACCCTTGGTGAGTAGCCTACACCGCTACTGCAGGAGTTCTTGTTATGGCCCTTTAAGTGCTATGTTTCGCGAAAAGATAACACTTAAATAAGTCATAACATAAAATATTATCGACATTCGTCATAATATTTAACACACGGATGCGCATCGGTGCGTTATTTGTTCTTATTGAAGTCTATCGATATTCCTATCTTTATCTGCTTTTATTCTTCTTTATATATTTATTTTAGTTTAATTGTGACTGTGCCTTGGCCTTGCTTTCGGGTAGCTGTATGATTATTTAGCGGGTAGATATTATTGGGTATGATTCGTCATGTTGAAGTTACTTTTGGTTTTAATTCTTTTTTTTTCATGTGCGCTCGACCTCTGGTCTCAAGGAACGGAAAGTGTAAATGATACATCTGTTTGTAAATAAAGATAACCTTGAACATACCAAAGCTTCTGACAGTTCAGTCGTGGTAAACATCCTAATCTCGTTATTGTACGTTTAGTTTCGGGAGAACGTTCCGGTCCGATTAGTGTAAGCTCGCTATCGCCTAGTGATGAGTTCTACTTCTCGTTTATGGGCAGGAGCAGGGTTCTTAACTCTTTAGTTGGAGTTAGACCAAGTTAACATTACAAATGTCCAAACGAACAAGGCTCCAAATAAAGTTAATGTTCTTTTAATCTTTCAATAAGAAAAATAAAAAATACAGCACTGAGCACTGAGCAGAGAGGGGAACTCGGTTCACTCAGATGCGATTTACACTATATATAACATTAAACACACAGATTTGTCGCGATACTTCTCCAGTTCCCCTCGCCCATGAGGCTAGGCCAAACTCACAAAGGTAAATTTTCTTAAAAAAACAAAAATTGTTAAATTTAAAGTTAAAGGTGACAGATACAACATATAATTCTTTCAATCAGAACCAGTTTAATTATTCATAAATTCTAACAGTAGTAGTTGCACGAGGTTTGAACTGACGACTGGTATGGACAAGTGAGCATATAAACGGTCATGGTAAATTATCCAGTAGTGCGGTACTGAGTGACGTAGTGAAAACCTACTTCTCTCAGTAACCACCTTAGGATGAAGTAAAGAAAAGCAAGCATTAAGGTGGGGTTCATATATAATTATTTCAAAGAGCCAAGAACCCGGCTCCTGTCAGTAAAAGGGAAAAATTGGGAAAATTACCCGGACATATAGTTCGCCCGGAATCCGGCTGGAACCGGAAAATTTGTTATAAGTTAAATTTTAATAAGTTGATTAGATGTGATATGGGGGGAAGAAGATACGCTGAGTTCGTTTTTTAGCTTTCTTTTTTTTGGCGGACAGGTAGTTCGGGATCGGCCAAAACCGGGAAATTGGCAGAAGTAAGGCAGGGAGTTTTAGTCAGAACAGATATGACTTATAGGGGTAAACACAAACATGCTGAATCCATATCTGAACTTGGTTTTCTCAGATCATTAGCTTTTTGGCTTTAATCTGTTTCGGAATTTAATAGTAAAAATGTTCAAAGAGTCTATCGAAGACAAGACCCAATTGTCTGGATCAAATGTTGAATTTTTGGGATCCCATCGAAACCTTTGGTCTTGTTCCATGTCTGAACTGTCAGAAGTTTTGGTAACAAATAGATGATGCGCATCCTCGTGTTTAAGTTTAACTGAAAACGGCCGATATGAGACAATCTATCTACCACTTAAATAGGCTGGAACATCCAATGAAAATGCGTTACTTCGTTGATCCGTTGTTCACGAATAATTGATTTTCATATAGTAGAATTTCCCTGTCAGATTTGTGGTAAGTTACTTCTATGTGCTTGTACCTGGGTTGTATGCTGTACGAGAACGATTTACAAAAAATAAGTGTTCACGCAGTGAGCTACCTTCCGCGAGCTTATCACTGGCCACTGTAAAGCCGCGTTTGTATTGAGATTCAAGTTTTCCTTGTCAGAGTAGAATTTTACGTAGTGAGGACGGCCGCAGGTATTCTGAGTCATACTAGAGGCCTTTTTGCGTGCTCCCAAGAACAGTTTGTGAGTAGACTGGGGCTCGAAAAGAGTGTTTCCGCGGTCTTTCGTGCGGCCCAAAAGTCTGTTTCCGCGACCAACAAGATTTTCGCGGCTCAAATTCGACAAACAACAGGCGAGGTGATTGTCGATTTTGTGGCTCGTTTCTGGTTGGAAATTCAAATTAAGCTGTAAAATAGTAAACTGTAAAATTAACTACTTTTTCAAGCATATAGACTCAAAAGTAAGGATACTTTTTGTACAAAATGGTAATGATGTAAGACTGGAGTTCTATTTATTGAGATTTTACATGAATTGTATTTTTATTTTTAGACGTTTGAAATTACCGCCCCAAAAAATTGACAAAATGGCGATGCCGCGAGTTTCAACTTGTGGCTCGGCTGTGTGGCATACGATCGTGTTTCCTCGAAACACACTCAGAAGTATGTGTCCTACAATTGTGTCACGGAAAAACGCCTTAGAGCAAATAGTCAAAAGAAAAATCCCTTAACACACTCCAGATAATGCTGTGTATCCAGTTAAATGATACAAAAATAAGTTGACTGTCCAGTTAAACTTTAAATACTGCGACGAATGCCGATAAGAATTTACAGTTTCTCTTTTCTTTTTATAATTTTCGGATAAAATATTCGGTGACAAGCTAAAAGCTTAACGCCAAACGTAACGATTATACTTTTCCTAGGAACCTGGTGGCCTAGTCGGACTAATGTCTAGTTAGCAGAATGATTTTGTAAGGATGAGATTGGATAATTCTCTTTGATGAGTAGGGGTAATTCTTGGTTGAGATATACAGTTTTGGTTCCAATATTCTAACTTGAATGACTTTGCCGGGTTTCTTAAAATATCACAAACCCTTTCAGCCTCACTCTGGTGCCTTGGCTTTGATGAAGAATGTGAAAAAAACTTGCATAACCGATATTTCTAACCATCGAGCCCCTCGGAAAAAGTAAGCGGGAGCCTGATCCGCCTCGAAAAGGGTGAATAAAAATGACATAGCATGTTCGAAATCTCAGAAATGAGGATGGGTGCAAGGATTATAGACGTGGAAGGAATCAGTAAGACTCTTACTTCCGAGCTTTTGGGATCCGAAAACGTAAGTGGAGGGATACCTATGACATCGCAAAAGTTGTCCGTCTGTCACCACGATAACTCTCGAAGGGAATTCTTTTGATGAAACTTGGTGTGAGGATTCTTTGGGTCAAGAAAGGTCGAGCTCGTAGGTGGGCTCTGTAGCCCTACATTTAGCTGTGGGGGAGGGGGTTAAATTAAGGGGCAAAAAAAATATTTTTAAACAGCTAAGGAGATAGTCGATTAAGAGGTAAGAAAACATGCTGAACACGATTATAAAACCATTTTCTTGCCGGACCGGAATCCGGCTAAAACCGAAAGTTTGTTAAAAGAAAAAGTTTGATTTGATGTTGATTAGATGTCCGATTTAGGGGTAAGAAGACATGCTGAACACTTATGCGAAAATCATTCTACCCGGACAAGTAGTTCGCCCGGAGTCATATGGCTAAAACCGAAAAATTTGTTAAAAGCAAAAGTTTTATTTGAAGTTGATTAGACGTCCGATTTAGGGATGAGAAAAGATTGTGAATCGATGTATGAAAATCATTCTTTACCCGAACATATAGTTCGCCCGGAATCCGGCTGAAACCGGAAAATTGGTTATAAGTTGCTCGGATGATTAGCTATTTGGTCTTAATCTGTTCCTAAATTTTAATAGTAACAATGTTCAACGAGTCTAGCAAGGACTGGATCTGGCGAAGACAAGACCCAATTGTCTATATCAAATATCATATTTTCGGGATCTCATCGAAACCTTTGGTCTTGTTTGTTGGTAAATAAGTTAACCTATAGACAGGAAACAGATCTGCTGGACTTAAAGGAACAGAAAACTTGACTCTGGGAGCTAGCTGACATATCAAGAATGTACCCTGAGTAGATATTGAGAGTAAGAAAAATTCTCGTTACTACCATTGCAGTTTCCGGGCAGTTTCCGAGAATTCGACTTTTGAGTTAGTAGAAAAAAGCAAAAGGTTTGTGTGCCGGGAGTAGGAATCGAACGCACGACCTCTTGACTACTATCCCGATACTATGGCCGAAACACGGCCAAAGGCGAACTTTTACAGTGCATAAGGGGCAAGGGCCTGCCAGCTAGCTTTGGCAACACTAAGGAGGGGGTTTGAGATAGCAAAGAAGGAGGGTCCTGTCGACAATAAGTCCCTGTATCTTTATCTAAGCCCCCCAGGTCGGTTTGATGGCCGAAAGTTGCGTAGTCAAGTTTTCTGTGTCTTTAAACGTTCCCGGTAAAGTAGGTCCGAAAACAAGAACAGGATTTTCTAAACATCCCCTCAGCAGTGCAGAAAACCGTTATGTCTGTTTAAGATAATTGTTTGGTTAAATTGTTTTGTGTGATAGAATGTTTGTTAGTTACAGTTTGATGATGAATATTTTCTCGTTGTTCAGGTGGTCGTTTCCACTTTTAGAGGTCGAATGAGTATTTGTGTCATGGATATTTGGAATACACGCCGACTGCCGAATTGGCGTGTCCTACAGCCGAATTGTGGTCTTATATTCGTGTTTTGCTACCTGTGGTCGTCTTCCGAAGGTACTCCTAGTGCAACCGTTACGATCCATTTAATCTCTCGTTCTTCAAAATAGATTTATGACGGTAGTAAAAGTTGCCGAATGTTTATCTTCTTGTCAGGCATACTGTACACAGAATTGCCTTCATACATCGTCATTAGCAGGGCGGCGAAGATTACTTTGGACCTACTTAGGCTTAAGGCAATCAGGTTCCCTGTTTTTGACCAAACACAACGCAGTAGCCTAAGTACCTTCCCGTGTCACAGACGCAAGCTCATTCCTAAGTATACAGCTTTGTGGATTATGAGATTGGGTTTATTTTCTAAGACAGATAATATTTGCCTATGAAAATGTGATATTATCACCTAGGGGTAAAACAAGACGGAACTGTAAATTATGGATTAGAATTAAAGTTGTTTTCTAAGTTGACTTGGCAGTGAGCGGTAGTTTCTGAAAAGAAAAAAGTCAGGGATAAAAAGAAAAGGGTGTTGGGATTAAAAGACTACGAGGAAAAGGGTAACCTATTAGGGTTATGGATGCCGTAGAGCAGCGATCCCCCCCCCCCCCACAAAATAAAACTGGGTGATGCACTGTAAAAAGTTTCTCCTGGTAAGGATTGAAGTTAACTGCAGTATTTGCTACTGGGATAGATCTTATCTCTACTGGAATAAGATTTGAATTAGAGATGATCTTATCTCAGTAGAGACAAATTAATCCCAGTAGCAATACTGTAAGATTTTTTTTTTTTACAGTGTGGTGATAGTGTCGATCCTTTTTTGCCCTAGCGTTATCGCGCTCTCTGTAAGCTCCTTTTTGAAATTCTGTCTTAGAAAAAGTCCATGTGTTCCACCATGAGTTCTCCGGTCCTAAAAGTTCTTTTTGCTTCCTGTGCTGTTTTATCTTTCCTCTTTACGTCTCATAAATCCGAGATTCCTCCCACGATTCTTCTGCTTTGTGAATCTCTCGCTCACGAATGACTCATATATGCCCCGCTATGTGGGACGTTTTTTGCCCTTATTCGCTCCGTTCCTTTCACTGGTGTCCCTATTCCCTCGACAAATGATGGAGGGGAGACCAAATAAAAATAAATAATAAACTTCATAGAGGTTTTGGGCTGAGAGAGAGAATGTAGGGTTGACACACCAGCAGTTCTTCGCCCCAGTTAATTTTTTCGGGTCGATGGTGTAGATTCTGTTATATATGTTTTGTAGTTTCAGTCAGTTTTGCCCACATCCTTGCATCACCTTTAAAACATTTATTTCTAACCTGTTGTAAGAGCGAAGACGTAAAAAGTGAGAAAATAAAAAAACAAAATGCTTACTTCATCTGCCTGCTATAATAATAATACAAAGCAAGAGAAAAGGCTTTCGCCTCTAAAAGCCTACTTAGCTTTCTGTGTTACCGAGCTATGTGGGCCCCGTGTTGGATTCAGGGACTGTAGATGAGGACTGGCGGGTTCCGTCGATCCGATCCAACACGCAAATCAAGTAAAGTGTACTGATCTAGAGGGCTTTGGTAAGAAAATAAAGTTCAAAAACGGATTCAGCATATCTCCCCACCCCCGTATCGATCCTTTGATCAGTTTCAGGTAAAAAATTATTTTTCCAGTTTTCAGGGTATGGCCGGATTCTGGGTGAACTACTTGTCTGGCTAGAAAACATGGGATATGGATTCAGCATATTCTCTTACCCCGACATTGACTATTTTGCTCGCTCCTTTTTGAATCCACCTCCCCGAACCTTAAATGTAGGGCTACCGCGCCTACCTACGAACCTGGTGTATGGGTCTACTTTAACCCAAAGGATCCTCACAACAAATTCGAACAAAATGTCTCAACTCCTTTGAGAGTTATCGTGCTAACAGACGGACCAACTTTACGTAGTCATCGTAATCTCGTCACAAATGTTTTGGGATCCCAAGGATTACGTATTTGTGGGTGCACTGAATATGTCTCTTACTGTCAAAGTAGAGTTTTCACTGCGTAGACTCCGCGTGGCATAGTAGCCCGAACAAGCCTCGATTTATTAAGCAACATAAAATATCAACGAAAGGTGAAAACAAATCCTCTGCACAGGCCATGAGGCTTCTTAAGAGTGAATTAAGTGAAATGTGTTTCGATAGAAATAAAAATAAATTATAATTAAATTATAAATTAGACACAAAGAGGCGGCGAAATTTGAAACCCTGTTGTAGAGTGGTCAGTCAGTAGCGCTGTTGACCTGTTGTGGAGAGTCATAAAAGTGCGAGTTTTGCCGATAGAGCTTTCTTTAATGTTCCTTTCTTTTCCAGGATCTGTGGAAACGCGGCCAGTGATAAGAATATTCATGGTTCTGTTTCTGAGCAACTGAAGAAGAATTTTGCCAAGTCTCGTTGGAGGGTGAGTAGCAGCGCTAGACGTCTTCTTTTTCACATGAGTAAATCGAGAGCATTCTAGCACTTTTAATGTCCAAATTACCCCCATCTAAGTCGTCAGTTCAAACTCGGACTGGGTGCGACCGAGGGATCATTTCGTAGGGCGATCCGGAAGCGTCCAAACGAGGAAGCTCAGATTATTCGAGGCCTAAGAGTGTACCTTGAGGGACTCCATGAAAGATTGGCAGCGAGTCGGCGTAGGTGGAATTGATGTCTGTTGGCATCTACCTAAAAGAAAACTAGCGATTAAACGCACAAGGTTTGTGTGTACTCTACGTCGAGTTTTCTACAAGGGTCGTATGAAAAAATTAGATGAAACGGTTTTCTGAGACATATTCATTCTTCAAAATCATGGGCGGTCGTCGAACGGGTATTTGTTTTTGTTTTTTCTTAGTCGGTGATGACTATTAGAAACCTCAAGGTGCTCGTTACGAAGTGTGATGTGGATGTATTTGGCATACTCCCGAAGTGCCTGGGATCAATGTTCTCAATGTGGTCTTTCAGCCATGTTTTGACAAAGCTCGCGTACACTAAAATGTGTGTCATGGCGATCAGTTGAACACCAGAAAATAATCGTTTTTATGGCACTTGAGCTTACTCAAGTGCCATATAGCGATTGTAATTTCTGTCCGTCAGTCGGTCTGTCGGTCCCGGTTTTGCTAGTTCGGGCACTTCCAGATAAGCTAGGACGATGAAACTTGGCAGGCATATCAGGGACCAGACCAGCTCAACTTAAAATTAATCATTTCTTCAATCCGACTTTCCCCGGATCCGGGAGTCCGGAAACTATAAAGCAAAAGTGGAGCGAAAAGTAGCAAAAAAAAGCGCTGCGCGACTGCGGGAGCGAACCATGAACCTCTGAGTTATAAGTCCAACGCTCTACCACCTGAGCCATGAGTCCATGTATGAGAGAGCGAATGCGGGAGTAAAATCGAAGTGGATAATCTAAACAAATTACATTGTTAGGATAATGGAACTTGTCAGGAATATTGGATGTATTAGGGAGCGTATGCGGGAGTATATATTGTTAAAAGATTGACGACCTGATTAACCTGGACATAGTCAAGAAACATAAATAATAGTTTGGGCACTTCCACGCAAGCTAGGACGATGAAACTTCGCAGGCATATCAGGGACCCGACCAGACTAAGTTGGAAATAGTCACTTGCCCGATCCGACCATCGTGGGGGAGGGGGCGGAATCCGGAAAATAGGGACATTCATCACTTTCGAACGGGTGATCGGATCTTAATGAAACTTGATATCTGGAAAGATCTCGTGTCTCAGATGTCTCATTTCGAGTCCGGACCGGATCCGATGAATCTTGGGGGTGGGTCTTGAGGGGAGTGGAGGGACGGGGAATACGGAAAAATTTGGAAAAATTAAATATTTTCAGCTTACGAATGGGTCGTCGGATCTTAACGAAACTTGATATATGGAAGGACCTCATGTCTCAGACGCCGGTGACATTGGGGGGAGTTGGAAGGGGAAACCGGAAATCTTGAAAAACGCTCAGAGTGGAGAGATCCGGATGAAACTTGGCAGAAAGAACAAGCACAAGTCCTAGATACCTGACTGACATAACCGGAACGGATCCGCTCACTTTGGGGGAGTTGGGGGGGGGAGTCCTAATTTCTAGTGATCCGGCGAGTTCGATGCTTCCTGATGTGCTAGGACAATGAAAATTGGCAAGCATGCCAAGGACCCGACCAGATTAAATAGGAAATAGTCACTTCCCCGATCCGACCATCTGGGGGGGGGGGTGGAGGGACGGGGAAGCCAAAATTGAGGTATTTTTAACTTGCGAACGGTTGGTCGGATCTTGATGAAAGTTGATATTTAGCATGACCTCGTGTCTCAGACGTCCCACTTTAAATCCGGACCGGATCCGATGTCACGGGGGGGGGGGGGGGGGGAGCTGGTGGAAAGAACCAGAAATCTTGACAAACGCTTAGAGTGCAGCGATCGGGATGGAACTTATTCGACCACGGTAGGTGGAGATAGAGTGAGTACCGGAAATCGTGTAGCACGTCTAGGGATCAAACAAATGGATTTATTGGGATGAAAGTTTGAACAGTCATGTGCATTTGCTGCAGACAATCGAGACGATGCCGGAACTGCTCAGAAATGAGTGAAACTAAATATCCTATTTCTATTTCCGAACCGCATTTTTGGATGGCGGGTGTATTTTGTGAGGTTCTCATCTACTTTCTTGTACAGCCTACTCGTACAAGTGCCATATGAGCTCGTAGCTCTTGTTGTTTTTACTTTTTAAAGCCGTTTTCTCCAAACTGATGGATACTGGCCCGTTTTAGTTATTTTATTGAAAAGAAGTGGCAGATGGTGACTGAGGTAATCGTGGAAAGTTTTAATGAGGTCAGCGAGGATATCCACAGGAGTGGTACTTGTTTTTTATTTCGTGAAGTTTAAAAAAAACTTGAGACACTGGAAAGACAAGGAAATCAATACATCCAGAAGGAGGAGAGGGTGCGAGGTCTTCACTCTGTAAGTGTGGGGTAGACTGTGCAATATTTGCCAAGTGTCTGTTGAGTTATGATATCTTCCTCGTCAAGTTCAAAATCAAGTCCTTTCTCATTTGCCCATCATATTTCTAATTCGAGTATACGAAAAAGACGAAGGGCAGGGCCCTTGTTCTTCTGGTCTTGTTCTTTTTCTTTCTTAAGACAGGATTCCTGTTCTGATTAATTGACTGGGTTTCGACCAGAGATGGGCGAATCAAAATCCGGATCCTAAATCGAATACAGGATTCGTCCTTTTGGCCGGATTCGAATCTTCTGCTTTTCAGGCTGGATTCGGACTCGGATTCCAGACCCCGGATCTTACGAATCCGCTCCAGTTTCTAATTTTCATCCTTCCTGTTTCCATTTTACCATCCCCAGACTCATCCCTGATTGGCGAGAGGAAACCCATACTACGATAACCACACATGAGTACCCAGAAGTACCGTCTCATTTGCCTTCAGTATTTTTGTGTCACCGCTGATTTATAGAACTACAACCTATGTACGCGATTTAATTTTGTTAAGGTATGAAATGGTGGATTTGGATTCGGAATCGGATTCCAGCCTAGCCCTGGATTCGGATTTGAATCCTTCCATGGTCGGATTCGCCCATCTATGGTTTAGACTCATACAGATGGTTGACTTCGCGCTTGACATATTGTTAGCGAGTTTTGAAGTGTCTTTTCTCAACTTTTTTTTCAACCGGTTCACTTTTTTTTTTTTCGGAATTGAAGTTCACTTTATTTCTCCAAAATTCTTGCTTAAGAAGAATAGCATAGGAACTGAATTTCAATTAAATTTAAATGCATCAGATATGTAATGATACCGTCACTGATACACAGGAAGGTACCGCCTTCCTATAACCCTAACCGCTTCATAAGTTGCCATACGAACCTGCACGATTTTCTTCCCTCATTTTCCTGGATATTTCCCAGTGACAAGCCTGCAGTTGTCGGGGAATCCCGGAATGAGATTTCCCGAAAACAGGCGAAGCTCGATAAGCTACACGGAAATCGTTGGCGACGGGAGAATACTAAAGACTTGAGAGGGAATCTTGTGGAAGACGACCAAGGACGGAAACCAAAAGTTACACCCTGGCTTTCTGGAGTAAAGGGATTATGGTGGAAAATTGCTTCCTTTCCCTCTCCAAATCTGATATTAGGCTTCATGGACGTTATAGTTTATTCATAGGAAGACGAACAAGTTGATTCGCGAAATTACATAGTTACAAACAACCACTGGGCCAGCCGTCCCCATTTTTGGCCAGATCGCTTGCTTGCCGACTAAATTTTAGTTTTGTTTTTTAGTCACTAAAAACAAATAGGAATGAATTTGACTACAGGAGGGCTACCTGACCGGGTTTTTACACTACCTCGATTTTTGCCAAGAAAATGTTAAACTGAAATTTACATGCTGTCCTGACAGTCAAGAGCCAAAATATGACTTTTTTTTAGCAGTCATGCGTCCAACAATATTCAAATTCTGTGCTTTTTCTTTACTTTGAAGCTGCTTTGAAAAGGGGTTTTCTGGCTACTGACTGGTCATCATTTTCTAGCCAATCGAGGTAAGGTCGGAATGAAGGGATCTTGTTAAAAGAAAAATATGTTTAACTAGAAATATTGAAGCAGTATTGATTTATCCAATACGTAAACCATTCAATTAGCTTCAGTCTAATATGTTAGTCATATTTGCTGTTTTCCGTTAGCCAGATAGATTATTCTGAAGGAAGACTGAAAGAAAAGTTGATTCCTCCATAAGGAGGAACCAACTCATCCAAGGGCCAATCACGGTCCTCGGAACTACCTCAGTTTTGTGTTTCCGGTGGGGTCGATATTACAAAATAAAAGCCTACCTGCAAAGAGGAGCTGCATTCAGTATAGCGCCTTTTCGGGAACCTAAACCTACCCGCGTTACGTTAGGCCTTTGCTCCTCTTGCACCTCCACAGGCGCTGAAGGCATCCAAGAGGAATGAATGAATGAATAAATTTATTATGCATTGTTCTAGGGCATAAGTGCAGTACAAGAGTAAAAAAGATAAGAGAACATTAACAAAATAGTCGATAGAAGAGTGGTCAATCCTCTCTCAGGTGGTCTGGCTCCCAACGGAAGCGTAGTCCGTAGGTAGAATATTTTTTTTCTCACATAGCCTGGCTACGCAGAACCTTTTTGTCCCTTTTATTTGGCAGTATTTGCTCGACTCCCCCGTTTGCATCGTTACTTACCCCCTTCTCACGCTGCTGCAGTTTCGCGTAGAATTTCTGCTTTCCTGGAAAAAGTACCGTCTGCGTGGACAAATTTCAATTCGTCCGACGAAACACATGCTGTTTGGAGGGGGGGGGGGTAGTAGCGTAACCTATATTTCTCGTCAATCTTTCTCGCATGAGGTTTAATCAAGACATACAAAAAGGTAAATGCAAAAGACTATCAATGAAATCTATTATCGTTGCCCCTCGGTATTTCGAGGCCGAGGGGTTGCAAACTCTGACACGGGGGGGAAGAAACAAAACAAAGATTTGTTGGTTTAGGAGGGTTAAAAGTTGCTCTACCTTTTTGTGAAAGGAAACATTGTAATCCTTTGGTGGTTGAACTCAAATACCTTCCGAGTACCTTCCTTCACCTGATTTAAATTAGATAATATATAAAGTTTGACTAAAAATTCCCAAGCAGTTGAGTGTCGCCAAGACAGGGTTGTCTCCTGAGGGTTTCTTTGAGCGTGTTCCAATCTTCTAACAATAGTAACTATTAGCTACTATTTTCGTTCCAACCTTGTGAAAAGTTACTACGCTGACCCTTCCAAGTAAGTAACTAATAGTAACTATTTGCTTAACATACTCGGGAGCGTAGTCAGCGTGGTAACTACGCAACGTGATTGGTCGGATTCGCCCGTGGCCTGATATTCTGCTGGAAAATAGAAAAATCGTTTCAGCCTTGACGTCAAAAAGCCAGAATTCATGACGCCATGCTTAGTAACTATGGTAAGTAGGGTGGAACACGCTCTTTGTCACCTGCAAAAGGATCTTCATGGCATAGAAGCTCATTTTCACGTACGTCTGCGTTGCGGTGTGAACATGCGATTCTGGTGTAGACGAAATAGTATCGGAATTCTATACAGCGTGACGTATATACGGACGTGATTAAGGACCGAACATAAGATTTGATTGTCCCTAGTTCGTTTAATACATGTAACTGCGACCGGCGCCTCGCTGGCCGCTCGGCTCTCTCTATGTATATACTAAAATATATATTCACCGATAGGAATAAACTACAATTTTTCTTTTTCTGAGATCAAATGGGTGTGACGTCGCGCTTGTATGGAATTACGATACAACTTAGTATAGACCGACATTATATCTTACGTCGAAAAATCAGAGAAAAAATTGTGTCGCTTACACTGCAGCAGTGTGAATCAGGGGGTATTCCCTTGCTTAAATGCTGGATAGATGGCTCTTCTCATGAATGCCATTTTTTATGGCACTTGCCCTTCGGCCAAGTGCCATATAGCGATCGCAATTTCTGTCCGTCCGTCCGTTTGTCGGTCGGTTTCCAGGTTTTGCTAGTTCGAGCACTTCTACATAAGCTAGGACGATGAAACTTGGCACGCATATCAGGGACCCCAAAAGATTAAGTTGGAAATAGTCGCTTCACCGATTTGAGCATCGTGGGGGGAGTAGAGGGAGGGGGAATCCGAAATCTATAGGTATTTATAACTTTTGAACGGGTGATCGGATCTTAATGAAACTTGATATTTGGGAAGACCTTGTGTTTCTGACGACCCGCTTAAAATACGGACCGGATCCGGCAACTTTGGGGGGAGCTGGAGGGGGGGAACAGAAATCTTGGAATACCCTTAGAGTAAACGGATCGGGATGAAACTTGGTGGGTAGACCAAGCACAAGTCCTAGGTATATTGTTGACATAACCGGACTGTATTCGAGCACTGTGGGGGGTCAAAGGGTGGGGGGCGGAATTCCGATGATCCCGCTAGTTCATACTTCCGGATGTGCTAGGACAATGAAACTTGGCAGGTATATCAGGGACCTTAAATGATTAAGCTGGAAATAGTCACTTCCCCGATCCGAGCATCGTAGGGAGAGTGGAGGGAGGTGGAATCCGGAATCTTGAGGTATTTATAATTTTCGAACGGGATATTTGGATATTTGGAGAGATCTTGTGCCTCAGACGACCTATTTAAAATCCGGACCGAACCCGGTGACTTTGGAGGGGGGGGGGGGGCTGGAGTGGGAAACCGGAAATTTTGGGAAACGCTTAGAGTGGAGGGATTGGGACGAAACTTGGTGGGAAGAACTTGCTCAAGTCCTAGATACATCGTTGACACAACCGGGCCGGATTTGGGCACCGTGGGGGGATTTGGGGGGGGGGGGCGGCATTCGGTGATCCCGCGAGTTTGGTATCCTACTAGGATGATGAAATTTGGTAGGCATATCAGGGACCCGAACAGACTGCCTTGAGAATAGTTGTTTCCCCGATCCGACCATCGTGGGGAGCGTGGAGGGATGGGGAATCCGGAATCTAGTGGCATGCCTAACTTTTGAACGGGTGATCGGATTTGAATGAAACTTGGCAAGTGAGAAGAGCTATCGGCCACTGGAAATCTAGTGAAACGCTTAGAGTCGAGGGATTGGGATAGAATTTGGTAAGAAAAACAAGCATAGTCCTGTAGACACGTTCTTGATAGAACCAGATCTTACCGGGGCTCGTTGGGGGGAGTTGGAAGAGGTTTCCCGGAATTCCAGTGATCGCGAGTTATGATGAGTCATATGCCCTAGACGACATATTTTAGGGTTCGGATCGAATCCGAGCACGGTGCTCTAGCAATTTCCCGAAAAATGCTCAGATTCGAGTGAAACTTGATAGGCGGTAAAGAAGATGCTCTAGATGATTAATTTATGTGTCCGAACCAGATTCGGCCGTGGCAGGGGGAGTTGGAGGGGGGGGGGGGGGTACCGGAAATAGTGTGGCACGTTTAGGAAGCAAACGAGTGGATCTAAACTTAAAAGGTAGAAAAGTAATATGACATAGATGATCCGATGCAATGCCAGAAATACTCAGACTCGAATGAAACTAGATATCCTATTTCGAGGTCCGAACCTTGCGAGGTTGAAGGTGGTATTTTGTGACATTCTCATCTACTTTCTTGCATCACCTACTCGTAACAAGTGCCATATGAGCTCTTTTTTCTTAATAGAGGAAATGGTAGTTGCATGCCCACTTCACCTCGACTGGAAAGTGTTGAACTTTGTCCCTGGACTCTCACATAGTCCATAGAGCGAAATTCAGAGCTAGATTCTCGGACGAGTTCAAAGCTGCTAAAGTAGATGAATATTCGATTTTTTTATTATTGTTTTTTTTTTCATTGCCGCCGAAATTGACTAGGATATTACAAAAAGAAAAACACAAAACTATGCATATAAATACAACAATACATACGGATACCCTGTTCTAAAGGTTGTATCTCCAATATTGGGGCAAACTGAGATACCCCAGTTGTTCGATTCTCATCTCAAAACTACTGTTCTTGTCAACAATATACGACGATTTAAGAGCCATCTAGAGTCTCTGATCAAAAAGATCCACCATGATCGCATCGTCCAGTCAAAATTTGCGTCTTACATAAAACTGACAAGTGGGGAGATACGACCTTTTTCTTTCCAGTTCTATGTTCGTGTCTTCTGATATTTAACCCAAAAGCTTTGCCTTGACCCCTTTTCCAATTTAGCAACTAATGCATGCCATTACGATGGTACATAAGATGCAGAGGTTGGCTCTCTCTTCGGGTACTCCTATGGATGTCAATAATTACGTATCGTCCGGCCAAGATCCGGCCAACCGGACTCGGAAAGGTCCAAGACCGGGTTGCCCCTCGACAATCACAGAAGATGACGAAGCAGGTATAGTTGCGTGTTTGGACGCCTCGGACCCACAAGTCCTGTAGAGCCATCTGTGGTTGCTGGAGCAAACTTTGGGGGGGGGGGTAGTTGCATGAAACCGTCATTAGATGTGGCACAGCGTCGTGTTCACCGACACTGTTACTTTTTCGTTGCTTCACGATTTTGTCGCCGGAATAATTAACCGCACCAGGGCACTCTCCTTCGCACTTTTTATCTTATTTTCTTTTGGCAAAGGAAATGATTACTGTGTTTACTATTCTCGACTAATTGCTCGATCTGTTCTTATCCTCCCCCCCCCCCCCCCAACTGTTGAATTTCGCGCGGTGTAGCAGATCCGTCCGGACGGACCAACTGATTTTCGCTTCTGCCACGATTGACTCTTTCCGAGACCGTCTGTTCTCCGGTGGCACTCGTACCGAGCCATACACTCGCAATACCTATGGTGGAGGTTTTAGTCCAATTTTAACCGAAACGAAAAAAATCTAAAAGTCTTAAATCACGATTGAATTTCCATAGATAGTCCCTCAGCCCAAGCTGACTGCGAATCATATTTGACGGTGCAAAACGGATAAGTCAGCTACATTTTATTAGAGCTATATTTCGGCCCTTCTTGGCAAATGAACTCATTTTCCAGGTAGAGCGGCTTGAGCCTGAAGAGAACCCTTGCCAAGAAGGGCCGAAATATAGCTCTAATAAAATGTAGCTGACTTATCGGTTTGCACCGTCAAATGTGATTGAATTTCTGTTTTCCCAGATAAACCACAACTGGATGCGGTGTATTTCCGAATATGGAGAATAGTAATTAAGTGCGAAACATTACGAGTTACCTGAAATCGAACAGTAATCTAGTGCAAGGTGTAAGTCGCATTTCGCATAGCGTGTTCAACTTGCTGCTTCGTATTTATTTGCATTTTTTGTTTGTCACGTCTGTTATTAGTGCTGCATGTTTCTGGTTTATAAGAAGCGAGCGAGGGATATTTACGGCATCATAGTTATGTTCCTCCGTCCGTCTGTGTTTACAGTAACTTCCGAACGGATCGATACATTTCAATGAAAGCTGATGTATTTCTGTCGGGGTAGAGAAATTGAGCGTAGAGTTGTCAGACCTCATAAGTCAGAGCGTTTGTACACGACTCCAATGCTGTTCGAAACCCAGAACTCTTCTGGTCACAACCGAGGTCGATTCCGTAGACGGGGTGTTGCCTTAAAATGTAAGGATAGGGCAGGCGGAGCCTTAGGAAATGGTGGAAAAAAAGCGCCGTCTTAAAGTTGAATCAAATTTTATGTATCGCCTTTCTGGGCAAATCTCTACGGAGTGAAACAGGAAAAAAAAAAAAAAAAAAAAAGAACAGAAAGAAAAGAAACTAAGCTAGAACTGGAAGCAAAATAATTAAAACTTGTTAAACTGGAACATCCGGGACCTCCGTATGATTATCTCGAGCGTGTTCCAACCTCGTACCTATAAACTGTTAGTTACTAAATCCGTTCCAACCTCACGAAAAGTTACTACGCTGACCGTTCCAGCCTTCTCAGAATAGTAACTAACAGTAACTATTTGCTTACCACGCTCGGGAGCGTAGTAACTACGGATCTCTGTCACGTGATTGGTCGGATTCGCCCGTGGCCTGATATTCTGCTGGAGAATAGAAAATCGTTCCAGCCCTGACGACAAAAAGGAAGAATCTGTGAGCGTGTTCCATCCTACTTACCGTATTTACTACGCATAACGTCACGGATTCTGGCTTTTTCCCGTCAAGGCTGGAACGAGTTTTCTATTTTCCAGCAGAATATCATGCCACGGGCGAATCCGACCAATCACGTTACAGAGATCCGTAGTTAATACGCTCATGAGCGTGGTAAGCAAATAGTTACTATTTCGAGAAGGTTCGAACAGTCAGCATAGTAACTTTTGGTGAGGTTGGAACGGAAATAATAACTAATAGTTACTATTCGTAAAAGGGTGGAACACGCTCTGTGACGTCGTGCGTAGTAACTACGGTTAGTAGGATGGAACACGGTCTTCGTGGGCTTCACAATCAGCTAAACCGAAATATCCATGAAGGTGACTGAAGTTCAATGGTTTGCCTAGTTTCTTGTGTATGTGATTTTCCTGTCAATCATGGTAGCTGTGACATATTGTTTTAGAGAAGACCGCCTTACATGTGTTTCTTTTTTCAGCAAGCGTATCATGCTGCCACAGTGATTCGTCAGATGAGACTTTTGGCGCTAAAGAGCACGAGTAAGACGTCTCTGGTCGACCCCAAAGAAGCCCCAGTGACTTCGTAGGATCTCTTCGAATTCTTCTCCTTTTTCTATGCAACCCACACATCTTTAAATCCCAGCCTTCGTTTATCCTCTAGTTACCAACCCACCCAGTTGAATTGAATCTGCCAAGCTTTGTTCGAAGAAGGTCATATTGTAAATACTTGTTTTAAGGGCTAGAGGGAGCTTTCTGTCGGCAAAGAGATAAACTTAAGAACCGCTCACGTCTGGATGAGTTTGGATATTCGGGCCACAGTTTTTGCGTTTTGCAGATACCATGGGATCAGATACCATGGTTGCTGGATCTGGGTTTTGTCGTTTTTGCAAGTACCATGGTATCTGATATACTGCAAAATGATAATTACTGAATGTGCGCTTTTCTGAGTCACCAGAAAACTTACGTACCGTCACATCACAAGTGTCAAACTGCATTCTGAACTATTTGACCAAAAAAACCTAGGCTCTTGTGTTGATTAAAGTGAGATGAGTTTTTCAGATACCACGGTCAGCTACCACGGTTGGGACCGTGGCATCTGAATATCAGACACTATGGTAAGTGCAAAAACGACTTTAGATCGTTGTATCTGCAAAAACACAACTTGATTCAGAGCCCATTATCTGCAGCTGATCTGTCGATTTTTGCGAAAAAGTGAATCTGCAGCTGGTAAAGCTGATCGTGATAGTAGAATTCGCGTGTGACTGACCGACACGGATTCAGCATAAACAGTTATCGTTAGGTTCTGTCAAAGACTTTAACTGGCCAGTTTCTGAATGAAAATCAGCTCCCTAGCTCCAGAACAAATCAGTAGCTCTATTGTAGTCGCATTTTTTGTATCTGCTTGTGTGTTACTTGTACAGTTTACATAAGCTTCTGGCTGCTTCGGACCAAGAACCATGATTATCCTGTTTAAAACTAGCTTCTTCGGTCAGTGTTTCCTGATCATTTCCTTGTAACCCTTGGTTCACATTGCTGCGATTTTGCGCAAAGCTCTGAATTTTTTACCCAAATCATGCGACAAGCAAACGTTGCGTTTTGACGCAGTGTCGGATGCGTTCATGAATTTCATCTTGTTAGTGCGATGTTTGAGATGAAAAGAAAGAAAAAAAGATTTGTTGATAATTTCAAGACTAAAAGATCCTGAATCAAGAAAATTTTGTAATCCTTGGTTGGTTGGACACAAACATCTTCTGAGTAAGCCTTCGTTCAACCCGATTTGATGACATATGAAGGATGAATAAAATGTCGATAACAACAAGATTGTCACAAGGCCTTCAGAGTTTTTTTTTTTTTTTTTTTTTTTTTTTTTAGAGTTTTCTCAGTTCATCTTTTTAGGGTTTCATTTTCCCCTGCATAATAAGCTTGACAGACAAGCTTGTTTCCTGATGCGTCAGCGTTGCGGAGTGAACATCCATGCTATTTTGTCGTATCTCGGAAAATCAAAGAAAAATCATATCGCAAATAACGCAGCAGCGTGGACCAGGGGATATCCTGTGTAGTGTAGAAGTTCCGGGTACCGTATTGTTCTTCGGAAAAATTTCATAAGGTATAATCGCCGAATGGCTGGAGGCAGTTTCGCACAGGATCATAGGTTTTTTGGGACTCGTTCGTATTCTCTCTTCGAGAAACCTTTGTAGGTTCAGAATGCGCGTATAGCAAATCGTGATCTTGTTAAGATACAGACCTTCAGAAAATCATTCCTTCAGGCTAATGGAACAGTTGCTATTGAATGTTATTATTGTGTCATGTCTGAAGAACCTTTGATACTTTTGAATTTGCTCACTTTTCTTGATATGTGTCTTTTAAGAAGTTGGCATATTAGCCTTTCGTTGTTTGGACAAGATTCATGCTCTCTTCAGTGTTCGGTATACATTTCAGGTATCGTTTGAACTATTTAGCTGTCACTGCTGGCATCCGCTAGAACAACATGAATAAGGCTTCACTAGCAGATCCCGTAGCTGTACAATTATGAATACTTCGTGAAGAAATGCCTCTATAGGCCTATTCTCGCCGTTCCCCGAGGAATCCCCGGGGGATCGAAGGGAACGCCGAGAAAAGCGGGAGTCACTTCACGCGGACTCCGCATACAGAAACAGCGGTAATGCTTCCAAAATGTATTTCGTTTGAAAAATGTGCAGTTGACGAAATTAGTCTGGATCCACTTTATTTTTGGTTTTGTTTGTTCTGATCGTTTTTAATTAATTTTACTTTGCACTAACACCAGCAAAAATTGATTCCCCCCGAATCTGAAAGGGAGTCCTTTTTTATGACGGTGTTGGTAATCGGAGCATTCCCCGTCCGTGGGGACTCGCGAGAATATGGGGAGTGAGTCCCTGGGACAAACAGACACGCATGGACTCCTCAAGTCGAGTCCTCGGGGAACGGCGAGAATACTCTTATGTGAACTCGATTGCTTGCGATGTAGAAAATCTGACACCTTTAGCTCTACAGTTTTTTTTTTTTCTGCAGAGATAGTTGCGTATTGTACGAATCGAATCGTTTGCTGACAATCCAACTTTATACCTTTCTTGCGGAGTTAAAAAATAATTCTCGGACACCGAATTTATTGTAAGCTCGCAAATTTTAAAGCGTAGATGAAGGCATAAACATACTTTCTACTTATTTTCGAATGCCCTGCCTGCGTTGTCTCCAGCCTTTTTGACTTTCTTCTGTTGTTCTGCATCATAGCATTGTCAACCTGTGTGAGTTCCTCGGGGATTCTTAATAACCGTGACTTAAGGCCTCTCATGGCGTAATCAAACAGTCCGGTTTTCTCAGACGATCAGGTTTTCTCCGCCGTATTTTCTTCCCTTTCATTGTTGAAAGTAAAGTATCCTCACTTTCTTATGATATACTGAGACGTGCAGCACTAATAAGACACGTGACACACACAAAAATATACACTTTGCGGCAGGAAACGCTAAGTTGACCACTTTCAAACCAAAAGTCGAAAATTTTCCGGATTTAATCGATGATGGTGTCGAAAATCCTGGCAGGAGTCCTAATCCGTGAGCACCCGACCCCGATCGTCTGTCTGCGGCATAGCTCGCAGAAGAAAAGACAAGAAGCGGGTCAGGTTCAGGGTTTCGGATACAGTATAAGGCAGACATGTACACTTTATTTGTTTCATTGGTTGATAAGCTGCTCCGAAGATATTTTAAGAGGTATCTCCTCACGAAGTCTGTAGTTTTCAGTACCGTATACGCAGGTAATAGTACGTAAATAAGCATGTCATCACCATGAAACATCTTGTGCTCTCTGACAAAACCCAGTGGGGACGCGTGCAGGCTTTTGGTGCAGAATGCTATATTAATTTCTTGTTTTGTGGTGTGTGATGACGTGTTCACCACTATGGTGGTTCGTGATGCTAAAGTGACATTCCTTGTTGATTCATTACATTCTTGCTCTGGTCAATCAGTTCCATCACTGCTCTCTTGTTTTTGTGCAATATCGTGTTTTTTTTAGATTTTGTAGTCCTTTTCAGGTTTTTGTCGTATAGTCACGACGCACATTTTGTCCCACGAATGGCGAATGGGCTGGAAAGCTTGGTTCTGTCAAAGTTTTTATTTTTGCCCTTGTTGCAAGCAGATTGTATCATATTCTGCGGAACCATCTGAGGTTTGTTAGAGTATAAAACTTATCAATCTCAAGTTCGTGGATGAGTACTCAAATCGACGGAAAAATCAGTTCCGAGTAGCTCAGGCCCTTTCGTATATCATGGGACGATGTTCCTTTTGTTTTTAGTTAGAATCGAGTGATCGAAGAGAGATGATGCAACGCATAAACTGCTCTCTGAAATAACAATATTGTGTGCAAGCGAAATGGTCTCTTCACGTGAAATGCCATCGGCAGCACGCTCCCTCCCTAAATACCTCCTTGTCCTCTGATTTCTTATCCTATCACCTAACAGCCCAACGGCATTTTGGGCTGAAGGCTGCGGGATTGTTTGTTCGCAACCGACAGTTATTCACATTTTGCTTATAGTTCGTCTATACGTGTTTCTTCTTAAAGGACCCCTCGCACTATTACAGTATTTTGAAATATTTGAGTGCTTTAAAACTAAGCTGTACTTTCAACAAATAACCCACGGTTTTTGCTGTTTTAAGCCTTTTCCGAGATGTATTGACTCGTAGCGGAAACAGGGAAACAATTTACACAACCGTTTGTGATGGAAAAACTTCTTGCAGACAACCGTCGACAGCGTGATACACATCGAAGGTAGAAAACACAGTTGCTGAGAAAATCAGCGTGGTTTTGTTCGAGGGGTTAGAATGTACCGTACGAAGTTCGGGTCTCCGGATTTAGAAACGGGTGTAATATTATGGGTAAGACAGGTCCTTTAACTCTTTTCACATTGGATAGCTTAGTCGGCCGTGAAGAAACGTGCAAAGAAATCTGTCTCTTCAGGACTCTAATGAGAATTTCTTAGGATAAGCTGTGCCAATTCGCTTGCACAGAATTAGGTATTCCGGCAACGCTGGTGCATTACGAGTATTGCTGTAAATGGGCGTTTGTAGCGTGGTGTTCTCCAACTTATGATATTTCTTGTTCCAATTGCACGTGGCGGAAACTTTTTGAAGTCGGTTAAGGGAATAAACTATTATTGTTCTATCTTTATCTGATTGTCGCTTGTTAGTAAAATTTTAAACATCGACTCTCCTCTACTTTTTTTTCCTATGATTTAGAGCGTACTCCACCCCTCTGACAACAGTAACTATTAGTTACTATTTCCGTTCCAACCTCGAGAAAAGTTGCTACGCTGAGCTTTCCATCCTTCTCGAAATAGTAACTATTTGCTTACCACGCTTGGGAGGTTCGATGTTCTACCGAAAGTAGGAAATGTGTTCCAACCTTGACGCCAAGAAGCTTGAAGCAGTTGCATCATGCGTAGTTACATATAGGGTTATTACACTCAGAAGTTTCATAAGGGATACCACGAGGATGTGCGGTTTCAACAGATAACACTTCAGAAGTTATATGTTGTGTTTGAAAACGTTATGCATGAAATGTTATGCATAACAAGCTTTGTTAGGAAGAGCCAAAAAAGCATCTACTGACTTTATTCCTTATCGTCATGATGTCGGATAACTCAGCAGATACTTTTTGGCGGTTTTTCGGTTCTTCCTTATGCTAACGCTTAGTATGCCTAACATTTTGAAACACAACAGATAACATCTAAAGTGTTATCTGTTACGCATTATCTGTTGAAACTGTACATCCTCGTATTATCTGTTATGAAACTTCTGACAGTGTAGGTTGTCACACGACTTTCTGGCCCATTGAATGCGAACACGGTTCTCCAGTCGTAACTGGAAGGATCCAGACGAAGGGGGATCGGATCTCAGCAACATCAGCGCATCGAGACAGCCCGAATGGGGCGAATCTGGGCAGCGGCCTGTAAAGATTGCACACCATCATCAGAGGGAGCATACCAAAAAAAATAAGATTACAAGGTATAGGACTTTAGAATTTGAGACTAAATTATCGGCGTTTGGTAGCCATTCTGAATCAGTCAATTGCTGGAAACTTTAGTCTGGTTTCTTCTAGTTGGTATAATAAAACTTTTGCCAAAGAGTCCCTTTATAGTCCGTTTATAATGAGAGTTAGTAGACTTCAAGGTTTGTAAACAAAGATGTAGTCTCGCATTCTATTGGTCGGTTATGACGAGTATTTTGAAATCCGACAAATAGGAAGCACGAATCGTTTTTGTGCAGAAACTTTGAAGCTTTCAAGCTCCCATTTCCGATGAAACCTTCTACGAAGCTGTAATAATACGGTTAAAAAGAGCCAGTGAACTGTTTCAAATCATTTACAAGCTCAGAATAGTTATCAAACATGGATAAATCAGTCTCAAACTCGGAAGTCCTATGCCTCGCAATGTCTATACTCTGTTTCTACCCTTTTCCGTTTTCGCCGGGTAGGCTGCAATCTCTTTATCTGAGACGAAATTTATGACTGTTCTTGGGTTTCCCTGAGCCCCTTTGGAGACTTAAGTTGCGTTTTTTGGACTCAATTCGTTTCGTCAAAGTTTGTAGTGTGGCTCTTGTTTTGTCTTATTTGCGTTTTATTGAGTTCGTGTTTCCGAAAGTCAAACTACGTCTGCGAGGTAGTTTGTAGTTTGAGCTCTATAGTTTCAGATTCGAAACTACAGTAAATGGAATGGACAAATAAAACGGCTTTTAAAGGACACCTGAATGAAGAGTACCAAGTATCATCTCTATCTGTATGACTTCCGTAACATTGCCTGCAGAAAACCCAATCCAAATACGAAAGTGTTTCCAAGCTATGATTTTTGCTCCATTTTGCATCTGTCGTTATTTCAGTACCGAACAATTCTAGAAATGAACAAATGTCTCCAATCAACTCTCCTTCTGGAATATTTTTTAACCAGTTAAACTCAAACGTGTATATAGAAGAAATTCCAATACGATCCGGCCAGCGCTGTACAAGATTTGAATGAATTGCGCTTTTTGTCTTGGAGTCTGCATGTGCAAACCTCCGTAAACGAACATCCCTATTTTGAAAACGTCACGCTCAGGAGAAGAATGTTCTCCGTGGCCATCTCTGTAAATGCATTCTCCATGGTGTGTTCAAGTATGGTTTCATTGTTCAGGTGTCCTTTAAGCGAAACTACGTCCGAAAAACGCAACTATAAGAGGAATGAAGGTCTAACGCTATGTTCACACAGAGCAAATCGCGGCGATGAACGAGATTTTTCAATCGCAGCGAAAGAATATTTTTATCACCTGGATGTTCACATTGAATTTTAGTCGGCAACAGAATTTAACGCGAAATGTTGCTGGTGCGTGCATAAAATCGTACTGTCGCCCGATTAAAGCTGAATTTTCCCAACATTGAAAATCGCCTGACCCTGTGGGGTGGGGGACCGGAAATCTTGTGACACGCTTAGAGTGGAGCGATTGGAGTGAAACTTGGAGGACAGGTACAAGAACTAGATATGTCAGTGATAGAACCGGATCTGATTTGGACACTTTGGGGGGAGTCCGGAATTCGGGCTATCGCGAGTTAAGGTATCTCCAGGTGTGCTAGGACGATGAAATTTGGCTTGGAAATTAGAGACTTGCCATGATTGGCTTAGAAATAGGCAGTTCTCCTACCCAACCATCGTGGGGGAGTGGAGGGAGGGGAAATCTGGAATCTTGAGGTTTGTATAACTTTTGAACGAGTGGTCGGATCTTAGCAAAACTTGATTTTTGGAAATAACTCGTGTCTCGAATGCCCCGTTTTAAGTCTGGACCGGATCCGGTGAATGGGGGGGGGGAATCTTGTGACACGCTTAGAGTGGAACGATTGGGATGAAACTTGTTGGGAAGAACAAGAACTAGACAAAACCGGACCGGGTTCGGGCACTGTGTGGGGAGTTGGGGGGGGAGGGTCCGGAATTTCGGTGATCGCGAATTAAGGTACTTACAGATGTGCTAGGGCGATGATACTTGGCTTGAACATTAGAAACTTGACAAGATTGGCTTAAAAATTGTCACTTCTCTGGTCCGACCATACCTTAAAGTACTAATCCTAACCACAAAGTACAAAACATGTTTTTAAGCAAAGTACACATTTTAACTAAGGTTGTTACTCAGAAACTAATTTTTAGCACCCTTAAAGTACGTTTCTTAACCGAAAAGTAAAAAAAAAATACTGTAACAAAACGATATGTATTCATGATCCCCAAGGCCCCGTGATCATTTTTGCCTTAAGGGTTTTGCTTACAACTGAATTTCTTAAAATACAAACACTAATTTTGAGCAAAATATACATTTTCATGATTCCGATGAGCTTATCATCATTTGTGCTTCAAGATTGTTTATTACAGATGAATCTCTAGAGCCCTTAAAGTGCGCATCATCACGGCCAAATTTCCAAGAGCCCATGACCATTCTTATCTAAAAGGTTTTGCTTACAAATGATCAGAACAAACCCACGAATTGACGAATTCCTACTTGAATCCTCTGACCCAGCCTTGCAAGTGCCATATGAGCTTCCAGCTCTTGTTTCTTCTTAGGATTGCAGTACTTCAGGAATAAGCATGTCTCTTGACGTGAAAACTAGGCTACTAGCTATCCGTAACTTTTCAGGATTAAAATACCATAGATGACACTATTAATTCTTACGAAACTACCTCATTGTTTTACATTATCGTTTGTACCCGTTGCATAAACAGTTAATCCTAGGTTACAGTGATAGACCAGCGATACAAACTTTCTTACCGTCAGATTTATAGAAATCGAATACAATGTGCACCAATTTGCAAATAGCCCCTCCTGAACCGATTCCTACATACAAGTCCCTCTCCCGTGATAGACATCAAGTTCACCGGATACAGATAATGGGTACGCCAGCTAGCAAAATTTGCAAACCCCTCATCCCTGAAGATGATTGTAGCATAACAGCCGATTATTACTTACAAGTCCCTTGCATGTCTTACAACTGGGTGAATTCCGAACAAATGTACTTTGTATCCACTTTCCCTGGATCATCCGTTTCGTTGCAAGACAACTCTGGGTTGAACAGGTAATCTTGGGATCGCAGAAAGGCACGTTTATCATCAGTGTTTCCACAAAATTTCGCCTGCAGCGAATTTCACAGTCTTCACTAGTTAGACAATTGTTTTTCATTTAGTTGGCATTTGATGCTTGGAATTTTGGGGGGCTTGAACTATGTTAAAAGCTAGAATCTGCATGGGAAGTAGTTAAATGTTGCCAGAAAATAAGGCGGGTTCGAATAATTTCGCCTGCGGCGCCGTAACTAATCATGGGCACAGCCATTAGCGACGTTGTCTGCAACACCGTTTTTTGCGATTATTTCAAGTCCTGTTGGCCAAACTGGAAAGGTCTTACAAAGGTAAAAGAATAGTGACGGCGTATCCACGAACAAAAAAACAGAAGCGGAAAAGCGTGAAAACGCGCCAGTTTTTCTCTTTAGACTTGTTTATGAATACTCTGCAACTTTTTACGTTCTAGCTTCATGAAGGCAACTCGCTGTGTTTTTACACATTTTTTAAAAAATAAATTCAGTAAAAATCGGGTACGGATACGGTCAACCAGGTGCGCCCCCCCCCCCCCCCCCCCCATGAAGATAGGCTCGGGACGCCCCAAACGGACGGATAAAGCCACTTTCAAATTGACGCGTCGTTGCGATGCGATTATCTTGCGTTGCGTAGCGTCTCTTTCAGACCTGCGCGAGAAGCTTTCAGGCTGGATACTCATTTTGATTTTCCTTTCTCGGTTTCTTCTGCTCGTTTCTTTCCCCCTTAGTAAGTTTTTATTCATCATTAGTAGGTCTTTCTCCATTTTTTCTTAAAAACTTCCATTTTTCTCTGAAAAATCTGATGCGTACGCATCGCGAGAATAGAACTTGGTTCTATTCTTGTGTTGCGTTTTATTTGTCTGCGTTGTGTCGACCCAAGCGCTACGCAAAGGTTGCTTAGCTCAGTGTGAAAGCCTGAACGTGTAAAAAGCGGCTAAAGTGGGATTTCACAAACTTTTCCACTTTTAAACCAATCAGAGCCGATCTTTCTTCGTCGTCATCTAATGGACAAGTTTAAAAGAATCTTCTTTTACCACTAGGAGGCACTACTCCGAACTGGTGTTTCTGATTTATTTTGAGCAACCGATTAAAACGTACAGAAAACCGGATACCAGAAAATTTGTGTGCCTGTAGTCAGCCTTTTCAAGTTATATAAGCTCAAAATGGCTGCTAACAAATCGCTCTTGATGCTCCTTAAAAACAGATTGCCATCAGTACAAGGTAATGGCATGTTTTTCTTCCTTTTGTTTGTTTATGCTGTCTGGAGTTTGGCTATAACTTTTTGTTTGGCCCGGCTGTTTTGATCTGCCTACAGTAAAAAGTCAACTATTGACTGCAGAGTGCACAATACCTTGCTATTTTTGCCACCCCTTCTTGATGAAATGTGCATGCAATGCCCACCACTTTTTCTAGCCTTTGCACTTGCTGATGTGTGGCCCTGATTAAAAGCTCTAATTAGTCTAATTATCCTCTACTGGGTAATATTTTTTTGTTTTCATTGAACAAAAGTTGGATTATTATGCCTTTCTTGTGTACACCTGCTGACCAAGGGCCTTGGTTTGTTTTGAACTGAACTGAACTTTGTCTGTTTGTGCCAGCTTTTGTTTCCAATTTTCTTCTCTGCAATTTTGATGATAGGCACAGGGGCGGATCCAGCCTTTCGTTCTAGGGGGGGCGATTCTTACCGAAAAGAGTGGGGGTAGTGTCCTTTTTGTCGGCCACAAGGCTGATTTTTTTCGCGTTTTAAGTATCCCTCTCGGTCTCTTATTTAACGAAAATGTGGTTTTCATATATTACAATAATGGTAAAAACTGTAGCCTACTTGATCAACTGACAACTGTTTACAAGAAAAATTCAAGCTCCTGGCTCCACTTGTAAAACGATTATAGAGTCTAGTTACAGTAGTTAGAACATGCGTTAATGCAGACTTCCGTAAGTGCAGTAAAACAAAACAAAAAATTACAGCCCATCTAGGGGGGGGGGGGCGATCGCCCCCCTCGCCCCCCCCCCCTGGATCCGCCCCTGGATAGGCATACAGTATACCAAACGCTAGGTATACCCAGCATTTGGCATAGGCTTTTGCAAAATCAGAGGTTTGTGATAGACTGGACTAGTACACCAACTAAGCCCTTTTTTTTATAACCATTCACAAATGGGGTTTCTTGCCCCCAGGGGTGAAAGCCAGGCTTCACCTTCCAGATTACCAGACGTCCGGGGCTTCCACATAGTCAAGCCAACCCTTCCAGATTTTCATGATAATGATGACAGATAATTTTGCTATTCTTCAACATTTCCTAGATGTCCCCTTCGCATTTCAAATATCTCTTGCATCCCAGTCACAACTGTCAATCACTTTCCCTTTTTTTTCTACATTTGTATATTTGTTCTGTCTCTCAGATAGATTGCCTGTATGGTACCTTCCAGAAATCCGGAATCTGGGGTGTTGGGACACCCCAGACTTCCAGACGGTTTGGGCTGGCTCTGTCTACCACAAATCCCTGATTTTTGGATCCCCTATGCCAAACGCTGGATATCTCTAGCATTTGGCATAGCCTATGCCTAACGCTGGATACCCTATGCCAAACACTAGATACCTGTTTCCAACAAGAAATTGATGATTTGATGAAGCTCTGAAATCAACCAATCAGAATTAACCTATAGTGAAATAGGTGAAATACCAACAGGTATCTGAAATACCAACAGGTATCCAGTGTTTGACATAGGGTATCCAGCGTTAGGCATAGGCTATGCCAAATGTTAGATATATCCAGCGTTTGGCATAGGGTATCCAAAATCAGGGGTTTGTGGTAGACTGGGCTGGCTTCACCTTCCAGTCTGGAATCTGTCTGGAATCCGGAAGAAAAATCTGGAAGGTGAAGCCTCGCTTTGAGTAGGGTACCAGTCTGCCACAAACCCCTGGTTTATCAGGGGTTTGTGGCAACCATACAACAAAGGACTGATGAACCAGAAGAAAGACATTCTCACCTGGCATTTTCTGTTTTGCTGACATCTCGTGTAAAAAAAAGGCCTTTGTTTCCACAAGTCCTTTTCAATTTTTCTCGAGTGGTACTAGCTGCGGTTTTGATCGAAGCTTTGTTTGCTGTTGGCTTAATTTATGTGATCAAACGATGTTGTGAAGTTCACCATTCTCTTCATTAGTGTTCTTATGACTCGGGCAATCCCTGCCCAGTCACTGCTTCATCAATGTTTCAGGCCAACTTCAAACTTTGTAGGTTTGACACAAACAAATTTAACCTGAAATTCTCAAATTGAGCAAACAGGAACAAGTTGTACACTAGTTTAAAGAGAATTATAGCTTTGTGTTGATGTATTTTTAATTTTTGTTGGAAGTTATGAATTTCTGAATAATTCAGTAAAAGTGTTTGACTAATGTATGTTTAATGTAACTGATAGATGTTTATTCTTAAATTTGTTAACTTCATTGTGTTTTCAGCTTTGAGAACACTCTACAATGCTGAATCCCTTGGCATCCCTGCATACCAGGAAGCAAGAACGAATACTGCAACACAATACAGTGCAGAGGTTATAGTCAACAGGTTCAAGGACAGGATGAAGGAGTACACAAAACCAGAGACCAAGGCTTCTCTTTTCACAGATGATCTAAAAACCCTGATCCATGTTGCTAATGATTCTTCAAACGATTTGGAGCTTGTTCACAATGCATTCAAAAGGTAAGTTGAGTCGAAGAGGAAACTTTCTGTGGACTTCTGCAATAGTCGAAAATGTAAAAGTGAAAGTGAGTTCCAGGACAAGTATTCTGCAATATCCAGCTATGTGCCTTAGGCATAAATCCTGGAATGTGGTTCCAGACTGAAGCACACTGAAATTAGAAGCAGTTTCCATGAAGGGTTTCAGAGGAAGCAGAATAAATCAGTAGTTGCTTACAGTGGGGCAGAGACCTATAGATGTAAAAAAAAATTTGCAACTGAATAATTCAAAGGAATATTTGCAAAATATGAAATATTCGGAGGCCACTCGAAAATTTTGATTATTGCGGAAAATTTAGATATTTTGCAAAATGAAAAATATGGCGAATTTTCCCAGTTTTTGCAAGAAAAATTCAGTTATCACAAGAGTGGTCAAAATAGGAGCAGAATATTGAGGGTTTCGTTGTAGCAAGCCTGTAAATGTTCCTGCTCATGGTCATTGATATGGTGTGGGAGAGTGGGAGAAGAACCACATTCTTGAGTGAGTTCCTCAGTCGTTGTGACAAATTAAAATTTGTAGAAACAACATACTCTAGCTAAGCATCTTATTTTTTAGCTTTATATGTATTTTTTCACAACTTTAGCAAGACAAAATGGAATTATTTAAATTTTACATCTTGCATAGCTTAACCACATCATCAAGTTCAATTGTGTCCTTATCCAAATGTCAGTTACGACATTTGAGCTATGTGAAATAGAATGCATTTGTTGACCTGGAACCATTTATATTCATGTTCCTCCCCATGTTGCTGACACAAGATTCTTTTCCTTCTAGGCCAATAGACCAAGTTTTCCAGTGTTATATAATTTTAGTACGTAAATAAATAATTGAATACTTCCAGGTATCACAATCAGAAGTCCAAGGCTGAATTCCACTTTGGACCTCTAGTTATGAGATATTACTACCTCATGGGAAAGCCAGTCGAAGCACTTAAGGTGAGATGTTAACTGTGGCGTTTTGTTTGACGTTTTTCCGTGGCGCGATTACTTCGCTCGTGTGGATCCTTGCGGTCCCAATCCATATAACGAAATTTAGAGGGCGTTCCCCTGGAATGCAAAAGGGGAATTCGTGTTAACTGTATCCGGGGATTAACTGAAGTTTAACTGAAAAGGCAGATTATTTTTACATCGGAAATTGGAATAGCCTACAATGAAATGGGATTTTGCATTTTTTCATCCGAGGCTTTAGTAATAACATTCAGAGAGAGTGTTCCATCCTACTTACCGTAGTTACTACGCATGACGTCACGAATCCTGGTTTTTTACCGTCAAGGCTGGAACGATTTTTCTATTTTTCAGCAGAATATCATGCCACAGGCAAATCCAACCAGTCACGTTAAGCAGATCCGTAGTTACTACGCTTCCGAGCGTGGTAAGCAAATAGTTACTATAGGTTGGAACGGTCAGCATAGTAACTTTTGGTGAGGTTGGAACAGAAATAGTAACTAATAGTTACTATTTGTAGAAGGGTGGAACACGCTCAGAGTGAGCAGTGCTTACACGTCAACCCAAAGTTCATCCAGACGCGTAGAATTTAAATTTCAACAAAGGTCTGCATTTCCATTGTGAGATAGGCGAAACTCAGCAAAGTTATGCCTGAAGAAAGTGAGAAGATGATGTTCAGATATGTCTTGCAAGCAATTGAACGTTGTTATTTTAGGTTTTGTCAATGCTTACATTTGTAGTTGGTAAATATTTCAAACGTAGAGGGACAAGCACATAAGAGGCACCACAAATCCGAAAGAATAAGCTCATTTGATGAAATCTATAATCTATTGAGAACGCACAAACGAAGTAACGCATTTTTGTCGGGTTTTAAGGCCTATTTAAGTGAATAAATGATGTGTAAGTAGTGTCGAATATCAGACCTATTCGCTTAAACTTTAAGGGTCAGGTGGTCAGCCCCAACCACGTACTCAATTCTGGGCCTAATGAAAGGAGGATCAGATGTCGGTAGCCTACTTGTCCTATGAGTCGGATAAAAGATTGTCTTTCAACTGATAAGCTCAATCACCAACACGCCCCTGTTTCTGGGCTGACAAGTTCACCTTATTCTAGGCCTTCTGTGACCCTCAGTTAGACGGTATGTTCAACGATTTTGCCAGCTTCAAGATCCTGTTAGGTGTCCTCTATGAGCACGACATGCACGATGAGCTGTTGGCCGTTTTTGACGTTTTGAAGGCAAAAAAGCAAGACAATCTCAGTGCTCAGAGAAGCCTGAGCGTCTATGTTATCGCTTCTTGCTACAAAAAGGTGAGTGTCCGGGGATGTTCCAAGTTTCAAGTTCTTGGTTTTCGCTAAGTTTTAATTATTCAATTCAGTTAATTAATTAATAATTTTATTACCCATCATAATGTATAAATACACAAAAAATTGAGTAGGAAAAATAAAGCTACACAATACACAACACTACGTAATCAACAACACATTATCAACTATTTCAGGAATCTATACATATCGCTTGTAGGATCAAGGTCTTCCCTGTACCGCAGTAAACGTTTCTGCACAGCAATTACGGGCTGGGCTACTCCGTACTTCCTTGATATGCTGGTGTTACTTGACCAAGGCGGAATTCAGTTTCTTTCTTACCAATATCATCATAAGAGGGCTGTGGTTCTGTTTCGTCGTAGGGGGTGCGTGGGTAGGAATATTGTTCAGAGGTACGCACGCTTTAGTCGCTCTAAAGCTCTTAAAGTTGCTTTGACCATTAAAATCCTTGTGATCATAAGTGCGACATCTCATCATGTTTGAGGAAAATTGAATTCGCTTAATGAAGACCAGTCTGTATCACCACACTAGACAAAATTCTTTCATTTGTTAAACCATTGACATAATATGTTTCTGCTGCATGAGTTTCAAAACCTGGTCATAACAACTACAGAAAAGACTGGAGCAACAAAGAGCAAAAGAATTAGATGTGTGGCTTTGAGTTTACTTTATTTGGTTCAGAGTTACTATTACAAAAAAAAAAATGATTCAGTCTTTTCAGAATATATTAAAGATAGCTTTGGATCTGTCAGTGTTCAAATAAAGGCACTCAGTTCGTAAATTTCTTCCTCTTATAGCTTTTAGCTTTTTGGATTAAACTTGATTGATTGAAAAAAAAAAAAAAAAAAAAAAAAATGAAAATATTACATCAACATTACATAAATAAGAACAATTAAAAATTGTAACAAATTCTAAGTGTTTCTAAGTACACTGCAGTTTGTGCATGTTATCCCCACCATCCAAAAGGTAGGCAACGCCTAAGGGAATACAACTCGATTGTACAATAAGCTGCAGTGTCTCTTTTGGCGGTTGACTGTGCTCCCGTTAACTGTACCACGCGAAATGAGGAATGAGATATTTTGCTAAAAATTGCGTGAGGATTCTTTGGGTCAAAGGACAGGTCAAGTTGGATGGTCTCCGTAGCTCTGTATTTAGATGTGGGGGAGGTGGTTCAAATTGGGGCCAACAAAATATTTTTTAAAGCAATGGGATATTCTATTTAGGGGTAAGCAGACATGCTAAATCCGTATATGATAATAATCTATCACCGGACAAATATTTCACCAGGAATCCGACCGAAACTGGAAATTATGTTAAAAGTAAAAGTTGTACTTGAAGTTGATTAGAGGTTGACACAGGGGTAAGGAGATATGCTGAATCCATATATGCTAATTATTTTCTCACCGAACATTGAGTTAGCCCGGTATCGGGCCGAAACCAGAAATTTGTTAAAAGTAAAGATTTTACTAGAAGTTGATTTGAGGTTCGATACAGGGGTAAGGAAACATGGTGATTCCGTCTATGGAAAATATTTTTTCTCCAGACATACAGTTCGCCCGGAATCCGGCCAAAGCCGGAAAACTTGTTGAAAGTAAAAGTTCAAAATAAATTTGATTAGAGGTTCTGAGTAGGGGTAAATAGACAAAATAGAAAAACGAGATTTTCGTTGTTTTTTTTCTTGATCAGCTAGAGATGATGTGCGAGGGATGAATACAATTTCTGATATTTCGGTTGCACTTCCGACAAACCGTGTCTCGCAAACCGTCACAAACCATCTTGGAGGGGTAACTAGCTGATCAAGAAAAAACTCCGAAAATCTCGTTTTTCCATTTTATTTGAAAATGGTCAGGTTGGCTTCAAACCTTATCTTCGGTAAACAGACATCCTGAATCCGTGTATGAAAATTATTTTCTCGCCGGACGAATGACGAATAGTTCTTCCGGAATCCGGACAAAACCAGAAAATTCGCTAACAGTAACAGTTTTGAATGAAGTTGAGTTTGACCGCAGTTTTTCAACACCACTACGGTATCATTAATGGTTTTTTTTCAAACGGCTGATTAGTGGCAAATAGTAAAATATTCAAGAAGTCTGAAGAAGACCAGATCTCAAAAGCCCAATAAATATTAAAATTTGTGGGATGTCATCGAGACCTTTGGTCTTGTTAGCAAAGAAGTTGTAAAGAAAATAATGGGTTCCGCTTAAAACTTAAAAGCACCCGTGCCAGCAACTGTATCCATTTATTTTTCTCAGATCTCTTTTATATTTTCAGCCATTAACTTCTCACTTCCACATACTTTATTTTTCTACACAGTCAGTCGTCTATATTACCATGCCGTTTTTCAGCTAAGTATCCTGATCGGTTCACAGTCGAATCCTCTACTCCCGGAGCAAGTGTGATTATCCAAAAGAAAATGACATCGAAACAACTACCAGTTTTCATGTATATATGCAAAAAAAAAAAAAAATATGCTTACTATGCAAATATCATTTATGGTTCAGGACACAAAAACGAAAAGGAAATAGGTGCAAAATAAGTCTGATGTGCTCAAGGCGCCAATTTTGGATTTCACGCTGCAACGGAATTGCCGAAAAAAATTGTAGCATTTAAGCATTTTTAGCTCGAAAAACAGAAACAGTCATGTTTCCATCAGCTCCTTGTCGCGAAACCAACCGAGTGGCAAGATTCTCAGCTTGAGTGCAATATATTGAAAAATGTGCCGTATTCTGCACCCAACGCCAAAAGAAGTTTTTTCGCGAGCTGGAAAGCAAAGTCGGAGTCACTTTCCAGAGGTTTTCACACTGCGCCCGGTTTTTACGCTTTGAAAAGCGAAACAGCTTTCTTGGAAAGTACCTAGAAAGCTAGTGGAAAGCTCCGCAAAAATCCGGAGGCTTCGGGGAGCATTTTGAAAGTGTGGGAAAAACACAGCAAGCGTCATTAACTAATGGACAAACACGGCAAAGTTCATCAAGTTTCACTTAAAGATGACTTCGTTTTAACATACCAGAATTGAAGGAACGTCCGGTGATTGATATTTATTCTAAAGTTTGGAGTTCAATATTTTCCGGGCGATTTCAGCTTTCCATGTGTTTTTGTGATCAGTCCAGTTGCTTCCAGTTGAAAAGCAATTTCAGGGATCCGTTTCACTCAGTTTTCGCGATGTGATTCGTACGCTGGACTAAGTGATTCTGTAGCTTCCAGAGCCCCGTTTTCAGCCCTTTACGTTGTTTCGGGGAGAATGACTAACGACTTATACGCGAAGATTCCCTAAACAGCAAGTATAAAACAGCTGATAAACAAATAAATTATTTCATGGGTGCATTGACCCTTTTCATCAGTTAATACCGTCCTTTGGTATAGATTCGCTTTGTTGAATCGTCTCATTTTTCTTAGTTCTATCTCTTTTTTCTTCTTTTTAGAATACTCCAGAAAGCTTAAAGATTGTTGCTGAGATCTTCAAAAACCCCGATCTCGTAACGAGAAGAACAATGGTAATGGGAGCAGCGCTAGCCATCCGACAAAACAACCCGTCATTAGCTCTTGAATATCTGGAACTTAAGGATATGGAACAACCAAACATTTCTTACAGGAATGTTAAAGTAAGTTCCGCTCTCTCGTTTCATTGCAATGATCTTGGAAGGTAGTATGTGTGTGTTCTTCTTGCATTGGTACTTCTAACGAGTTGGTTTGCAGAAAACCGTCTCCCCCGATAGCCTACTTGCACTCGCAAAAATGGGGTTTGAAAATAAGTGGGCAATTTTTTTTTATTTTTTTTGTATACAGGAGAATATTAGCTATTAACTGTCGATACCCGAGAATATCCGATAATATGCAGTGAAAATAGCATAAGGGTGCCGTGATATTGGTCAGAAATTATGTTGGCTTATCAAGTCTGCTAAAATGAAAATCAAAATTCTGAAGCTGGATTTTATCTTGCCCTGTGTTGCCGGTGGACCTTGAAGCTTTCGGTAATTAATAATAATAATAATACAAAGCAAGAGAAAAGGCTTTCGCCTCTATAAGAGTAAAAGTTTGTGCTATGCAATCAGAGGTTGCCCGGTGTCAGCATAAGAAAACCTATTTCAGCAGCAAAAGACGACATGATCTGGTAAAAAGAAAAAAAAGGTAATCAGCATAGCATCAGCCTTTATAGTAAGGTCTGTATGGTGGTGCTGACCTCCGATTCTTTGCCCTCAGCCAGAAAGTGCAATGGGCAGTTGGGTATGTCCTTACTCAGAACCCTATGACAAATTTTCTGGAATTGGTCGTATGGATGTTGTAACTGGGAGATGGACCTTCCGGTCTGATCTGAAGACGGAACCTTAGACCGTGAGCTTAGGGTAGCGTGTGCCGATGCGTACGTTAGGCGGTGGGTAAGTAAGGGCGGCAGTAGACAAGGTTTACGTTAACATATAGTGGTTTTATTTCTGACTTACTCTTTATAAAGGTAATCCCAATCCGGGTAAATAATATCACGATCGATAACGATAATAGACTAAGTCATGTGTGACTTACAAAATATGAATGACGAATGATAGACAAGTAGACGAGCTTATATACTCCTAACTGCACAAGTGAAGGTTCAACTGACGTAATATACAATTTAGTTTCCTTACCGGAAACTACCTGGTGTCGACGTAGGATGGAATTTAGCAATATCCAACTAACATGGACTTCAGTTTAACAGGATGTTGTTTAGTTCTGAGTCTTCATTTGTGCAATTAGATTCTACGAAGTATCATCATGTGCACTTCGGTATGCACATACAGTTAGTTAAGCACTTGACATAGAGACCGACACAGCATGGAGTTGTACGAAAAAGTAGCATGCAGTAGTAACTGTTGCCACTGCATGCTGCTACAGCAAGACCTGATGCTATCGGATGCTACTACTTAAGATTAACCCAGTCGGAGGCATGTTACATCAAAGTATTCCATACTACTACATATCAATACATGCAACTTTTCGTACAACTACCGTACACCTACACAGTCAAAGAATTTTTCATCGGGAACGTAAAGGATAACTCTAACTGTAGGAGCAAGTCCTACAGCGCTAGCAGGAAAACCGCTATTCGAGCCGCTGAAGTTTTGATTCACAGCGTATGACCTTACGAATCACTGTGGAAGTCACTTAAAGGACCCGTCGTATTAGAACCGATGAACTCGACGTCCTATATCGTTTCCATTCTCATGTCGAGATTTTGAACTGGTACCTGCTAAGCCGTGTTTGGCGCATTTCGAGCCGTATCAGGCTCTCGACTACTGCTTTTGAGGAGTTCATTGGTCAGATCGAACGTAGTGAAATAGATTCGGACAAAGCAAAAGTTGGGTCGATTACCAAATCCGATAAAGAATGGGAACCAGTAACAGACACGTTAAATAACCCAATTTGGAAATATGCGGAAAAGAGATTTTATAAAACAGCAAGTTTTCTCGTGTTTTTCATCAAAGCCAAAACCGTTAGGCTAAAAACAGCGGGGACGAGATCGCAATCTTTTGAAGAAAAAAAATACGCAGTTTCAAAGGAGTCGCAAATGTTACAATGTTGGAAACAGAAAATATTGTATCTACTGGGACTTGTGCTTTAAGCGTCACATCTGTGAAGAATACTCTTATAATCTCTTTGTTTAGGTCATGGGATTCTGCGGTGTTGATCGACCGGAGGAGGCCATCGGCTTAGTGAAGAAATGCCTGTTCAGGAACATTCGAGTGCTGCTAGTACCCGAGGCACTCCAAGCCCTTAGGGATGCAGTAGACAGAGTGAAAGAGGAAAACCAAAAGGATATTCTCATCTCTGAGCTGAAGAGCATGGAAGCTGATCTCAAGGAGAAAACCTTCTTGTCAGAAAAGGTGAATAATGTACTTTCTTTAAAGCACAACTCTTACTAGGGATTATCTTTTACCTATGAAATGGTTTTCCGGATACGTTTTCGAAAATACCATTACGAAAGCGCTTGTCGACTATATCCAGCCTTCCTGCTCTCCGACGCGGCGGCTCGGGGCAAAACATTTAAAACTGAACGTGCCTTTGTTAGAAAGTGGGAAAACTAAGCAAATAAAAGAAGTAAGAAACATAAGATTATCACATCCTTACTTGTGAAAGAGTTGTCAGCGGACCTTGAAGATTCCGACAAACTTGTCGTTGGGAGACGGGAAAACTTCGCAAGGCCGAAAAAGTGCTAAAAATTCGTAGTTATGAAACGAAACAATGGAGAAAGGTGGATATTTTAGAAGCTCATTATTCCGTATGGGAGCTAAGTATATTATGTAAAGCAGAAAAGCAAGAGGGGTACTTTAAAGATTCACTGAATAGGGCAGAACATTCTGAGTGTGAATTATTATTATTACTATTATTATTTATTTGAATCCTTCAAAACTGAAGAGTATTGTATAAAAAGGAACAGCAGCATGTCAATCAAACTCACACACACTTACATACTAATAAACAGCTGACCGTTGAAGATAAATTAGCCTACTAAATCAACAAGGAAATATAGTGGACAACAAGAGCTACGAGCTCATATGGCACTTGTACGAGTAGGCTGTACAAGAAAGTAGATGAGAACGTCACAAAATACACCCGCCATCCAAAAATGCGCTTTGGAAATAGAAATAGGATATTTAGTTTCACTCATTTCTGAGCAGTTCCCGCATCGTCTCGATTGTCTGTAGCAAATGTACATGACTGTTCAAACTTTCATCCCAATAAATCCATTTGTTTGATCCCTAGACGTGCTACACGATTTCCGGTACTCACTCTATCTCCACCTACCGTGGCCGAATCTGGTTCGGAATAAAAAAAATCGACCACCTAAAGCATCTTCGTTTATACCATCTATCAAGTTTCACTCGAATCTGAGCATTTTTGGAAAGTTCCGGTACCCCCCCCCCCCCTCCCACCAACGTTGTCGGAGACGGTTCGGGCCCAATCTCTTAATTCCTTGTTCCTGTCCATCAAGTTTGACTGAAATTGGAGCATAGCCTATCTGCAAGTTTCCAGTACCCCCCCCCCCCCCTACCTTGGCCGAATCCGGCCCGGACGCCAAATAACAAATCTAGGCCACATAAACTCGGCACTGTCGAATTGCATTTCATGAATTGCATTTCATTCGGTCCATCCGTTTGGTTTTTGTGCATGTCAAAAGTCCCCCCACCCCCAATTCCCCTAATCGTGGTCGCATATGGTTCGAACGCATGTTTTACATGTCGAAGCCATCGATTCTTATCACCCATGAAGTTTCACTCGAATCAGACCACTCGTTACGGAAGTTTCTAGGAACGGAAGTTTCCGGGGGTATGTTGTGTCAGGTTCTTAAGTCAAGATAATTCGGTTCGCTAATATGCCTGCAAAGTTTCGTTGTCATTTTACATCTGGAACTATTCTAACTCACGACTACCGGAATTCCAGGAAACCCCCTCCAACTCCCCCCACAGAGCACCGAAACCATCTGGCTCCGTCAATTTCATCTAGGCCTAATGCTTGTTCCATCCATTAAGTTTCGTCCCAACCCCTCTGCTTTTAGAGTTTCTTGAGTTTTCCACCCCCCCCCCCCATCCCCACAGGTATCGGACCCGACCCGGACGTGACACTGAACGTCCGAGGCGATAGCTCACCAGACAAGTTTCATTCAAATCCCATCACCCGTTCAAAAGTTATGCACGCCACTAGATTCCGGACTCCCCATCCACCCACTTCCCCCACGATGGTCGGGTCGGGGAAACGGCTGTTCTCAAGTCAATCTGTTCGGATCCCTGACCTGCCAGCCAAGTTTCATCGCCCTAGGACATCAGGAAGTATGCCGAACTCGCGGGATCGCTAGAAATCCGGACCCCCACCCCAACTCCCCCATAGTGCCCTGATCCGGTCCGGTTATGTCAATGACGTGTCTAGGACCTGTGCTTGTTTTTCCCACCAAGTTTCATCCCGATCCCTCCACTTTAAGCGTTTCTCAAAATTTCCGGTTCCCTCCTCCAACTCCCCCCAGTGTCATCGGATCCGGCCCGGATTTAAAGTGAGACACGAGGTCATCCTAAATATCAATTTTCATCAAGATCCGATCACCCGTTCGCAAGCTAAAAATACCTCAAATTTTGGCTTCACCCTCCCTCCACTCCCCCCCCCCCCTCCAGATGGTCGAATCGGAGAATTGACGATTTCCTATTTAATTTGGTCGGGTCCGAGACATACCTGTAAATTTCCATCGTCCCAGCACATCAGGAAGCACGGAACTCGCGGGATCACTACAAATTCGGACTTTTCCCCCCCCAAACTCCCCCAAAGTGAGCGGATCCGTTCCGGTTATATCAGTCACGTATCTAGGACTTTTGCTTGTACTTTCCACCAAGTTTCATCCGGATCCCTCCACTCTAAGTGTTTTCCAAGATTTCCGGTTTCCCCCCCCCCCAACTCCCCCCAGTGTCACCGGATCCGGTCTGGATTTAAAATGGAGGGTCTGAGACACGAAGTCCTTCCATATATCAAGTTTCATTAAGATCCGATCACCCGTTCGTAAGCTAAAAATATCTCATTTTTCCTATTTTTTCCGGATTCCCCCTCCCTCCACTCCCCTCCAGATGGTCGGATCGAGGAAGCGACAATTTCTGATTTAATCTGGTCCAGTTCTTGATATGCCTGCCAAGTTTCATCGTCCTAGCTTATCTGGAAGTGCCCGAACTAGCAAAACCGGGACCGACAGACCGACTGACGGACAGAAATTACAATCGCTATATGGCACTTGAGTAAGCTGAAGTGTCATAAAAATAAACAAACTGATCAGGGCGCTTTTTTTTAAAAAGGAAAAAGGTTGTGATCAGCAAGAATGGTAAGAATGGTTTTTCATACACATAGTCAAAGCCGTAGGTAGTTGACCCCCCCCCCCCCAAACAAACAAAAAACATACAAAAATAATCATTTTAATAGGCTTTTCCCTCTGATCTATGTCTTTTTTTTACTTTTTTGTCCGATCCGCAGGTGACCCCCCCCCCCCCCGAAACTTGTATTTGGCACCTTTTTGGGATGCCAAAACGTAAGTGGAGGGATTCCTATGACATTGCAAAAGTTGTCCGTCCGTCCGTCTATAAGCACGAAAACTCTCGAAGGGAATGAGATATTCTGACGAAACTTGGTGTGAGGATTCTTTGGGTCAAGGGTGGGGGTTCAAATTAAGGGGCAAGTAAAATATTTTTAAACAGTCGATTATGGGCTAAGAAGACATGCTGAGCACGATGATGACAACAATTTTCCCGCCGGACAAGTAGTTCGTCCGGAATCGGCAAAAACCGGAAAGTTGGTTAAAATTAAAAGTTTTATTTGAAGTTGATTAGATGTCCGATTATGGGGTAAGAAGACATGCTGAAGACGATTATGAAAACCATTTCCTCGCCCGACAACTAGTTCGCCCGGAATCCGGCCAAACCGGAAAGTTAAAGTTTTATTTGAAGTTGATTAGGTGTTCTTTATAAGGATAAAAGGATACTCTGAATTCGCTTCTGAATTGTTCTTTTTTTGCTGGACAAGTAGTTCGCTCGGAATTCGGCCGAAACCGGAAATTTGGCAGAAGTAAAGCAGGAAGTTTCGGTCAGTATCGTCAAAATAGATATGGCTTATAGAGGTTTATCTGAACTTGGTTTTCTCAGATGATTAGCGTGGCGAAGACTGGATCTGGCGAAGACAAGATCCAATTGTCTGGATCAAATATTAGATTTTGGGATCCCATCGAAACCTTAGGTCCTGTTCTTAAATGAGCCGGACATAAGAGACGTAGACATCCAGGGCCCCTAAGTAGTTAACAGAGTCATGACCACGTTTTGGTTATTTAGCAAAAAAAGAACTTAATCTTCATTTTTCATGTATTTATAGTCAGGTTTAAAAATGAAATAGACGAGTACCAAGTTCAGATTTAACCCTTTGAATTCACTTTATTTCTCCAATAATTCGTCATCAAGAAGTATAGCGTACAAATTGTCAGTAATTTAAAATCTCCGAGATTGAGGCCCTAGGCAGAAGTTCCTCACTGTAGGTGGCTTAAGTTTCTTTCACCCTGCCCACTCGTCGCTATGCTTTTGTTTTGAGAGGTGTTAGCCAGTGTGTTCCCGCTTTTCAAACAAACTCATTAAAGGGAGAACTGTAAATCTTTTATGTTTAAAGTCATGCTGAACACTTATATACGCTTCAGTTGATTCCTCGAAAAATAGAGTTTTCTCACAATTGCTCGCGGCTCATTGCGTTTGATCTCCAAACGATTGAGACTGAGTTTGAAGTGGGAATTTTTAATGTGATTTGCTTCGGACGTCATAAGCTGTCGGCAAAGCGCCATTTTCGTTCCGATAGGGGTGCACTGTAAAAAATCTTGCACTATTTGCTACTGTGACTAATCTTGTCTCTAAAACGATAATCTTATCTCTAATTCGGATTAATCATATCTCAGTAGAGATAAGAGTAATCCCAGTAGCAAATACTGCAGTTGACTTTAATCCTTACTCGGAGGAACTTTTTACAGTGTAGATCTCCAGAGACGGTTGAGACTGAGTGTGAAGTCGGCACTCTAAACGAGATTTGCTTCAGGCATCATAAGCTGTCGGCAACGCCCATTTTCGTTCCAAGTTTGGTAGCGCGGAGGAGTTTTCACCGTTTCCTGTCTTGTACCATTAAATAACTTTGGCGCAGAAGCTTTGGAAGGAATGTGCAACGGGGTTGCATTTCCCGGGGTGCGTAATACCTTGCCCTTGCAAATTCTCACCGTTTGTATTTCAGAGCTTGGATGAATATCTGCTGACCCCCATCAGGGCTTTCAACAAAGACCAATCACGTGACCAGAAGAGGCCCAATAGGAATCAGAAAAAAGAAGATGGCTCCGACTCCGACTCTGACTAGACCACAAGTTTCTGACGTTCCAGTTTTGATAGTCCATGTCGAAGTGCTTGCAACGAGTAAACTTTGTATGTGAAGCGCTTTCTTTTTAGTAAAAAATCCCAAGTGTAAATTATGAAATTGGCTATTATGACAGATGTCGAGATTTGTGATTTGTCACCACCCAGCCCAAAAATAGTGAAAATAGCTTTTGCGAAAGGAGGGTCAGTAGAAGAAAAGTAGAAACCACAGGGTTGTGCCCCAATTACGGTTTCCAAGTAGTTGGAGTTCTGAAAACTGTTTGTCTTCACTTCCCTTTTTCAACATTTTCACGGGCGCCCGCAACAACCCTCCCCCAGTCAAATTACGGTTACGTAAACGTCTGCCTCCATTACCGATATGGCAGCTTAAAAACCAACGGATGGTAGGTAGTGAGGGCAGGGTACGATTAACACCTCAGAGTCCAGAAGCATACTTAGCGATCAGACAAATGCCTAGGCAGCACTCGCTGAAGTTGTGTGGTATGGCTAAAGGCTGAAGAGACGTCGGGTAGGAGAATTCTCCCAACACCAATTTAAGTTGGGGTTTGTATGCGGGGGAGGGCAGAATTAAAGCGCAAGGTCAGTCTTGGAGCCTATGGTAGATACAGTTAGGGAACTGGTCCTTACTTTTGCCACGGGTGTGATATTGAAGAAGAAAATGCGGTAAATTCGATTTGTGAGGAGTGCGAAGCATTCTCCAACACGATAGCCATCCCAATCTCAAGATTGAGAACGAAGGCGATCTTGTTCCATAGAAGGAAATAAACACCTCTGCCCGAATTGAAGATGGCAGGTGCAGACGTGCAGTACATCTCAAATCCCACACTACTAGGTATCACCCTAGAACAGCGACTGACATGGAGAAAACACATTGACGTGGTCAAGAAACGGTGCCTGTCAAGACTGACAATCATGAAGCGTCTAACGAACTCCAAATGGGCTAACTCTCCATCGTCCCTTTTGAAGTTCTACACCACCTACATCAGGCCCTGCATGGAGTATGCCCTGGTCGTGTACGGAAGCTGCGGCAAAAGCTACCTCGCCAATCTGGAAACGGTTCAAAACATGGTCATAAGAATCGCTCCGGGGGTGCACAGTCACATGGCCAGCAACAGAGCAAGACAGCTAGCGGGTCTCCCTTCGATCAAAGACTGAGCGACACAGCTAATCACCAACTACTTCTCGAAAATTCAAGCCTGGGGCCCTGATCACCACGTCTTCGATCTCACTTTCCTTAGAAGCCCTGCGAACCCGCATCTCCGCTCGTGGGAGCTTTTCATCGTACAGCACCCAAATTGGAGAATCCCAGACCTTCACGTTTGCAAGTTTCCCTCTTCGATGCCGTGGGAAAGGCCACAACCAGGAGTCCAGCTCACACTGCTTGAAGGAAAGAAAACGGACTACTCACCCTTGCAAAGTCAATCTTTCTTCTTGGAATGCATCCAAACAACATACGCGAACCACTTATGTATATACACAGACGGCCCGGTCATAGCGGAAAAAGCTGCGGCGGCAGCAGTGATCCCAGCCTACTCCTTAAGACTGGCTAAGCCTCTCCCAGCAAGATCGTCGATCCTGAGTGCCGAAGTTACGGCCATAAATGAAGCGCTGAAGGTGCTGACGGCGAAACCACCACCGTCGCAGAAGGCTGTCATTCTGTCGGACTCTCAGTCGGCCCTAAAACTTGTAAGGAGCATCCAATGGGACACACCAGACTCGGACATCGCAGACATGAGGACATCTCTCTGTGACCTGGGGCAGCTTGGCGTTACAGTAGACTTCCAACACGTCCCCAGCCACCAAGGCATCAGATACAATGAGGTTGCCGACAAGATTGCCAACGCAACATCGAATAGCCGACAACACCAGACACCTCCTTCGCCAACGCCGAATAGGCACGAAACTCTGAGCCTTACTGCCAATCTTAAGAGAAGCCGACGACAACAGAGCCTATCTCAAAGTTAGGAGCATGACACTTGTTCTTCGTAAAGAACTCTTTCAGTGCAAGAAGACTGCGGACCGAAGATGCCGGCTTTGTAGCAACGCCGCCGAAACTCTACAGCATCTGGTGCTCGAGTGCCCCTCTAACGCAGAGCTCGGTAGCTGGTGCAGAAATACACACAGGACAGCCGGAGGGCCAGTCTCCATCGGTGAGCTTATTGACTCTGTACGCCCAGCCCGAGAAGAGCGACGAATCTTCAAGAAAATCATCGAATTCCTTCGAAGCATCGAAGTCCTGTGAGCCATCGTGATCGACCCACGAAGAGCAACGTACCCGAAGCCGAAAGGGTCCAGAAGGGTCGGAGCCCAAGAGCCAGAAGTTTTTGGATTGGATCTGAGTAAGCAGCCCAAGTGGTGGGAAGGAAATGGATTTGCTTTAAAGTAACGGAAGTAAGTGTTTAGCTTAACTCAGAAGGCTAAGTTGATTCTTGGAGGCTGTAATGGCCCACCGAGTTTTTTGTGGGCCTGTTTTGCGATGGAGGGAGACCAGGCTACCCCTAGGCCAGGGTAGCTAGTTAGTTGAAAAAAAAGTTAGCGGCGGCCAGAGGCCTTACTAGCTAAAATGTTTCAAGGGGGGGGGGGGGGGGGAGGGGACAAATTAAGGGGCAAACAAAATATTTTGAAACAGCTAATGTGATAGTCGATTATGGGGTAAGAAGACATGCTGAAGACGATGGTGAAAACCATTTTCTCGACGGACAAGTAGTTCGCCCGGAATCTGCGGAAAGTTGGTTAAAATTAGAAGTTTTATTTCGAGTTGATTAGATGTTCGATTTAGGGCAAGAAGACATGTTGAACACTTTTGTGAAAACAATTTTCTACCCGGACATGTAGTTCGCCCGGAATCCTGCGAAAACCGGAAAGTTGGTTAAAAGTAAAAGCTTAATCTGAAGTTGATTAAATGTTTGATTTGTGGGTAAAAAGACATGCCGAACACTATGGTGAAAATCATTTTCTCGCTGGACAACTAGTTCGCCCGGAGTCGGGCCAAGACCGGAAAATTTGTTAAAAGCAAAAGTTCGATCGGTTTATGACAATGGTTTTTTACCCGGACATCTAATTATTCCGGAATCCGGTTGTAACCGGATTTTTTTTTAAGTCAAACTTTTATTCAAAGTTGATTAGACGTTCTTTATAGGGATAAGGAGATACGCTGGTTTTGTTTCTGTATTTTTTTTTTGCTGGACTAGTAGTTCGCTCGGAAATCGGCAGGAAGTTCCGGTCAGTATCGTCAAAATAGATATGGCTTATAGAGGTATATCCTGGTATATCTGAACTTGGTTTTCTCTGATGGTTAGCCTGTCCAAGAATGGATCTGGCGGAGACAAGACTCGATTGTCTGAATCAAATATTAGATTTTTGGGATCCCATCGACACCTTTGGTCTTGTTCTTTGATGGCTTCATGTTTTGTTTTCCCGCGATGGCCCATGGTCTTAATTGGGAACAAAGTTCTTTCGTGGAATATCAGGCATGATTGACCTCATTGAGTCTAAATAAATTTAAACATGTGACTTGGGTATATGAATAGAAATAGGATGAGAAGCTGCGGAACGACTCACTCCCGCATCCCGTTTCGGGATAAATGTGAAGCTTCCTAGCTTCAAAACTACTCCATAGATGGCAGATAGTTACCGCAACACTAACACAAGAAGAAGCAGAGTAATTAGAAATATTGAAAGTTTTTGCTACATTTGGATTTGAGTCTTCATAAGCTGATAAGTGAGTAAGCCAGAGGTTTGGTTAGTTTAGGAGCCAGGATGAGGCTGTAACCTGGTTATAACCTAATGATAAGTTAAAGGTTAAAATGTTTCAAGGGAATCCAACGATGTGTTCAATTTATTCTTGTCTTGGTCCTGCTGTCAGCTTGCTGTCAGCCAAACGCCGTTTTACTTAACTGCCTCGTCATGCTCTCGGAGCAAGTTTCTGTCCTGTCTCGGGTAGATTTTTCGACTACCTTTTATTTGCAATGCTTGTCTTTTAGTTTTGAGTCATTCACCTGACAAGGCTAAATAAAACAGCTTTAAACAGTGACAAGGCAGTAACAAGAAGACAAGACCGAGACAAAGTGGACTCAAATCGGACGCAGCTCAAGCGCACTTTAGTCACAGTCGTTTGTGAACTAAGTACAGACAGAGTAGGAATTATTACAAAGTCAAAGAAAAGGCACAGAATTTGAATATTTTTGGAAACATGACAATTGAAAAAGTCATATTTTGCCTCTTGACTGTCGGGACAGCATGTAGGCTACAGTAGGCTACATTTCATTTTAACATTTTCGCAGCAACATTTGAGGTAGGCCTAGTGTAAAACCGAGGTCAGGTACCGCTTCTGTATAATAATATAATAGACTACACTTAATATCGGGTAACTATCCTAGTTCCTGAACGTCCTGCCTCTCAATGAGTTCGATTTTCGGAAAAAAAAAAAAAATCTCTAATTTCTGGTTCTTCTTCTTCAAAACTTCAAAATTGGCTTTGGGTCTGGCTTGGTGCCAATCCCTTTCTACCTTTCTGTTTTTCTTCTCCTCTTATCACTGTTGACCGTCGTGCGATAGAACGATTTTAATCATCTGGTGGTATATCGTCGCTTCTTTTCGTATCGGGAGTGTGGGGGCTTCGGCGATTTGTTGCAAGTTGCAAGGTAGTTTTAACTTTCGGCAGATTGCTGAAAGTCTTTGGTTTTCCACGGCGTTTGACGAGCAGTCGAAGAGGATGTGCTGGGCTGTTTCTTCTTTTTGGTGGCATCGCCTGCAGTTGGGGGTGTGGGTTAATCCCCACTCGAACAGTGTTTTGTTTAGCAGGATGGTTGAAGCCTTTAGGCGGTAGTACAGGGATGACTCTTCGCGTGTTTTAAATGGCGACTTTAGAAGTTTCATCTTGTTTGGCGGGGCTCTTTGCCTGAGGACATCTCGAAACGTTTTGAGGGCTAAGGGTGTTGACGTCTGGGAACTGGCGACTGAGCCAGCCAGCTTGTCTGCTGCCTCGTTTCCCTTTATTCCTTTATGGCTAGGGATATGGTGAAAGACGCACTCGATGTTCGATTCTCGGAGGCTTGAGATGATAGTTCTAGTCGTCCTTATGTCTGAGTCTTCGCTGGCATTGTGGATGTTTTCGATAAGGTGGAGTGCTGATTTTGAGTCGGTCAGAACGATGGCTTTCCTTGAGACGGGGGGTTTCTTTAGGATGACTTCAAGGGCCTTGTTGATGGCTGCTAGTTCGGCTGTGAGGATTGAGCAACCGTTGCTTAGCTTTATGGTGATTTTCATGTTGAATTGGGGTATGAATGCAGCGGCCCCTGCCTGTTTCTCCATGACGGACCTATCAGTGTAAAGCTGGAGGTGGGTTGGATATGTATCGAGCATCCGACTGTAGAAAATCTGTTGAATCTCTGCTTCACCATAGCCTTCTTTTTTGAACGGGATGAGTTGCAGTCTCACTTCAGGTGGGAGCATTTCCCAGGGCAGGGTGTCGGGAAACGGTGAGGTGGTGGAGTTTGTAAGCTGCCAGTGGGGGACGAGTTGAACGAAGGAGTTGAAGCATGTGTTTTTCACCAGGGGTGGTGATCTGAGGTATCTGGCCATGGTGTTTCTGAACACAAAATGCTTGCTTCCGTAGAACTGTATCTTTGTAAAGTAGGTGACAAGCTGGTGGTCTGCTCTCTCCTTGATTGAGCAGAGCCCGGCTAGCTGGCGAAGTTTGACGACTGGCGTGTTCTTTGGGACTCCTAGGCTGATTCTGATGGCTGTATTTTGGATCGTCTCCATGATTTGGATGTTGTGGCAGGACCCCCGTGAGATCAGGAACAGACCATATTCCAGTTTTGTTCGGATGTATTGTTTGTAGAATGAGATGAGGGTGGAAGCGGAGTTTCCCCATTTCGATCCTGCGAGTCTCTCCATCAATTGTATTGGTTTGTCCATGACCAATTGCTGTCGATGGTCATTCCCAGCAAGCGTGTTTGGTTGGTGTATTCCACGGGGTCTTGACCAAGGATGAGCTTTGGTTGGCTGATGTTTCTTCTCCTGTGGAACAGAATTGCTTTTGTCTTGGTGGTTGATAAGGGTAGGTGGTGTGCTTCAGAGAACTTGTGGAGATAGTCGAGAATCATCTGTACTGTTTTTGCCACTTCTGTTGGGTCCTTTCCCCAGGCCCAGGATAGCAGGTCATCTGCGAACATTGCAGACAACGCATCATTTCCGGGTGGCTGGAATTCACTGGTGTACAGGATGAATAGGAGTGGGCTCAAGATAGCTCCCTGCGGCAGTCCATTCCATATTTGCTTCTCTTGTGATCTGATTCCGTTTATCTCAACAGTGAATGACCGATTCTGCAGATAGTTATCCAGGAATGCAATAATCTCTTCGGGGAAGTCCATGTTTCTGAGGATTTCCAGTAACTTTTTTCTGTATACATGGTCGAAAGCGCCTTTGAAGTCCAGAAGAACTGCGATTGCAATGTTGCCTGCCTTGAGTGCAGATTTTATAGTTTCCTCAAGGCAAACTAGGTTGTCCATCGCACCATGTTTTTTCCGAAATCCTGTCTGAAAGTCCGGGATGAGGTTATTTTTTTCAACAAACCATTCCAGCCTTTTGTGGACCATCCTATCCATTATTTTTCCAAGAGTTGGCAGTATCGAGATTGGTCTGTAGGAGGATGGATCGCTGAGTGGTTTCTCTGGTTTGGGGATTGGTTTAACTATGGCTATTTTCCATATCCTTGGCGATACCTGGGCCTTCCATGCTGAGTTGTAAGTTTTGAGGAGATTGGCTTTAAATGTTTGGCCGGTATTGCTGAGCCATTTGATGTCGATTTCGTCGATGCCTGGGGTGGCGTCCTGGTTTGAGTCCTGTATAGCGTCTTCCATTTCTGTCTGCGTGAAAGGAGCGAGAAGGGCTGCTTTATACCTCGATCTTTTTGGCAACTTGCAGGATGGTGGGCGCGTCCTTTGGTGGTCCGGAATTTCACCTTGGTACATGTTGGCAAAGTAGTCCGCTTTTTGATGGTCGTCGCTGATCACGCTGTAGCCAACTTGTATGTCGTGTTTCATGTCGTCCACTTTCGTTGAGGATCCTGACATTTTAGAGATGAAACGATGGATCTTCGCTGATGGGGTGTTTTGGTCGATGTTCGCCGAGAATGCCGTCCAGGCCGATTTCTTTGCTTTCAGGCAGGTTTTTTTGACGTTAGCCTCAGCTCTCCTGAGGTCTACTGCTGTAAGAGGGTTAGGACTCCTTTGAAATTCTTTCCTCGCTAGCTTTTTTTTGGCGATTGCTTGACTGCAATCGGCAGTCCACCAACTCTTGGCTTGCTTTGTCGGGACAGGTGGCTGGTTTGACGACTTCGGGATAGCTTCTGCTGCTGCCTGAAGAATTATGCTGGAAATGACTTTCGCTTTTTCATCTGGGTCGCAGTTCGAATTAATCGCAGAGTAGTCAGCTCTGTCGAGGGTGTCCCGGAATACTTTCCAGTCTGCTCTCTTGTTGCAGAACCGGAACGATGGGGGAATTTTCTCTGTCTGGATATTGGATATTCTTGTTAGGATTGCAGAGTGGTCAGTTTGCAGATCTGGAACTATCGATATGGAAGACTTGTCTATCCATATAGCTGGGCCAATCTGGAGGTCGATCGTTGACGATTTTCTGGTTTTGATGTCGAAATGGGTTGGAAGATTATAGGGTGTGAAGATTGCCATCGCCCCCGAATTCATAATCATCTTTTCGATATCTTTACCGCCTCTGTTTGATCGGTCCACATCTTCCCATAATGGACTGTGGGCATTGAAGTCTCCGAAAAAGAGTGTCTTTCCTTCTACTTCCTCTTCTAGTTGCTTAGCTATCTCGCTGTCTCCTCTTGGGTTGTAGACGGAGCATATTTTGACTTTATCGCCACTCGCTAGCTCCAGGTTCACACCGATTATGTCGATTGCTCTCGGATGGTCCTTTGGTTTCAGAGGTTTATGGTTTACTGAGTTTTTTACCAGTATTGCAACTCCACCTCCTTTCCTTCCCGATGACCGGTCCTTTCTGTAGATCTTGTAACCTGGGAGACGAACCACTTTCATGCTGTTAAGGTTTGTTTCTTGCAGGCATATTATGTCTATTTGTTGTTTGCTTAAATAACTTTGAAGTTCGTTGAGTTTATGCCTGCTCCAGGAAACCATATTCCACTGTAGAATTTTGATGTCAAATTGGTATTTTGGTCTGTTCAGGGGTGGGTTTCTCGTAGTCATTGTTGTTTTGTTGGGGTGTTATCTGGTGTGGCAAGTGTGTCCATTTCTAACGAGCTGCTACTGTTTGCCCTTGTCAGTCGACTAGATGCTGCTTGGCTTGTTTGTTGGGGGCTAGTGGTAGCTGGTGGACTGATGCTGGTTCCAACTGCTGCGCTAGCTGACTTTGGTGTTGTTTGTGAAATTCGGTTGCACGGTGGCATGACTATTGTCGTCATGAGTGATTTCAGCTCTGCATCTGCTTCCTTCCAGATCTGCTGACCAAACAGGCTCGTGATCGTTTTTCTTGCCAGTATGTTTTTCACTTGGTCGCTGTGGCCTCCACTGTTGATTAGGTGCATGACCACGAGGTACTTGGAGATCTTCTCAAAATCTGTTTCCTTTCTGTTTCCTGTTGTATTTTGTTGCATGGCCTGATGCGGAGTATTTTGATGCTTCCAGGGGTTGGGAGGTGGGTTTGATGTCTGCTGTCTCCTTTGGTGTGGCGAGTAGTGTTGTTGGTTTTGGTATTTGGCTGGGGCAACTGCTGCGGCATAGGACCCTGATGGAGCACTCGGCTGGTGAACTGGCATCGACTGGTTGTTGGACTGGCTGTTGGTTGCTGATGGCGTTGTTGCTGGGGACGGGTGCTGACCGTTTAGGTGCTGTTTCCCTTGTTGGGTTGGTTGTCTGGTTTGCTTTTGTTGGACGGTGTCTATCTTAGATTTTACCATTCCAAAAGGGATATCCATTTCCGTCGCTATTCTGAGTATTTCTACTCTTCTTTGGTGAGCTGGGCACTTGCTTTTTTGGGTGGCAGCATGGCCTTTCTGTCTGCAATTTCTGCAGAATAGTTCGTCTGCTACACACTCTTCAATGCTGTGACCTTTCCTGCTGCATCTTGTGCATGTCGTTTCTTGTTGTAGGCATTTCCCACTCGAGTGACCATGGGCGAGGCATTTTGAGCACTGGAGTGGCTTTGGCTTGTATGGTTTTACCTTCAGGCTTTCACCATAAAGGTATACGAACTCTGGAATCTCTTCTTGGGACATCACTAGGACTGATCCGCTATCTTTGTAGGTTCCATCCTTCTGTCGAACTCGCAGGCGCTTTGCTGACATCACTGTCACTGGCTCGCTTCCTGATGTTAGCAGCTCCTGCTTTAGCTCCTCCATTTCCACTGACAGGTGGACTCCGTAGACGACAAATCGTTGCGTTCTTGTTCTGTCAACTTTTGACAGAGATATCTCCTTTCCCAAGATTGTGATGGGGGACCGGATCTGGAGTAGGGTGGAGGCTGGGAGCTCTTCATAGTAGTAGACGTCCACTTCTCCTGAAACAAGGAGGTTTACTTCAAAATTGCATTTTGACATTTTAAACACTCCTGCTCTAACTTTTTGCATATCTGCTGATGTGAACGATGATCCATCCTTTGCAGTAATTCTTACCACTGTGAAGTCTTGTGGTTGGTTTTGCGCAATGTTTCCAGCTGGTGGACTTCTGTTTTCTGCTTCCAGTCTCCGCTTTTTTCCAGGAGTGTTTTCGATTGTAGATGGTTGTTTTTCTTTCGAAATCATTCGTTTTGTCCAAAGTGTTGTAAATACACTTGGGGATGAATGTGGTATTTTGGGTAGTGGGGTGATTCCTCTAGTTAAATCCATGGAGTAAGACTAGGAAATGGTCACTCACCAGGTGTGCCCCCCTGGCTTCAAGGGGAGCACGTTGTTGAAGATTCTGGCAAAATCCGATTGGCAGACTGGTCTTGGGGCTTCTGAACAGTTTTGCTAATTGGCTATGCTTTTCTACCTCAGTAGAATGCTTTTGGACGAAACTTTGAAAATCCACGTTCTGTGCTAATTTCAAATTTTAATTTTAATTTCAAATTTTGAAATTCACGTTTATTACCATAGAGTAATGGTGCATTTTTGTCCTACTCATTACATTCCTCTGTCAACTGATGTTAAAAAATAAGAAAAGAACCCAAAAGTAAATCTGATAATTGGAAAGAGCTCTTTTGCAATTCATTTGCTTCCGTTTTGATAAGTTTCTAAACTATAAATTCGGATAGTATTCAAAAGAGGGCATCTTTCTCTAAAAAACTTATACAACACTCAATACAACTTATACAATTTTGACCGAGGGTATTATCATTCGGAAACCGGTTGGATGGGTGTTTCAGTTTCCGAACAAAGTCTTTGAGTCACTATTTCTGTGGTTTCCGCCCATTTTTATAGTTTCATCGTCTAGGACTACTCTACTGAATTGTTTATCAAGTATTTTGGGTTACCTTTCAGGGTTTTACAAAAACTAAAAGACAGGACTTTGATCCCAACAAAGATTTCGGGTCCAACAATCCAGCTAACATTCAATTAGTGTTTATGCAGGTGCTGCGGCTAGAAAGATACAGTGTGCCGTTCAGAAACTAAACCAGCAATCAGTTTCGGTTTAGATTATAATTCGGTAACTGAGATGAAAAATTCAGGAACTGGAACATGGGTTCCGAACATTGGTATCCCGAGCGGTTTTTTGATCTCTTGTTGTTTGGAAACTGAGAAATGCTACTATGCTTTGGAAAAAATACTGTTTCCACCATCCTCTTCAAAGTAGAAAGGTGGCACATAGCACATAGCAGGTTTTTCAAATGTTTCATATCTTGCTTATGCAGATGACCTTCTATTAATTAGCCGATCTAGGAGCGAGTTGTCGCGTTTGGTTCAGAAGGTTTCCTCTTCATTTTCCAATATTGGACTCTCTTTAAACGTAAAAAAATGTGAATATCTGTCTTTTAACTCCGGGCCATCCGCGTCTCTAAATTGCTTGAAGTTTTCTATTCCAAGTGTTGATTCTATTCGGTGGTTGGGTATTACCATTACTAAAAATATTCGTTCTTTCCGATCCCGGACGGTTTCCGATTGTAGACTAAAAATTCAACTGGGTTATTCGAAAATTGTTGCTAACAGGGGGTTAAAAATAAATTATTATTATTATTATAGTAAGTAAGCCAGTTTTACAATGCATGATCAGTTGATGAGAGTTTTTTTCTATCTGCTCGAAGAAATTTAACCCAATTTTTTAAAAAGAAATATGCCAGTAAGTGTGAAAATTATTCGGGAACTAGGACCCTAATATAAAGATTTACGCTCAATGTACTGCAATTTGTATGAAAGAGAGGACAAAACTCAGAGCATACCTTGTTCGCACAGCTATCACCGGCTCTAAAGAAGGCACAGGCTCGGCCCGCTCGGCAGCTTGACGAATAAGAGGAATTTGGGAGGGAACAAAATCAGGGGGAAGGATATCAGGGTTAAATGGGCTTTGGATTATGGTCAAAACTAAGTTGTGTCAGAGTTCCATACAAGCGTGATGTCACACTCATTTGAACCTTTTTTACCTCAGATAACGAAAAATTGTAATTTATTCCTATTTGGTGAGTACATATTTGAATATATATATATAGAGCCAAGTGGCCAGCACAGCGCTGGTCATGTTTACATTTATAAAATGACCTAGGGACAATCAAATCCTGCATTGGGTCCTCAGTCACATGGCATCACTACATACGTCAGGACTGTAGGAATTCCTGTACAATATAGTCTATACCTGGAATATAGATGCACTGAACTTCATACAAAGTTGAAGTCGTCGGCATTTAAGGGTATCAAATTTAAATTGCTTTAGGAGCGGAATGTATGAGACTTTTGCAGCTTTAGATGTAATAAGGAACTCTCCATGCTGTATCCTTTCAAGCAAATCCGACTGTTCCTGGGTCAAACCAAAATGCCAAACCAGACATCCACACTCTAGGTTAGAACGGATAAAAGAAATGTAAATGCATGATAAATGGGGAAATGGAACACTGCAATGTGACAGAAGCTTAAGGTAGCTTATAGCCGTGTTAGCTTTTTTAAGCATACTCTCAACCTGTCTGTGCCACCTCAGATCTGACGTTATGTATACTCCCAGCAGCTTCAGTTTGTTTACCTGACATGTATCTAAGAGTGGTGGGTTAAAGGAGAGAGTACCTTGAAGGAAAATTACTAACATGTTCATATTAACAACCATTTTGGTTCATATTAACAACCATTTTGCCAGACTCTGCTTCCTCGCTGAAATCTTTCATTATGGTTGCACAGCTACTTTGGATATTTATATTATTTTTCCAGAACAGACAAGTCTTTGACATATTTCAGCCGGGCTGGTGAACTTCAAGCCAGGCCGTTGACCATAACGAGAAACAGCAATGGATCTAAAACAGTACCCTGAGGCACACCACAAAAACCGGGAGAGAGTCAGGAAAGGTTGATATATATTTGACCGTTGGGCTCTATGCGACAGAAATTCCACAATTTTTTTCACAAGAAAGGATTGAACATTAAAATCTACACTAACTCCTTTAAAAGCACACCATGGCAGACAATGTCAAACGCTTTCCTCAGGTTGGCCCAAGAAGGTAAACTCTGAAAAAGCCTAAATAGGACCAGCTTGAAGTTTTCACCCACTGAAAAACATTGACACCCGAAAAGCCCAATACGAACACATGGAGTGTTAGACTGTAAGTGTGTGAAGGCCCAAGAGCAAAATCGAGAAAGCCCACCAAATCTCCGCCCCGCGTATGAAATGATCCTTAAGCTGGGTTGACACAATGCCAGTTTCACTACAAAAAACCTACAAAAGGCTGGATGAGCTATTTCCTGCAAAAAGCTGGATGAGTTATGTCCTGGCTTTGGGCAGTAAGGGAGACTTGAAACGCCCAGTGAAAAAACCGAGAAACGCCCAGCAAATCAAAACGCCCAAAGCACAAACAGTGCATCATTCAAGATTACTACGCCGGCGACTATGCGCCCGACGTTAATGGATCCAGAATTTTGGCCTGCGGGCATATATGTGCGTAATTACTACGAGCCGACAAAGCCAACTAGTAACCCCCATCCTGAGCCCATAGCAACTGGGAGTGGTATTTGCCCTAGTACGTAATGGCTAATATTCGTGTTGCGTCATTTAATTGCCATTCAATTAAGCGTAACGTGATGGCAGTGAGAGCCCTATGTGATGATAATGACATTATTTTCCTACAAGAAACGATGCTGTTTGATTTTGATCAACCGTACTTAAGCTCCATACATCCTGATTTTATTGCTTTTGGAATGTGTGCCACACGTGCTGCAGATGGGTTGTTACGTGGCAGGCCTAAAGGAGGGCTGGCTTGTTTGTGTCGGAAGGGGTTAAGTTCGTCCGTGTCGTTCCCTATACCGGCAGATGACAGGTTACAGCCAGTGTGTTTGGATCTTAGTGGTATTAAATATTTATTTGTTAATGTGTATATGCCTGTATGCTCTGAAGGGAGTCTTCCTGAGTTTTCTCTGTATTTAGGTAAGCTCCTTGCGTTAACATTTGATTTCGGAAACGTGTGCTTCCTTGGTGATTTCAACGCGAATTTATCTAAAGAGACGCTCTTTAGTAATGAACTGGTGGAATATACGGCTGTGAATGATATGATGATTTCTGACCAAGCGCTTCTTGAAAGTTCGACTTTCACTTACATGGGCCCATCTGGTAATACGTCTTGGTTGGATCACGTGTTAAGTTCTAATTCTTTTCATCTGTTGTTGAGTAATATGAGTGTGAGATATGATATTTTCGGGTCTGACCACTTCCCGATTAGTTTTGATATGTCCTGCCGGATGTCTACCATCCCTGCTGCGGTTACGTTGCCACTTTCTACACCGAAGGCTGTGCCCCGTGTGGACTGGGATGCGGCTGGAAAGGCGCAGCTTGCGTCGTATACAGCTGATGTAGAGCGGAGAATTTGTGGTCTGGATATCCCTTCCATCTTCTCTTGTAAATCCCATGCATGTAATAACCCTGTCCATCGTAGTAGTCTTGAAAAGTTGTATTTGATTGTTCTGTCGATACTAATACTGGCTTCGTGTGAAAGTCTTCCGTTGATCCCTCCTGCGCGTAGTCGAGTTCAGGATTACGGCGTCATTCCGGGATGGAATCGGTTTGTGCGGCCCCTTTATGGAGCTGCCAAGAGAGCTTTTATATCGTGGGTCGGGAATGGTAGAATTCCTGGGGATCAATTTGATACACTTAGAAAGTCGTTAAATAGTAAATACCGGAATGCGCTCCGGTGGTGTAAGAAAAATACGGACATGCTGAAGTCGACTGCGCTTGCCGAAAAACTCGGATCGTCAAAGTTTAGGTTGTTTTGGAGACTTGTTTCGAAGTCCCAAAATGCGCCAAAAGCGACGAACCGAGTGGGTTGTGCTATTGGGCCAGTTGCTATTGCTGAACTGTGGCGTGGTCATTTTTGTGATGTATTTTCTTCTGTTAAATCTGATGTTGGTAGTGTTAGAGTGGAGGCATTTTCTCAGTCCCTTCAGACTCCTGGAGAGCAGCTGATCTCGCTTGACTCCGTGAGTCGTGCGATATCTGGGCTTTCTGGTAGTAAGTCTGGAGGTTTAGACGGAATTACGGCAAACCATCTAAAGTTTGGAGGAGCATCCTTGACCTGTATCCTGTCGCTGCTCTTTAATGGTTTTCTTAACCATCATTTTGTACCGCAGGCTCTTGTTGAGGTATGTCTTGTCCCTGTGCCGAAGTCTAGTTCTGGGGACATGACGTCACTCAGTAACTATCGACCCATCGCTTTAGCTGCTACGGTTTCAAAGGTTTTTGAGCGATGTATGCATGCGGCACTGCAGCAGCAACTGGATTCATCGTACTTCCAATTTGGGTTTAAAGAGAAATCGTCGACTGAATTTTGTGTTTTTGTCCTTAAAGCAGTTATCCAGTATTTTTGGCTATTTGCAACCCCTGTGTTTGTTTGCTTTCTGGATGCTAAGGCTGCTTTTGACAGGGTTAACCATGAGAAGCTTCTGAAAAAGATGGTCTCGCGGGGTATTGACTCACGTTTTATTGGCACCCTTGGTGCATGGTTTGATACCCAAAGGTTTCAAGTTAGATGGAGCAGTGTTCTTAGCCATCCTTTTCCTGTCCTTAATGGTGTTAGGCAAGGTGGGGTTCTTTCTCCATTATTGTATAATTTATATGTTGATGAGTTGAATGAGCGGTTGGCTAGCCTTGGAGTGGGTTGTTTCGTACAAGGCGTGTGTTTCAACAACTTAAGCTACGCTGATGACCTAGCCATACTAGCCCCCACAGTATTCGCGCTCAATAAGCTTCTTCAAGTGTGTGATGAATTTGCGAAAGCAAATGATATTCTTTTCAACACGAAAAAGACGGTTTGTATGGCGTTTATCCCGAAAAGTCTTCAACTACGTTACATCCCCGATGTTATTTTGTCTGGTGAGGTACTAGTTTTTGTGCAAACTTTCAAGTATTTGGGCTTTACTTTTATTCCTTCTATGTCTGATGAGCCTCACGTTGCTGCGCTCTCCAGATCACTGTCTGTGAGGGCCAATATATTAATTCGGAGGTTTGGTAGATGCGAGGCTTCTGTTAAGACCTTTCTTTTCAGAGCTTACTGTACTCCGCTGTACTGTTTGTCACTGGTGTGTAACACGAGAGTTAAGTGTCTAGATACATTTCGGGTTTTATATAACAACTCTTTCCGGTGGCTACACGGACTTGCATGGAATTGTAGTGCGTCTGGCATGTTTGTGGGTGAGGGCCTTCCTTCTTTCGGGGAACTTCGGCGTCGGGCTATCTTTTCTCTCCAGACCCGAATTCTTCGCTCTCGAAACCCCATGCTCGTGGTTCTGTCGAGTCCCCATATGAGACTGACGTTGCCTGTGTGGTTAGTCTGGAACCGCGAACTTTACACTTGTTGCGTAGAAGGCTCGCCATCTTAAATGTATTTTGTTGTTGTTTTTATGTGTTGTATGTGTAATGGCTCTAGAAGCCGTAGTCGAAGTTAAATAAAAAAAAAAAAAAAATCACTGCCCACTTTAAAATTCGGATGAGCGTACTATGTCCAGGTGCAAAAAGTATTTGAAGGGGCAAAGTTTGCCCGCCATTGAATGCGAGATGCATATAGGCTACCCCGATCGGATATTAAGTAAGACAGAAGCATGTTTGTCCCACAGTATAAAACCTGCAGAGAATATTACAGCTGAAGAAGAAACATGTCCCTCAAGGAATTAAGTACTAAGTTACTGGCGAACCATTCGCGCCTCGAATTACCATTGGCGCATATTAGTGATTTGTTTCTGCGTGCTTGAAACAAATTGATAGATTCCTTAAGTCATTTGTGCCAAGTTTCTTTTTAACAAGTGAAGACACGTATAATATTTTGACAATTAATCTAGTATTACATATTTTATATTTTATTTAATTATGTTACAAATGTTGTGGAGTCGTACAAATTTTGAAATGAATTGTATATGTAAACTATATTTGGTTTAAGTTGACAGTCCTGTGTTGCAGAGCTGGTGGACTGGGACTTTGGACTCGTCTCGAGACGCCTTTTTCAAGGACTCGGACTCGTCTTTCACGGAGTTGTCCGTCCGCCAGAGCTGTGGACTCGGACTCGTCTCGAGATTCTCGAGACGCCTTTTTCAAGGACTCGGACTTGTCTCGGACTGGGATTTGCTGGACTCGCAGCAGCTCTGCTATGTTGTCATGTTATAAACAAATATTCAGAAATAAATACGATGATTGATTGATTAATAATTAAACCGAGGAGTTATATTCGACTCCGCATGGTCGTATTACAGAGATTGGGAGACGAAGGTTCTTGTGATTATTTGTTCTTGGTATTACGCGAGATGCCAAATCTAAACTAAGTCGGTTCATACGTTCACTCTCCTAGTCTCCACTTAAAGCGCTCGCGCACTCGTTTTAAGCCATCTGCCTTAAATTGATTGATCGGATTGGTGGAGTTGTCTAGTATGGTAATCCAATGTGTTCTTTTTTATAGTTACCCGTTATTCGTCAGTGGTTAAGCGGCCGTCAGTTTGTGCTGGGAAAGAAGTGAGACTTAGTGTGTGAGAATGGGAGTGACTTTAGAAGCCTCTGCACCTGGTATGAGGTTGGAGGTCTCAGATGAGGCCTTATCATCTGCCCAACTGGAGGCGTACCACAAGAAAATACAGCTTTATGATGCTGCAGAAAGAGAGATTGAAGCTTTAAAAAAGTCCGCAGGTATTTTGGCTTTCTACTCTTTCTCTTATTCCTAATTTAAATATCTGAGCTTTTGCTCACGCTCTTTTTGGGATCCCAAACCCGTAAGTGGAGACATCGCAAAAGTTGTCCGTCCGTCTGTAAGCACGATAACTCTCGAAAGGAATGAGATATTTTGATGAAACTTGGTGTGGGGATTCGTTGGGTCAAGAGTAAGGACGAGTTCCTAGATGGGCTTTGTAGCCCTATATTTAGGGGTTGGGAAGGGGGTTTAAATTAAGGGGCAAGCAAAATATTTTTAAACAGCTGATGAGACAGTCGATTATGGGGTAAGAAGACATGCTGAACAGGATGCTGAAAACCATTTTCTCGCCGGACGAGTAGTTCGCCCGGAATCCGGCCAGAACTGGAAAGTTGTTAAAAGTATTTGTAGTTGATTAGACATCCGATTTAGGTGTAAGACGAAATGCTGAATCCGTGAAAATACAGCTTTATGAAGCTGCAGAAATAGAGATTGAAGCTTTAAAAAAGTCCGCAGGTATTTTGGCTTTCTACTCTTTCTCTTATTCCTAAATTAAATATCTGAGCTTTTGCTCATGTTCTTTTTGGGATCCCAAAACGTAAGTGGAGACATCGCATGACATCGCAAAAGTTGTCCGTCCGTCTGTAAGCACGATAACTCTCGAAGGGAATGAGATATTTTGATGAAACTTGGTGTGGGGATTCGTTGGGTCAAGAGTAAGGACGAGTTCCTAGATGGGCTTTGTAGCCCATCTAGGACGGATGGACAGAATCGGGAAATTTGTTAAGAGTAAAAGTTGTATCTGAGGTTTATTAGAGGTTCGATGTTGATGTAAGAAGACATGCTGAAGTCTTTTTCGAGCTTTATTTGTTTTACCAGACAAGTAGTTCAACGGGAATCAGACCGAGACCGAAAATTTTATAAACGTAGAAGTTCATTCTTTGGTCGATTAGAGGTTCGCGTCGGTGATAAGGAACGCGGTGAACCCATTTGCAAACTCTATTTTCTTATGACATATGATTCGACTGAAATGTGCAAAACCCGGAAATTTGGTAGACTCGAAAAGTATTTTTTTTTAAGTCGACCACTGAAATAGTTTATTGCAAAGGGGTAAGTCTCGAATTAACACAGAGAAGGTTAGTTCAACTGTCAGACTGCAGATCGAGAGGGTCTTGATTTGCCTGTCGATGTCATCAGCTGTTAAAGATACGTTTTGCGAAGTCTTCGAGCTGTTAGGCTTCGATTGAAGAGCTGACATAAAATACATACTGAACATATGTGACCTTTACTTCCCTGCCGGGAAAGAAGTTCGCCCAGGATACAGCTAGAACGGAGAATTTCGTCAAAGTAGAAATGAGATATAGATACATATATGCCGAATCCATATCTGATCTTGGTTTTCTCAGATGATTAACCGTTTTGCGCAGTTTGTCAATACAATCCTACTCCGGTATCATTTATTTATATTTGAAGCGTCTGATTACTGACAAACAGTGAAATGTTTAAGGTGTCTGGCGAAGACAGAATATCTACAAGACCCGATTGTATAACGGTGTATCGCATTGTTTAATAGTTTTAACTGGACCCCGCAAGTGAGAACCCCCTAGGCTCCTTTTATTGTTCACAGTTTGTACTGCAACTACTTTTGTGCTTTACCGGAATTGTGGTTCTACACAATAGTAGTCAGCAGTTTTCGTGTCTCTCACAATTGTTCAACAATTGTGGTGCCGAACTACAATTCTAAGATTAAGATATAAGCCAGGGTGTTCGCGCTAGTTGGGCAGTCTAAGTCGTAGTCTAAGTGGCAGTCCAAGTGTATATGGTGTTAGACCAAGTACGGTCGTTGGAATGGATTACCGGTCGTGTCTGGATCATAAAGTCCAATAAATAAGTCCCATCGAAACCTTTGGTCTTATTTTCACAAGCTCTCTCTTTCTGACTTTCTTTATCTTATAGTTGGTGAGATCGTATATCCCAATGAGTATTCCATGCAATTCAGAACTGTTGTAATGGTGCCTACAGCTGGAATAACTTCTGGACAGACGTTACAAGGGCCGGATACGCCTATTCCTATCGAAATCTCATATGCATCTCCCGATATACCATCCGTTCGAGTATCTAAAGCTGTAGTTGTGAGTTCCATTTCCATCCTTTCCAGATTCCCACTTAGAAATATAGTGACTTCAACGTTACATGGGGCTCAAAGCTTCCAAGACTTTAGTAGGCTATCTTCTTTGAGCTACAGTAGAGTTATGTTAGTTTGAACAGTTACTTAAATGTGAACAGTGCAGTTTTGGGCTGAAGGGTAGAATGAAGATCCAATATACCTATTCAGGTGTTTTCAGAGGACTTTAATTACATACTTCGTCTAACTCATAGTTGACTTTAGTCACAGCAAGTGCACGAAAATGGCAAAGTCCAAAGTCAACAAACGTTCACATAAGCATACCTCTACTGTACTTGTTTTATGCTAATCAGGTGATTCATTCCTGTGATTTTCACCTGACGAGGACCCTTGCCAAGAAGTGCTGAAATATTGGTAGAATCAATTTCAGCTGACTTATTTAGAGGAGGAGGTTTTTGCCGCAAAAATGTTAAAATGAAATGTACATGCTGTCCTGACAGTCAAGAAGCATGTGTCCAAAAGTATTCTGACTATTGATTTTCTGGCTATTAACTTTGCTAACTCTACCTTTTTTCATTTTAAGTCAATCGTGGTAAGGTTAGAATGAAGGGATCTTGTTTGAAAAGAAATATATATTAATTAGAAATATTGAAGCAATATTTAGTTGTCCAGTATAAACCATTCAATTAGCTTCAATCTAGTATGTTTGTCATATTCGTTGGTTCCTTTTTAATCCCGATAGATTTATTCTGAAGGAAAGACTTCTCTCTAGTCTGAGGTTGGATACCCCTCCTATATTTAGCGCCGTCGACCTTGATTCGGATCAGCTTGGGCTGAAGGAATACTTATTCATTCTGTCGCTACACTAACTTCTGAAAACTGTGTCTTTTTCACCGTGCTTGACGTAAACTGAATTTGTAAAGTCAGAAGTTTATTTTGCAGCTTGAGCGGCTTAAGCCTGAAGAGGAGCCTTGCCAAAAAGGTCATAATTATAGCTCTAGTAAAATGTAGCTGACGTATCCGTTTTGCAGTGTCAGTTGTTTGCTTTTGAGGTGTGTTGATTGATAATTGTGCCAAGGCCTAGCTGAAAGGCACACAAATTGCGGCATTTATGCGGACTTTAGGGGGTAGAATGTTTATTTGCAATCGAGTTTGATTATTAGGAGGGGCTGTTTCCGGTAGCAGTGACCGGTGTATGGGGTATGAGGCCATTAGCTTAATTTAGCTTATCTCTTTATTGTTTTTATAGGATAGGTTTTCCGTTTATAAAATTGAAAATGACAACTTTTTACTTTTGTATTTACTGCTTAATAAACTGCATGCTAGTCTTCTTACTTTATTTTTTATTTTCTTCATTGAAGTGGGATAAAAAAGAAAATGACTTGTCGCAGTGAAATTCTCAGTAGAAAACGACGGCGCGCATTTTTTTTATTTGATGCGACAGCCGCTTACAAGATGATCAATAATTGGACAAAGCGCGTATGAGTCATTTTGAAAACACTACTTATGATGCGACTATTGTGTCGTGGCAAAGCTCTTTCTAGTAAAAGAAATAAAAAAAATATACAACGTAACGATCAGTGAGTAACGAGGCGAGCGCGGAAGAAAACGGACTAAGCTACTCCGGCCTAAATAATCTTCTCCCTTAAAGGAACAGAAAACTTGACTCAAACTTGACTCAGGGAGCTAGCTGACATATCAAGAGTGTACCCTGAGTCGATATTGAGAGTAAGGAAAATTCTCGTTACGACCATTGCAATTCCCGGGCAGTTCCCGAGAATTCGACTTTTGAGTTAGTAAAAAAAAAAAAAAGCAAAAGGTTTGTGTGCCGGGAGCAGGAATCGAACGCACGACCTCTTGACTATGACCGAAACACGGTCAAAGGTGAACTTTTACAGTGCATAAGTGCATAATTACAGTGCATAAGGGGCAAGGGCCTGCCAGCTAGCTTTGGGAACACTAAGGAGGGGGTTCGAGATAACAAAGAAGGAGGGTCCTGTCGACAATACGTGCCTGTATCTTTATCTAAGCCCCCCAGGTCCGTTTGATGGCCGAAAGTTGCGTAGTCAAGTTTTCTGTGCCTTTCATAGCAATTGGAATAGCAGAAACTTGGAAGTCCTGGGCAATACATGATAAGATGCTATACATGTTCTTTCTCTTTCATTTTAGGGATCGGCACCTGTCAGGAGCAATGCTGCTGCGACGCGGAAAACTGGACCAAGGTCAGCTGTCTCAGCCCGGACGCCTGTGTTGCCTACTGTTACGCGACCTCAGGTTAGTTTTTTCTGACTTGAGAGTTTAAGAATAAATCGTACTTCACAGGTACGATTACGTATCCAGAGGGGTGGGGGGCTAGGCGGTTCACCCTCCCCCCCCAAAAAAAAACAAAAAAAAACTTACATTAATAATCTTTTTCTATATAGGCTTTAAGCTCTGATCTGTTCTTTTTGGTACTTTTTGGTCCGACCCCGCGGGCATTCCCCCCCCCCCCCCGAAATAAATTCCTGGATCCCGACCTGCTAGTGCCCACATAGTTCTGTTTTTGTGGTTTTTACGGAAAGTGTGGTAATTAGGTCGGATTAATGAATATGACATTACATTTTGGTAAGCTCCGTAGATAGAGAAATGGTAGATACGTATGGTAGATATGACATTACATTTTGGTAAGCTCCGTAGATAGAGAAATGGTATCACACTAGCTTCGTAAACTTTATAAGTTCTCTCATTACTAAAGAAATTAGAGATTATCCTTGGCTCCTTTCTAGGTGGTGATATAAGAAAATTGGCCTACGGCAAAAAAGTCAACTTTTAAAATAATACAGATATATTTTTTTCAGTGGCAATCGATAGACTCAAAATATATGTCATCCGTTTTTTGTTCAAAAATCCCTTCATGAGATATACCAGTTGGAAAGTTTCAAGGGGTTGAAAACTTCAGTAGTAAGGTAGGCTACACAATGAATCGAAAAAGAGGACGATCGCAATTTTGAGACATGTAGGGGGCTTGTAAGCAACATATGGCTGTTTGACCATAATCTTCTTCGGTGATGAGGGGGTTTGCAACTTTTGCTAGTTAATGTACGTATCAATCCTATTGTATTGTTTCTGTTGTGTTCGATGATGATAACAATTTAGTACCATGGCTACAACGGGGAGAGGGACTTTTAAGTAAGAACCGGGTGCTAGAAGGATTCATGGGGGGCTTGAAACTTGTGCAAATTAGTGCACATTTTATTTGATCTCTATATATCTGAGGGTAAGAAAATAAGTCTCCATGGTCTATCAGTGTAACTTAGAATTAAGTGCTTATGCAACGGATGCCAATGATAATGTAAAACAATGACGTAATTTGCAATAATTAATAGAGGCATCTATGGTATTTCGATCCTGAAAGGTTACGGATTACTTTATCACACCAACTGTATAGGTTATATAAGATAATGTTTAAAGTTTTTATTCTTCACAGTATCTACGATTGAAAAGGATAAAGTTCAACTGTCTGCCTGTTGTGTCTGTTTTAGTCCCTTCTTTCGACATTCTGTTTTTTTTTAGGGATAGCTGAGGGATAGCCTTAGAGCACGTTACGGTTTCGCAGTGTTAAGATGATGAACGAGTAATAGGCAAGGTTTAATGAAGGCTTCTGGGGTGTAGGGTGAAGACATTCTGACACTGTAAGTGCCCACTAGCGCCAGGACCAATCAGGTAAAGAGACAAGGGCAAGTCTCAAGGAATTCTATAGCTCAGCCACAGTCCATCCAGAAATCCCTAATCAAGCTGGTTCACACATCCTAGCGAAGCTGGAATTCACATATCCAGTCAAGCCCTAGGCCTACTAGCCGAGATGGACCATAGCGTAGATCAATTTACTCGTATGGCAAATCATGTACAAGAGTGTGACACATAATATATAAGCAAGTATAAAGCAAACACCGAGTCCCTAACTAAATATATAAATTGATCCTTACTATAAATACTAAAATAACAGACAGGCCTCGAACTTGGGATGAAAAGAGCTGGTTGTGGCTACGGACTCATTCCGTAGCCAAAATACTTAGAATGAAAAGGATCAAAGGCTGACCTTAGATTAGCGATCGGCTAACTGGAGCTAGGGGATACAGACCGAGTGACCTATTGTCACGATGCCGGGAAATTAATCATGGTGGTGAAAACCGAACAGATATATAGAAAAGTGGTGATAGAGGGAGGAAATAACAGGAGGACTATTGCAGAGAAAAGGGGTATGGGATGTCTCCATAACAGCGGGGTTGACAACTTCAGTGTTAGGGTACATACTCAAACGTAAAATAGGCGGGACCCAATTGTGAAACACATCAGGGGTTTGTAAGTGGTAATTGGCTGGTGGACCATAATCATCTTCGGCGATGAGGGTTTTCTTGCTTTTCCTAGTTTGTGTGCCTATTTTCTTTTCGATGTTTTTGATGATAACAACAATTTGTCAATTGTTGTTTCCATGGATCGGAGAGATGGACTTGTAAGTAAGAACAGGTTGCTAAAGCATTATCACTTTCATGAGGTGCTAGAATGGTCTTTGGTGATCGTCCATGACTGTAACCTAGAATTAAGTTTTTGCGCAACTGATATAAATGATAGTGTAAAACAGTGACATAGTTCCGCGATAATTAGTAGAGTGACATCTGTGGTATTTTGATTCTGAAAAGTTACGGGTAGCTTTCTAATACCAACTACGTTTTATAAGACAATGTTCTAAGTTTTCACCAGTCACGGTGTCTGCGATTGAAAAGGATAAAGTTCAACTGGCTGCAAGTCAATTTAGACCCTTCTTCTGATAAGAAACAGGACATTCAACCATGGACATTTAAGCGGCCTGATTTTTGTTTTAAAGATAATTGACCCTTCTTGACAAGGGTCCTCTTCAGGCTATAGTTAAGAAAACGAATTTGCGATAAAAGAAATTAAATTTCTAGTAACTAAAGAGGTTCTATTTATGAAGTTACTTTTTAGGAGTTGCTAGAGGTGGGAGCTAGTGCTGGGGTTTCATTTTGACCCGTCTGCTGTATTTGCTGCTTGATTGGTTCGTTTGACGATTTGGTCGCTTAATGCCCTACAAACATGTGTCATGTCTAGACATTGTACCCGAAAGAAAGTGATAGACTAAATCTGTCGTGGCCGGAAAGGTGACCTGGCCCGTCGAGTGGTTAGAAGTCAATGTTCAGAGGTTTGTGATTTAGACGTACCTTTGTAATTTCAGCCAGTTACTCCGAGACCACCTGCACCTCCTCGCTCCACCATGATTAGCCATCAGACTCCCTCTCCCCGTCCAGCTGTGAGTGTTCGTGCTCACCTCCAAACCCCGCGTTCGACTCTCACCCCGATTCACCCCCCTACCACCACCAGGCTTGGCGCTCGTCCAACGCCCATTCCGGCCTCCGCCCCCGCTCCACCGCCCCCTGCAAGCAAGGGAGATGATGATGATGAGATTGAAATTATAGGTACAAAGAAAGTCCCTGGAGGTGAGTTTTCAGTCGAGCGCCGAGGTTATGAGTTGGTCATAAATGTGAATGGTTCTTGCAGCTATGTGGGAAGTCATTAGCTGCGTTGTTCGTCACGGGAGTTCTCAATGGTGGTCTCCGGTTTTTCTTATAAGCCGTTTTTGCATCCACCGGTGACTTCTCACCAGTCTTATAACCCGTTTTTGAACTAACCAGTGTCCGGTTTTATCTCACCAGTGCGGACTAACCAGAACCTGCTCGGTAGCCCGGCTTCAGCGAGGAGTTAGCCAGTTTTCATCAACTCACCGGTGAACCAAAAAAACGCGATTTAAGGGAAGAACGGACACTGGTGACTAAACACCAGAGACAGCCCGGAGTGCAACGAACGGTTGCCTTTCTGTTTTCGCATTAAACGTGCACGAAAACTACATGCAAACTAAACTCTGAATTCAAATTCAAATTACTTTATTCGAAAAACATGCGACTGACAGAGCCGATTATTAGTTTTGTTGTTGTAAAATAAACATGTACGTCGGTCGATGAGCCAAAGTTAACATACAGAAAAGTACAATAGTTAGCGTGTTTGCAGATATCATGGTACCGGTATCTGTTACCACGGTAACTGGATCTGCTATTAGTCGTTTGTGCAGTAACTGTGGTATCTTATATACGGTTGCTCTGAAAAAACGACAATAGCCAAAATTGCGCTTTCCTAACTCATCCCAAAAGAAAACCTGATATTCAGTCACATTACTAAGTGCCAAACTTCTTTCCCGCCAATTTGACAAAAATTGATGAAATTGAGATGACTTTTTCAGATACCACGATAACTGCAAAAACGCCTTTTGACCGTGGTATCAGATACCACGATAACTGCAAAAACGCAACTAATATATACAATTGATAACTATTTTGCAGACTAAAAACTTTACCCGACATTAAACCACTTAACAAACGAGGGCATAAAACTAAGCTCATTATCGAGCATGTGAAGCAGTCACATTTGGAAGTTTCGGTACAGGCTCTGCAATGGACCTGCTTGGCATTACCCGAGACGGTTCATGTCGGGGGGGGGGGGGGGGAGGATATTTCAGTGAATAGGGCTCGACAGGATCCAAAAGATAGGTAGAGTTTTAAACGACGGGAGTGAAGGGTTTGAAGTTGAAACTGATTAAGGAGGGATGAGATTACTAGGAGGGCACGGTATTCCACCCTCTCAACCCGGTCAGACTGTTCCTTCGTTAGCTGAGAATGTCATAAAGGGCAGCAGTACTCAGGTGTGAAACGAATAAAAGAGAAATAAATGCGTAGGAGGTGTGGTGCAGGGCCTCGCTGTTAGTCCCCAGTTCAGCACTCTAACGGTCCATTCACAACGGGTTTTAGCTAATACTCGATACCAGCCAGTTCCTGAGATGGCTCTGAGACCGAGAATTAGCTGGGTTTCTACCGTTTGCAATTGATCTTGGTGCCGGTTTCGGATACCAGCTAGTCTCGCACCCAAGTTGAAATCAGTTCAACTTTCGAGGGTACTAGCCAATCAGATTATTTTGGGGAATATTCTGATTGGCTATTTTCGAACCAAGCCCAATAGATAAAATCACACCCACTCCTTGCTGTCTTGAAAACCGAAAGTGAATTTAGGTCATTGTTCTTCGGTCTGACGTGGTTCAGCGTTAGCCAATCGGAACATACCTGAGAATTCCCTTAAGTAATGGAAACCGAAACTTGCACCAGTATCGATTGCGAACGGCAGAAACCCAGCTAATTCTCGGTCTTAGAGCGATTTCCGGAACTGGCTGGTACCGAGTATTAGTTAAAACCCGTTGTGAATGGACCTTTAAGTGGACTAGTTCCTGTTAGTCCCCTATTGTATTACAATCAACACTTGCATAGACGTACAAAAAGTCGAGTGCATAAGGTAGTTACTTTCATTTTCCATTACTGATATATATGCAAAACCTCCATTACCTGCGGGAAGCAGATTGCAGATTTTTCCACTTATCAAACTGGGTCTATGTACTATGTCTGACACGAGCGCTGGGGCGAGGCATAGGGGGATTAATAGAAACTAGGCTGCTCGGATTGGAAGCGCTTTAGTGGAATATGGCGAATTAGCAAACAACGAAAAGATAATTTTATTTTCTCGCAATTCACTATTTACTAGTATTCGTTTTTATTCCCTTTTGCGGAGTATAGTACATGGATTTGTTTCGCCTTTGTTCAGCCGGTGGTCATAGACCATTTAAGTTCCCGATACAGAACGCGGATGCCCAGATAATCCTAGGCAGATCTGTCGTAGATTTAGATAATAACGATAATAATTAATTTATAATCCGCGAGTGTAGCACAGGAAAAAAAAAAAAAAAAAAAAAACGCGAAGTACAGTTCATAGCATTTTTTGTAGTTGAAGTCCCCTAAAGTACCTTCAGTTTAGAAACCGTAGTGAAGTGCCATGAAAAACTCGTAATGTTTGGAACTGAAATATTTTATACACCAGCATACCTGATATCCTCCCCCACCCAGATTTTTGGCGGTTAGGGTAATGTCTGAGGGGTTCCGGCTAAAATTCCCCCGGACAACCCCCTTCCCCCCCCCGGTACCAAAACCTCCCGACCAAAATCCCCCCGGCACCGAAACCCCCCGTATAATAAAAATCAATCCCAAAAGAATCTCCTAAGTCCAAAATAATCCATACGCCACGGATAGTACAAGAGATTAGCCAAGTACCCAGATTAGCTCTTGTACCTACTGACGGATACATAAGAGTAGGATAAGATTTATGTTTAGAATAACCGTGTGTCGTTTATTCGGCGTTTAGGCTTGGAATTGTGGGGGTGAAACACATTGAGAGCTAGAGTTTGTCCGGTAGCCTAAGTGTAAATTCTGCCAGAAAAGAGCAGATTTAACAAAATCCACTGATTTTCAGAGAAACCGACTATTTTGACGAAAAATCGACGAATTTTCAGAAAAACCGACGAATTTTCAGAAAAACCGACGAATTTTCAGAAAAACCGACTGTTTTCATGAAAAAAAATCAACTGTTTTGAAAGTTCACTTGTTTGTCGGCGCGAAGCGGCGGCAAACACAGAATAAATAAAATTTTGTGTGCTTTTGTCAGGCGTCGGTCGACTCGTCGGCACATCAGGTTCTTTTTATACGCAAGAAATGAAATCCTGCAAATATTTGTCGGGCAAGACAATCAGTGGATTTTCTTATTCCTTTTCTAGCTTTTAGCTATTCGGATTAAACTTGATTGATTGATTGATTGATAACTGGAAGCATTATCCAGTAACAAGTGTAAGAATAAGCTTTTGCGTTCACAAAGGGTATGTGTCTGTGAAGCAAAAAGTGCTGGCAGGATGTGTTCAATGCGTTAAGCGCAGGCAAAACTAAGATAAACAAGGGAGGGGAGTGTAAAGCGGAGGTGAAGGCTGATGGTGACAGAATAATTGCTGAAGTGAACGATCACACGCATTCACCTTAAGCTGTTGTCAGTGAGGTGTTAAAAGTGAAAGATCAAATCAAAACCCGTGCCATTCAGTGTAACGACCCCCCCCCCCCCCCGCCAAAAAATCCTTTCCCAATTCCTTCCCCTTCTTGGCGAGGAAGCTGCAGTTAGGTGCCGTTAGTTTTTGGGATCCCGAAACGTATGTGGGGGGATACCTATGAGCAAAAGTGTTCCGTCTGTCCGTCTGTTAGCACGATAACTCTCGAAAGGGTTGACATATTTTGTTCAAATTTTGCACGATTACTCTTTGGGTCGAAGTACAGGTTAAGTTCGAATGTTTTGTGAATGTTAAATGTTTTGATTCGTATTAAATGTAAAGGATATATGGGGGTTTTGGTACCTTTTTTTTTTTTTAGCCTGGTTTTTTTTTAGCCGGGGGGGGGGGGGGCGGTTTTTGTTTTCGCCCGGGGGGTTCTCGTCTAGACCCAGTTCTGAGAGAGAGGTAGCCCAACCGACGCCCAAATCACAGCCAATCAAACGCGCAACAACTCGTTAGTCTCGTTACCTGAGAAGTTTTGTTTCCGGCCTTCGTCAATCTTTTCTACTATAGCATCACTAATTGCGTATATATTTGGATGATTTGTGTTATGTTTCACAAGTTTTTAAGACATTTAAACTAGTGTTGCTATGTATATGTTAGTTTGATATTTTCAAATAATTGTTAATAAAGGCGATAGTTTTGCTAAATTAGACATGGACGACAACCACAAAATTGGCTTTATTATAACTGAAATAAAACATTAAACGGAAAATTGTACTTTTTAAAGTTTAACCGAACAGGTCCGAGACCCGACACTCCAGTTACACATTACTTATTAACTTGTAATAGGCCCGAAAACCCGATTAGACTTTGCTTGTCCATTATTCATAGACAATTGATTTCATTGAATGAGCTTACTCTTTCAGATTTGTTATACCTCTATGTGCTTTTCACTATACTCTGGAAATATTTACCAACTACAAATGTAAGCCACTGCCGGAAAATAAATAAAAAATGCCCGATTCCTTGCAAGACATGCCTTAACGTCATTTTCCTACGTTCTACAGGCGTAACTTGTCCGAGCTTAGCATCTTGAGTCGTGAAATGTAATCTCTTAAGTTCACATTTTGTTGCGCCTGGATGAATTTTGGGTTGTCCTGCAAGTAGCGCACAGTCTGAACGTTATTACTGAATGAATGAATGCATTTATCACCCATCAATTAAAAAAGAGATGGAGCACAACAAAAGACAAGGCAAAACAAAGAAGAAACGGAAAATATTGATTCCTCTGACAACAACAAAAAATAACGATCACAACAACCAACAGCATATAACAACTACTGTTGCAGAATCATAGCCCAGGGGTGGGACTGTATTATAACGAGCAATCTGCGGTACGATTGCTTCTTCCGGATTTGTAACGCCGTACCGACGCGAAACATATCTGTTACTTGTCCATGGTGGCAAACGCAACGGAAACTTTGTATATTTGTAGTAGACTGAGCGTAATTTCAGTCTATCTGTAGCCGTAAAAATACGACAAAATGGGCTAAGGTACAAATAATGGGGCAAAACCATAGGATTGTACAAACGGGCCAACAGACGACGGTCAAATTTCCGCTTATTTGCGGCTATACGTAAACGAAGCCCTCTTTTGGAAGTGAGAAAAGAGACTAGAGCCTTGGGTGAAAAATGTCAAAATATTTCAGTGTATAGAATTGTCGGACGTAAAAATAAGCTGCTTTTTGGGATCCCAAAATGTAAGTGGAGAGATACCCATGACATCGCAAAGTTGTCCGTCTGTCAGTCCGTCCGTCTGTCAGTATGATAACTCTCGAAGGGAATGAAATATTTTGATGAAACTTGGTGTGAGGGTTCTTTGGGTCAAGGGAAAGGTCGAGTTTGTAAATGGGCTCTGTAGACCTACATTTAGGGGTAGAGGAGGGGGTTCAGATTAAATTTTTGAACGGCTAATGAGATAGTCGATAAGAAGACATGCTGAACACGGTAATGAAAACCGTTTTATCGCTGGACAAGTTTCGTCCGGAATCCCTCGAAAACCGGAAAGTTTGTTAAAAGGAAAAGTTTTATTTGAAGTTGATTTCATGTTCGATTTTGGGGTAAGAAGACATTGCTGGACACTTATATGGAAATTGTTTTCTACCCGGACAAGTAGTGCGCCCCGAATCGGGACATAATCGGAAAACTTGTTAAAAACAAAAGTGATTTGAAGTTGATTAGATGTTCGATTAGGGGTAAGAAGAGATGCTGAATCCGTATATGACAACCTTTTTTACCCGAACAAATAGTTCGCCTGGAATCCGGCTGAAACCCGAAAATTGGTTATAAGTTAGATGTTGATTAGATGTTCGATATAGGGGTAACGAGATACTCTGAATTCGTTTCTCAACTTTACTTTTTTGCTCGACAAGTATTTCGCCCGGAATTCGGCCGAAACCGGAAATTTGGCAGAAGTAAGGCAGGAAGTTTCGATCAGTTTTGTCAAAATAGATATGACCTATAGAGGTAAACGCACATGCTGAATCATATATGAACTTCGTTTTCTCAGATGATTCGCTATTTGGCCTTAATCGGTATCTAAATTTTAATAGTAAAAATTTTCAAGGAGTCTGGCGAAGACAAGACCCAATTGTCTGGATAAATGTTAAATGTTTGGGATCCCATCGAAACCTTTGGTCTTGTTCAGTTAGACTTTAACGGAAGAACGATGAATCCTTTAATTTGGACTTTCGCTGCGGTAGAACTGATTTAGGATGTCCTCGTCTAGCATGGCAGGATGTTATTAATGGATGTAAGCGTTATTGTGCTGATCGCCTGATCGTAAGTTGAACAAAGGAGTCTACTACAGACAGTCTACCTTCCTGGACTTTATTCCTTGCTTAAGAATAAGCCGCTATTCGAATTGCATGCTTTCGCTACTGTAAATTCCTCCTCTACTTGCCAATTTGGTAAAAAAAACGAAAAGTAAGTAAGTAATTTATTTATGACCCGCCATTTTCAGAAAGCGGAGTAAATGAAGAAAATAAATAAAACACATAAACATACACAAAAAGACACATAATATGAATAATTAATTTAAAAAACACGTATAATAAATTTTCGGTAACAGATATAACTGTTTAACTTGACGAACTGCATAGGAATATGTCAGTCGCACCGTTTTCTCCGCATCACGGTCTTGTCCGTTTGTTTCAAGTGTAATCTGTTCAAGGTGTAAATTTTTATGCTAATTTAAGTTGTGTTTTTTCTTCTCTCTTTGTACTCCACTATATATTTTGTAGAAGTGGGTAAATAAAAAGATTCATTCATTCACTTTTGCAGCTCCTGCAACTGCTGGTAAAGGAACGCCATCTGCTGGAGGTGCCTCAGCTGCCAAAGATGATAGCAAGCTCTTCCCGTCGTTGTCCGTCGTGGCTCGTCCTGTGCACGTTGATCTGTATTCAACGGGTCAGGCGAAACGACAAGAACTTGGTAAGAATTTGCCTTGGAGTTTAGAGCTGAGCCTCGTTTTTGTTGCAATAGCGCTGCCGCATCGCTGCTGCAGCACTTCTTTGCTTTTGCACAATATGTGTTTTTGGACTCGCTTTCTTCTTGGTTGAAGCGGCAGCGCTGCAGCATCTTGCAGGGAAGCACGGACTTGGTGGTGAGCAAGTCCGCGATTCTCGAGAAGCGCTGCCGTCTTCCTCGGAAGCGCTGCAGTGCAAAAGCGGATGTAGAAAGAATCAGTCCGGAATCGGCCGAGAAGTGGACCTGCAGCATGCAACAAAAACGAGGCTCTGGTCTAGAATTTGCCTTGGGAGTTCAGAGCTGGTCTGCAGCCAGTGTTTCTGTCTTTTAGAGAAATAGAGTTTGTCCTTGAATTGTTATTTAGGCTGCATACTTACCGACTCCCAGTGTGATGATTTATACCTGAGGAAGTCGCTAGAAAGCCTTTTTAAAAGAGCTAATCTGCTGATCTGGAAGTTCGGGGACTGTAGTGAAGCAGTAAAGATTCGCCTGTTTAAATGTTACTACAATCAGTTCTTCGCAGTTGCGATGGTTTCCCAGTGCAAATCTGTGTCCCTTGATTCTGCTAAAGTAGGATTCAACAAAGTGTTTCGGTGGTTTTCCGACTGCCCACCATTTGCAGTGTCTCTGGTGAAATGGTATCAAGGCGATGTCTAACATTTGGTGAGATAAACTGTAAGGCTAGGTCAAGCCTATTTTTGAGACTCCACAAGTCGGATAATGTGCTAGTTAAACATGCAATTGACTCTTCTCAAACCTGAAGATTAACCAAGCACTGCTGGAGTGATGGTTGGGATGTTGTTGTTTAGCCCTGTTATTTTTATCTTTATTTTTTTTTTGTAGTGTATGTTTATGGCGAAAGCTAAATATTATATATCTATCTATCAATTACAATCATCTTTGCTTTCTCAGTTCAGCTCACTTTATTTTTCCAAAAGTTCTTCGTAAAGAATAAGACCAAAGATGTCGATGGGATCCCAAAAATCTAATATTTGATTCAGACAATCCGGTCTTGTCTTCGCCAGATCAAGTCTTTGCCAGGCTAATGATCAGAGAAAACCAAGTTCAGATATACCTCTATAGGCCATATCTATTTTGACGATACTGACCGAGACTTCCTGCTTTACTTCTGCCAAGTTTCCGGTTTCGCCCGAAAGTCCAGCAAAAAGGAAATTCAGAAACAAATCCAGCGTATCCCCTTATCCCTATTAAGAACATCTAATCAATTTTGAATAAAAGTTTAACTTAGAAAAAAAATTCCGGTTACAACCGGATTCCGGACTAATTAGATATCCGGGTTAAAAAATGATTGTTATATACAGACTCAGCCTCTCTTCTTACCCCTTAAACTGTCATCTAATCGAACTTTTGCTTTTAACAAATTTTCCGGTTTTGGCCGGATTCTGGGTGAACTAGTTGTCCGGTGAGAAAATGTTTTTTACCATCGTGTTCAGCATGTCTTTTTACCCCCCAATCGAGCATTTAATCAACTTCAAATGAAACTTTTACTTTTAACCAACTTTCCGGTTTTCACCGGATTCCGGACGAACTACTTGTTCGGAGAGAAAATAGTTTTCATCGCCGAGTTCAGAATGTCTTCTTACCTCTACATCGACCACTTAATCAACTGCAAATAAATCTTTCACTTTTAACCATTTTTCCGGTTTTTGCCGGATTTCGGACGAACTACTTATCCGGCGAGAAAACGGTTTTCACTATCGTGCTCAGCATGCCTTCTTACCCCATAATCGACTATCACATTAGCTGTTTAAAAATATTTTGTTTTTCCCTTAATTTGAGCCCCACCCCTAAATGCAGAGCTACGTAGCTACGAACTTGACCTTACCCTTGATCCAATGAATCCTCACACCTAGTTTCATCAAAATATCTCATTTCCTTCGAGAGTTATCGTGCTCACAGACAGACGGACATACGGACATTTTTGCGATGTCATAGGTATCCCTCCACTTACGTTTTGGGATCCCAAAAATGCATCGGAAATGTCAATAGAGATACTCTAACATGCGAGTACATAATATTCAAATACAGTTTAGTTTCATGAAAACTTAATCTAAATAAGATAATACTAACACATGCACTATGTACAATTTACTCTTGTTACGATGTCAATTGTGTCATTTGCAGTTCATTTCAGTCTTTTTTATTTTTCACGAGAATTCTTTGCGGTAGAAAACAACAGTGGTATTGTATTTGACGGTGCAAAACGGATAAGTCAGCTACATTTTATTAGAGCTATATTTCGGCCCTTGTTGGCAAGGGTCCTCTGTGGTATTGTCAAAAATAAGCGCTAGGATTCAAATACTTCTAAATCGTATAGGCTACTTTTAAATCGTTACTTCAGAAAGTTATCGACAAGTGGACCCAACCGGCGTACGACCTTTTATCATGTCACCTGGCCTGAATCAAAATTGTATTATCTGTGTGTTGTGTTTGTTTTTCTTTCTTTCTTTTATTTTCTAAATTGGTAGAGTAGAGTTTTATTCATAAAAGGTATCTTTCGCAGCGCATGCGCCGAATTTGACCTTACGTCAAGCATAATCACACTAAAATATAAATATGTATACAACCAATTTGTTATTTCAATAATAATCATATCACAATGCACAAAATGTGCCATCGGCCTCTGCAGAGTTCGTTCAGAACAATAAAACAAATTGCCAAGGTATCCTTGGCAATATTAATAGAATCACTTATTACTAAAATTGATTTGAAAAAAAAAAAGAATCGAAAGATCTGTTCTTTCACATAGTGAATTTTTCACATGTATAAAAGAAGAAAAAATTGGGTCAAGTTATGGTTAAAACTGGTCTTTACTCTTGCCCTATGTTTGGATGCGAGAAAGAAAGTATGAGTCATTTTGTGAGAGTGTGAGGAATTGAATGGGTTGAGACAAGATTTTTTAATAGTGAGAGCGTGTGGGAGTGAGTGGATAATTGAGAGAATGAAAGAGATCAGTTTCCAGGCTATTCAGCTGTTTGGAAGGTTCCTCCGGATGGGTTAGCACACAGGGAAAATTGTATATCCCTGTAGTTTTAAATACTGGCACAGTGTTCAGGTTTTCGATGTATTTTTTTCCTTTTGTTATTTTTGGTGCGATGGCCGTAGTTGACTTTTATGCATTAAATATCTATCTATCTATCTATACTCCGCTTTCCAAAATGGCTGGTGAAAAATAAACTCCTTACTTACTATTTACTTACTATCGCAGGTTAATCTGAGCGTCACTGTTGCAAACTTGACTCAGACCCGAACGAAAATTTAGGCTTTAGGTAGGGAAGGGGGTAGGGTGTCTGTATGACCGAAGGGAATCCGTAGTTTCTTGAGGGTTTTGGCTGAAAGTGGCCATGTAAGGCATTTTAGGTTCTCCGTAGGTGATTCTGAGTGTCCTCTTACGTATATTATTTGTAGTTAGGTCAGTTATTAGTTGGCCTAAGTTCCGGCCTTTTCGTGCTTTGCGCCCTGCCGGATTTGTGTAAATTTTTATTTTTGTAGAAGTAAGTATATCAATAAATGAACCTGAACCTGTCATCAGTAGGCCTCTTCTTTAGTAAAGCCGAACCGGACACGCTTATCCTGATATACTTCTATATTGTACTGATCTAAATTTTACCTTTTTCTGAAATCTTGTAGTTGGCAAGCGTTTTAATGATCGACATTGGTTGCTTTGCCATTTCCAAAAGTGGTGTATTCGAAGAATACTCATTTCTTGAGCAACCAGACCGTTTCAGTGTTATGATAAAACTCTTCGAGTTATTTAAAAACTAAAAAGTTTAATATGGTTAATATATTAAATACTTCCTAGCGATGGGCTAGCACGTAAAAATGAGACAAACAGCACGATTACTCTTCTTACGACTATGCTCGCAGCTTGGGCCTCGTCTACTATGTCTTGTGAACCGTAGTTGCAGCTTTAATTTTCAGTTTCAACTGGCCACTTCATACTAAGAAAATCGTCCACATTTGTCCAGCTTTCATCGATATATGTCGTCCGTCATTATTAAACAAGACCAAAGGTGTCGATGGGATCCCAAAAATCTAATATTTGATTCAGACAATCGAGTCTTGTCTTCGCCAGATCCAGTCTTGGACAGGCTAATTATCAGAGAAAACCAAGTTCAGATATACCTCTATAAACCATATCTATTTTGACGATACTGACCGGGACTTCCTGCCGATTTCCGAGCGAACTACTAGCCCAGCAAACAAAAAAAATACAGAAACAAAACCAGCGTATCTCCTTATCCCTATAAAGAACATCTAATCAACTTTGAATAAAAGTTTGACTTAAAAAAAAATCCGGTTACAACCGGATTCCGGAAAAATTATATGTCCGGGTAAAAAAACATCGTCATAAACCGAATCAGCCTCCCTTCTTACCCCTTAATCTGTCATCTACTCGAACTTTTGCTTTTAACAAATTTTCCGGTTTTGGCCGGATTCCGGGCGAACTACTTGTCCGTCAAGAAAATGATTTTCACCATCGTCTTCAGCATGTCTTCCTACCCCTAAATCGAACATCTAATCAACTTCAAATAAAACTTTCACTTTTAACAAACTTTCCGGTTTTGGCCGGATTCCGGGCGAACTACTCGTCCGATGACAAAATGATTTTCCCCATCGTGCTCAGCATGTCTTCTTACCCCATAATCGACTATCAAACTATCAACTCGAAATAAAACTTCTAATTTTAACAAACTTTCCGGTTTCGGCCGGATTCCGGGCGTACTACTTATCCTTCGAGAAAATGGTTTTCACCATCGTCTTCAGCATGTCTTCCTACCCCTAAATCGAACATCTAATCAACTTCAAATAAAACTTTTACTTTTAACAAACTTTCCGGTTTTGGCCGGATTCCGGGCGAACTACTCGTCCGATGACAAAATAGTTTTCACCATCGTGCTCAGCATGTCTTCTTACCCCATAATCGACTATCACATTAGCTGTTTCAAAATATTTTGTTTGCCCCTTAATTTAAACCCCCTCCCCCACCCCTAAATGTAGGGCTACATAGCCCATCTACGAACTTGACTGGTCCGACGACCCAACGAATCCTCACACCAAGTTTCATCAAAATATCTCACTCCCTTCGAGAGTTATCGTGCTTACAGACGGACGGACAGACGGACGGACGGACGGACGGACGGACGGACGGACGGACAGACGGACAACTTTTGCGATGTCATAGGTATCCCTCCACTTACGTTTTGGGATCCCAAAAAGGACAAATCGTGTGTTTGAAAGAGCAGTGGAACGGGCCAATCTGTGATTTTTGGGGTGTTTTGTTTTGTCTTCCAGCTTATCAAAAAAGGACAAAACGTGTGTTTGAAAGAGCAGTGGAACGGGCCAATCTGTAATTTTTGGGATATTTTGTCTATCCGCTTCAGTTTTACTTTCTCTTTCAGACGGGATTGTGAAAACCCATTAAATACTTCCCTAAATAGCGACGGGCTAGCACATAAAAATGGGACAAAAAACACGATTACTCTTCTTACGACTATGTTCGCAGCTTGTGCCTCGTCTACTATGTCTTGTGAACAGTAGTTGCAGCTTTAATTTTCAGTTTAAACCGGCCACTTCATACTAAAAAAATTGTCCACATTTGTCCAGCTTTCATCGATATATGTCGTCCGTCATTATTAAAAAAGGACAAATCGTGTGTTTGAAAGAGCAGTGGAACGGGCCAATCTGTGATTTTTGGGGTGTTTTGTCTTTCCGCTTCAGTTTTACTTTCTCTTTCAGACGGGATTGTGAAAACGCGGCTCGTACTCTCGTCGGCACAGTTTGCTGAGTGGCTCATGCAAGAAGGCATTGTACGCACCTCCCAGTCGTGCGCTATCCATTCTGGCACCGACATGCAGCCAATTCAGCTGAAGCTAGGGAAGGCCACGGACGAAACAAAGTTTCCCCATAGGTACGTGCCCTTTCTATTTACCAGAAATCTCTGAGCCCGAATGATTAGATCCCTGCCCCCGTTGTTTTGTGTGACAGATATTCTACATATTAAGGAAATTTCGAACTGATGTCAGATTGTGCCGATCACTCGTAATCATCATACCAACATCAAAAGAGTGGTGTCATAGTTCTCATATCCCCCATACGGTAGGCTTTATTGAAGCTTCTGCAGCACATTTATTTTCTGCAGGTTTTACGATCGTTCTAAAGTTTAACTGAAAAGAAAACCCATTTCTGTATGATTTAAATGAATACACTGCATTATTTTGATTGTGTTCAGGGATTTTGTCCTTTTTCACTATTTGCTCTGTATTGACGTTCAGAATATCTACGCCCTTCCTCAAAACGCAAAATTCTACTGTGACGCGGAAAATTTGAATCTCAATACAAACGTGGCTTTTCAATAGCCAGTGATCTGCTCGTAGAAGGTAGCCGACTGCGTGAACATTTTTTTTTCGTTAATCATTTACGTCAAGCATACAGCACAGGTACAAGCGCATAGAGGTACCACACGTCGACAGGGAAATTCCATTACAGGTAAATCATTATTCGTGAATAGCGGAGCAACGAAGTAACGCATTTTCATCGGGTCTTCAAGCCTATATAAGTGAATGAGTGATGGGTAACTACACTGGCCTGTCTCAGCCCTTTTCTGTTAAGCAACGTGGCGGAAATCCCGGAAATCCTGGTTCCGCCAAAACTGATCGTCGAGATTTGCATCAGTCTGTGCGGGGCCATTGTATAATTATTCAGAAGAGAGCTTTGAGAATCATCTACCGCCAGGGCAAAGTGCCTTATATCCTCCTCCTCAAAGAATTCCGCCTCCCTACTTTAGCAGCCCGACGTCTTACTCTTTGTACTGGTTTCGGGAACAGTCTGCGTTCCCACTCATGTTTTGAGCACCTGTTTCCTACCCCATATTGCCCGCCAAAACCTCGACTACCTCGAGCTGTAGCACAAAAAGTTCCGGTTCTTAACCCTGTTTGTACAAGAACCGATCGCTACAGAAAGAGCTTTGTACCATCTTTTGTTGAAGTTTTGAACAATTGATTAACTATTTCCCTTTAATGTTTTAATTGTCTAGGGTTTTTATTCTGTTTGATCATTTTTTGACTATTGCTTTATTATGTACAACCGCCTTATTAAATGTTTTGTAATTATGATGTACCTGACGAAAACGACAAGTTCGGCAATCCAATGCTGTGAAAGTCTCGTTTTACAATAAAGTATCAGTATCAGTATCAGTATCAGTATAATCCGAATTACTGGGCTGCGTGTAATAAAATAGTTTGCTCGTTCATTCGTAGTGTGCGGTAAATGTCACCGTCATTTTCTATCCTCACAAAAGAGGATATAAAAACAAAACATACCCCGAGTGACGTCTGCCGAGACGTTAGTCTTTTTTAATTCGTCAACTTTCGCCGTGTGAATTTGATTTCACCGCCGAATCGCCCCGCAGACTTTTCTTCCTCTCGCTATTTCATAACAGAATTTTTCATTTTTTTTTAGCGGTGGTTACGTGTGGATCGGGGAATGCTGCCCAGCTTCGTTCGTTTCGATTTTCAACGGTTCAATTTTCGGAGGATCTCCCCACCCCCCTACCACTCTATTGAAGCTCATCTACCACTGGGCCTGCCAGACCCCGGTGACCAATGTTATTCAGTGGGTGAAAATCGATCGACATTATCTCAAGAGTTTCTATACTTTAATGAGAAGTGTTTGTACCTACGCTGTCCAGACGGGGATAAAGCAATGCGGCGTTGGAGGTGGCGCAGTGGAGGTAAGTTATTCCACCGTTCGACCGTTGAAAATAGTATAATATAAATATTCCTTGAGCCCAAGCTGACTTTGAACATATATTCAAATAATGTCTACAACGGATACGTCAGCTACAATGATTCATCAGCAATATTTCGGCCCTTCTTGGCAAGGGTCCTCGTCAGGTGTCAATGTTCAGGATCAACGTCGGGGAAGGAAAGAAACCTGTAATAAATTTGTTTATAATTATATTTATTTATAATATATTTATTACAGGTTTTTGATGAAGCATCATACATAGCTGACGTATCGGTTGTATACATTATTTGAATATAGTATAATATATCACGGTTATATGACAACATTTACTTCGCACACCGCTCACAAGGTGACCCTGAGCTACATCTTCCTTTCTAAGTCCTCATGGTGTATTTGCTCTGTAACTCCACTGATTTTCCATGATGAGTTTTGGCGCAGTGCGGATAAGTCGCGTATACAATTATAGCGTGTTCCACCCACTTACCTTACCGTAGTTACTATGCATGACGTCACGGTTCTTTGTGTCAAGGCTGGAACAGATTTTTTGTTTTCGGCAAATTGACGTGCCGCGGGCTGATCGGCCCAGTTTCGTCCCAGAGATCGTAGTTATCACGCCAAAACTACTCTCTTTACCGTGGTAAGCAAATAATTACTATTAGCAAGAACAAATAATCAGATAGAACTTCTGTCTTTAGTCGCATGCAGCGATTATAAAAACCCCGACAAAACCGAGCGGACCTATAGGTATTTACTCTAGCTTTGAGCTCATGTTGATACCCGTTAACTCCTCTTCCGTCTTCGCCGTTGCTTATTGCACACGAAATAATAAAGGAGGCTGGCAGGAGGCGTACTCCGCGCGCTGACCCGCTCCTGAGCGCGTCCATAGAACCAATCAGCTGTGACCGCTACTTTTCCTCACCAGCGACTTCACAGCGATTTAGCTATTAGTATAGGTAAAGAAACGTGTGTGTCGCGCAGCTACTAACCTCCGCTCATTCGCATCGGATAGGGTACGGGAAATATTCGACTCCGCATAGTCATATTACAGAGATAGAAAGACGGAGGTTCTATCTGATTATTTGCCATTGATATTAGTTACTATTGCGAGAAGGTTGGAACAGTAAGCATAGTAAATGTTCACTAGGTTTTAACGGGAATAGCTAGTAGTTACTATTGTTAGAAGGTTGGAACATGCTCTTAGTTGCTCTTGTTAGATTACGTAGTGCAATATGTGTATGAATCCAAAAGCCAACTGGCTATACTATAAAAATACTAACATAACAAACAAAAAAAATCGTAACTTGTAAGGCATGTTTCTGGATGGAGTAGGGCGACCCTGACCGGGGAAGCCAGTGCTTGAGCAAAAACAGGAGGGCGGGTTAATTTTTTAACTTTTTTTCATTCATAGTTATTTATTTATTCAGAATATCGCCAGCTTGGGGATAGAACAAGATTATTTACAAACAAACAAAAAATTGTTATTAACGCTTGAAGTCTTCAACAATTGATGTACACAAACCTCAATCAGGGTGGGTCGAACATACAGTAAAGTTTTCCCCCCAAGTTTGCCACACAGGCAGAGACAGGCGCATTTGTGGTCCACCAGCAAAGCATTGCTCGACGCCAGAATTCTGCGCTTGAAAATAAATATATTATTTCTTAGTAATCAGCGCCGCGCCATCAATTGCCCGCTACCCTATTAGTCTTATCACTTAGTGTTTTTCAACCAGTTGTACCAGCGTCATATCATTGTCAGTCATGAGGTTTTTGCGAGCCAGTCTGAAAGACCCATTACCGCGTCGGACTCAAAAGCTGCCCGAAAAGACCGATGAACACGTCAAAAAATATCACAGAAGCAAAGAAAAGATACCGAGTTTTGGACAGCGGGTAAGGCATCGATAAGTCTTTAAAATTTGGAGTTTTTTATTTTTAGGTTGGAGTTATCAGCCTTGGTACTACATCTACCGACGGGAAGAAGCGTGAGGTGCGAGTCGAAGTTCTTGGTATCTACGACCAAGCAACGAAGCGAATTCGCCTTCGAGCCATAGAGCCCGTGGCGGGAAATAAAAACCGCTTCATGCGAATCCTGGAGCCCCTCAAAGCCTGGGTTCACCCGTCGGTAAGTGTCCTACGTACGGAACTTTATCTTTAGCCTAATTGCAAGTACTTTAGTGTATGAGCACAGTATTGTCCTGTAAGACTCTTTCTCTCTCAATGATATAAACGTATACTCAGTTACTATTAGAAAAGTCTCCAACGAAAATTGTTGCTGTAGTTGATTACCGGAAACGTGATGATGCTGATGACGGATCAGCATCATCCAGGTAACAACCTAGGTCGCAACGACGATAAGAGACTGTTAGAACGGATGAAACTTGGGATTGTAGAAACATCACATACCCAAAGCGAAAGTGAAACCAGTCTTTCGCAAATGGAGTGGTACGTGTATCGAACTCCCGTAGTCAAAATGCTATTATGACAGACAGTGTAGAGTCATTCAAGTTGAGAAAGACTGGGATATGAAGCTTTGGAAAACTGTATGGGACTACCCAAATGTGACCCTCATCTATTCCTCTCTAATCTGTGAGCCAGCTCACCACAGGATTAGCTTTCTCTGCCAAGTGCTATTTTTAGGTAAAACGTACTATTTTGGGATCCCTGCCGGATCCGACCTCAGGGGGGTGTTGGAGGATGTCATGGCGTAGTGCTGAAGTGACTATGCGTACCCTATTGTGAATGAAAGAGCTCAGCTTAAACTCCTTTCTCAACCGGAGAAAATCCAAGTTTTCACAACTATGGTGATCGGTGATAAAAATTTACAATATGGTACATACAAGCTCGTGAATACTACATAATGAGGTGCGTCATGAAAGAGGGTCCCATTGGAAACTATTGATCGTCTAAGGCATCGATATTGGGCGAAACAACTACCATAAATGTGTATGTAGAAGAATGTGCGGCTTGGTGTAAGCTCTGTTGCACTTCTTGGAACATCTCCACTTCTGGTTTATGGAAATGGTATCACTCGATTCTCCGCAAACTCTCGGTTATGCATGTTCACCTAAATATTGTGGTGAAAGCCACTCGTTTTACTTAATCATCTGCTTTCAGTATTTTGATATGAGCTTTTCACATGCAGGCCCGAGTTCTTACGGACTACACCGTTGATCGATCCACGCTCCATAACCTCGGCTTTAGCCGTGTGGTCCAGAAAAGTCCAGGGAGCATCGCCCCCGATGATAAGGCCACTAATGTCGCTTGCATGGACTACCTCCGAAAAACCGTCCCTAAGGTGTTCCAGAACACCCTGTCTCTCCTGAGCACGAATATGATCCAGCAGTTCCTCGACGAGCTGACGTGGAGAGAGATTTGGGCCCCGAACAACCTGGCATCGTTCCAGAATATTATTAAGGACATTCGCGGCCTCACTCTAGCTGAAACACGTGAGTATACTTATCATTGAAGTTTTAAGGATATCTTGCTCTGGGATACCAGGATCATTCGTTCACTCGTGGCACAGGGGTCCACAAGACTAAGCGATTCATTTCAGCCTCAGCTAAGCGATTTTGTGTTTTTGACTCAAAGCTCTAGTAAAAAGTTAAGAATGTGCGCTACGTGCACGACAACTCAAAATTTTATCCAGACACGGAGAATTTGTAATTTCAACAAAAGCCTGCATTTCCATCTGTTATGAATGCTAAGCTCGGAGAATTTGAGCTAGCAAGTTCTTTGAAGGGACTAGGAAAGGGATGATAAGATATGTCTTTTTGTCATGTGTCATTTTTCGACATTGTCTTACCTTTGTAGTTGCTGAATATTTCAAGCATAGAGGGGGCAAGCAAATAGAGATACCACAAATCCGAAAGAATAGGTTCATTCGATGAATTCGATTGTCTGCGGATAGCGGACAAGCGAAGAGGCGTTGTTGTCGGGTTTTGAGGTCTGTTTAAGTAAGTAAGTGAAGTGTAACTAGACTGTCGGACCTCAGCTCTATTCGGTTAAACTTTAAGCCGTTTTTTGTATCGTTTTGTTCTCTCGACAGCTGATCCGATTCTTTCGCGTCTTGCGAAGGTGGCTGCCAACCCGTTTGGGAACTGGGGAGAGATTCTGAATAAACCTGCCACAGTCGCCCAGAGGCGAACTGTCTACAATCCGGGAGCCAAAACCCCCGCCGGACCAGCAAGACATGTAAGTTTTTTTTTTGTTCGATGTGGCCGAGCAACTGTTGTGAATAGAAGTTGACGTGGCCTCACCCGCTCATTTGCCAATGTCCAGATGATTGGCGGATCTGTATTAAAGTTTTAGGAGTCTGACTTGTTGGGAAATTAGCTAATGTTGGACAGTTTGTATATAAATTCAAATTCACTTCCTTTCTCCAAAAAGTCTTTCTTGAGAAGCGTAGGAATTGTTAACAATTTACTACGATTGTCAGATACTTTCCAACATAAGAATTGTCAAACATTTATTGGACAATTAAAATACAGTACCAATATGTAAAGACTATAATAGAAAAACTTGTGTGCAGAATTGCCAAACGGAGTTAAAACGATTTCAAATAGCGCTGACATGATTGTGCCGGAGCCCGAAGTAAGTTTAAGCCGGGACAAGTTTACAACGGTTCCTGTTGTTCCTCTTCCACGAAATCTGGCAGGATGTACGTGAAGTTAAAATGGAGGATGCGGACAAATTGTGTATTCGAAATAGTAAATGTTAAGTAAATAAACAATTAGTTATAAATTTGATTTGTTTTAATCAAAATATATGTTGGAACCCTCCCAAATTGCTTTCTGTGATATCATCAGTAGATAGGCTACTTGTAGGGCGCATATTCAGTACAAATCATGCGAGTGACACATGCCAAGCAAACTAAACTAGACAAATACTAGAATGGCTTGTTTTTCAGTTTCAGAATCGAAAGCGACCTTTGAACACTTTCAAGGAATCTCCTAAGGCCCCTGAGCCCAAAAAAGCCTTACTTGATGACGAGGATGCAACTTATTTCGCCCGCTGCGTTGGAAAAATTGTTGACCTTCCAAAGGCTGTTGGAGTCTGCTTCTTCTGTCCAGTAAGTTTTTTTTTTCTTTTCATATTAGTCCACAGGGTGCGTTGGGAAATTAGGAACGCGAGTATCCGGGCGGTTAAAGAACATGTCGTACTTATGGTAGTAACTCATTCTACTTTCTTCAGACCATAAATGTATCCTATCTCCGCTATTTAGTAATATATGGATTATCATGTAATACGCATTATCGGCATTAGTAATACACTGATTATCATGCTTACCACGATTTCTTGTCTTTACGTGATGTATCAGGTGCGCGATCATTGTTCCCCGGGAGCTGTTTCCGTCCGAAAACCGGTTATGCACATTTTGCCAAGATCGTCATCCAAGCCAATGGGCATGGCAAGAGGCTAAAAACAGCCGAAGCCGTGTGTAATTTTCTGTAAGCATAGCTTAGCTGTGACGTGAAAAACTATTTCAGGCATCTTACCAGAAACAGTATGCAGTGCGAGGTGTCCTTTAAAGGACCTGTCTTATCTATAATAATGCAGCCTGCTTCCATAATCACTCCATAGTCCATATATTTCTAAACCCGGAGACCCCAAATTCGTACGGTACATTCTAACCCCTCTAACCAAACCATGCTGATTTTCTCACTTGCTGTGTTTTGCTATACCTTCGATATGTATCACGCTGTTGACGCTTATCTGCGAGGTTTTTTCATCAGAAAAACCAGTTATGTAAATTGTTTCCCTGTTTCGCTATAAGTCAACGGGTCTCGAAAAAAGATTAAAACAGCCGAAACTGTGGGTTATTTATTTAAAGCACAGCCTAGTTTTAAAGTACTCAAATATATATATAGTACTCAAATATAGAAGAGTAAATAGTGCGAGGGGTCCTTTAAGAATTGTTTGCTCATATTTGTATTTCCTTCTTGCGGGTTTGCGGGAGGGGATCTCGCCCTCTGCTTCCCTTGTATTTACGACAGGCTGGCCTTCATGTTGCAGTTCATATTTCCCTATTATTTAGCCTTTGCTGTTTTCCATTCAAGCAAACCATTATTTTAGATATCGGGCTGCACTTCCAACTTCAGCAACAATCTTGATTTCGGCAAGCATCTCTTTTCCCACGTGGATAATAAGCAGCAGCTGTCGGAGTTGAGTGATCATGTCCAGTGCAAGTATTGCTTCAAGGTCTTCCCGACTCCGTTCGCCATGCAGAATCACGTGACAAGTGTAAGTTTCATTTATATAATCGTTTTCGCGTGTAGAAATTCCTACGCCACGTGTTATGCAAGGCTCGTGTTTGCAAGGCACCTTTATTATAAACATTCCTTCACCCCATCATATGGCTGCGCCAACCTATAAGTCAACTGCGATGTATTCTAGCGACCTTTCTTCCCTTCTTGGCAATACATATTCCTTGAGCCAAAGCTGAATTTGAAACATATATTCAAATAATGCATAAAACGATGTGTCAGCTACAATGCTTTAGCAGCGATATTTCGGCCCTTCTTGGCGAGGGTCCTCGTCAGGCTGTCAATATTCAGGGTCAACTTCGGGGAAGGAAACAAACCTGCAATATCGCTGCCAAAGTATCATAGCTGACATATCCGTTGTATGCATTCTTTGAATATACTTCTTGGCGAATGCAAATGCAAATGCTAGGCTCATGCTAAATCTGCGATCACGGGTCCAGGTTCGTTTAGAATACCGCTCGGATAAATCTCAGCTGACCTGCCCAGTTATCGCAGTCAAATATGATTTATTTTAAATATTTGTATCCCACTAAGTGGAACAAGACAGCGGAGTGCAAACAATGCGTTAAAAAAAGCTGCACTCGAAATCTGGAATCAATCCAGGTTCGATTCTTCTAGCCAATGGTTCGTTTCTTCTTTCTGCCAAGAAGAGCTGAATTATCGCCAGATCAAATCTTACCTGTCATTGTTTGATCTAGTATCATTACTTTTGGTAATATATTAACGTCCTATATTAGTTACATATGAAACAAGCGCTGGAAGGTCATATGGCACTTGCAAGGCTTGGTAAAGGATGAAAGTAGGAATTTGTGGGATTGTTGTGACCATTTGTAAACAAAACCCTTGAGATAAGAATGACGATGGACCCTTGGAAATAACGAGAATGTATGTATGGTAAATTTTTGACTATATAAATTTTTACACTTGGCTGTAATGGTGCGCATTTAAAGGGCGCTAGAAATTCATCTGTAATCCAAACCCTTGAGGCAAAATTGGTTCTGGGCCTATTAGGATCATGAATAAATATGGTTTGGTCTAAGTATTTATTTTTTACTTTTCGGTTAAGATGCGCACTTTAAGGGTGTCCGCACTTGAAATGGGACATCAGAGACTTGAGTTCTTTCCGAATATCAAGTTTCATTAAGATCCTAGTCCCATTCAAAAGTTGAACATACCTCAAGATTCCGGATTCCCCCTCCCTCCACTCCCCCTCCCTCCACTCCCCCAAGATAGTCAAACCGGAGAAATGACTGTTCTTCAGTTACAATTATGGAGTCGCTGATATGCCTACGATGTTTCATCGTCCTACCATATGTGTAAGCATCTAAAGTCGGGATAATCCGAATTTCGGAACCTCCCTCCAACTCCCCCAATAGTTTTCGGATCCGGTCTTGTCATCTCTGTATCTAGGGCTTGTGCTTGTTCTACCCACCAAGTTTAATCCTGATCCGTCTGCTCTGAACATGTCACACGATTTCCGGTTCCCCCCTCGAACTCCCTCGAAGTCACCGGATCCATTCCAGACTTCAGTTGCGACATCTGAGACACGAGGTCTTTCCAAATATGAAGTTTCATTAAGATCCGATTTCCCGTTCAAAAGCTATAAATACGTCAGTATTCCGGATACCCGCTCCCTCCACCCCTCCTCCCCCCACGATGGTCGGATCGGGGAAATGACTATATCCAAATTAGTTTGGTGGGGTCCCTAATATGCCAGTCAAATTTCATCGTGCTAGTACATGTGTAAGCATCGTAAGTCGGGATCACCGGAATTCTGGAATTCCCCCCTCTCCAACTCCCCACGCGGTGCTCGGATCCGGTCCGATCTTGTCAACTATGCATCTTATAGAGTTTGTGCTTGTTCTTCCCACCAAGTTTTATCCCGATCCGTCAACTCTGAACACGTCGCACGATTTCCGGTTCCCCCCTCCAGCTCCCCCCAAATATTCCAGACTTGGAAGTGTGACATCGGAGACACGAGGTCTTTCCAAATATCAAGTTTCATTAAGATCCAATTCCCCGTTCAGAAGTTTAAATACGTCAATATTCCGCACTCCCCCTCCTTCCACTCCCCTCACGGTGGTCGGATTGGGGAAGTGAATATTTCTAAGTTAGTTTGGTCGGGTCCCTATTATGTCTGCTAAGTTTTATCGTCCTAGCACATATGTAAGCATCTTAAATCGGGATCACCGGAGTTTCGGACCTCCCCCCCTTCAACTCCCCCACAGTGCTCAAATCCGGATCAGTCTTGTCAGCTACGTATCTAGGGCTTGTGCTTATTCTTGTTCTTCCCACCAAATTTCATCCCGATCCGTCCACTCTGAACATGTCGCACAATTTCTGGTTCCCCCCTTCAACTTCCCCTAAAGTCACCGGATCCATTCCAGACTTGAAGTGTGACATCCGAGACACGAGGTCTTTCCAAATATCAAGTTTCATGAAGATCCTATTCTCCGTTCAAAAGTTACAAATACGTCAGTGTTCCAAATTCCCCCTCCCTCCACTCTCCACACGGTGGTCGGATCAGGGAAGTGACTATTTCCAAGTTAGTTTGATCTGGTCCCTATGCCTGCCAAGTTTCATCGTCCTAGCACATATGTAAGCGTCTTAAGTCGGGATCACCGGAATTCTGGAACCTCGCTCCAACTCCCACAACAGTTTTCGGATCCGGTCTTGTCATCTCTGTATCTAGGGCTTGTGCTTGTTCTACCCACCAAGTTTCATCCCGATCCGTCTACTCTGAACATGTCACACGATTTCCAGTCCCCCCCCCCCCTCAACTCCCCACAAAGTCGCCGGATCCATTCCGGACCTTAAGTGTGACACCTGAGACAGAAGGAGGTCTTCCCAAATATCAAGTTTCAATAACTTACTTAAAGTTGTTCAGCACCATCCGGCAGTTGGCCTGCCTGTTCGATGCCCTCTGTTTGTTTGATGAGTTTGTAGTTGGTTGATCTTGTAGCTATTTCGACCATTCAGCCAATGTGTGTCCTATTCCCCATTCAAAAGTTAAAAATACGTCAATATTCCGGATTCCCCTCCCTCCACTTCCCCCACGGAGGGCTTACTTATTTTCTTGGTAAAAGTTTGAGTTCGTTTCAGGCCCACATTGAGAATACGAAGAGGATCATGTGTATGATCTGTGAAGAGGAGTTCAATGAAGCTTCGTTGCTCTTGGGTCATTTGAGGGAGAAGCATTCGGCCTACGAAATGCCTTACGTATGCGAGCTTTGCGAGTTTAGGACCTCTTCACACCGTGACATCGTAGACCATTTCCATCAGGTAAGCTTTGCGAGAGGGTGGAAGGGTATAGGTGCGAGCACTTCATTTAGCGGAATAGTTAGTGTAGAGGCAAAACGAATCGGCGATGAGTGGAAACCAAAGAGGGATGGTTCCTTCAGTAGTGTGAAGAGTCATGGTTCGACGTCAAATGTGGCTTGAGGGATTGGGACAATGGTCTATATGTGGTCGAGTCTCGACGAATAGTCATAAACATTGGAAACGACTGTCGACTTGTCCTGTTAATATGGGCCCATGATTTTTCGAGTATTGCTCGCGAATCTAAAGAGCATCATGCTTTCTCTGCTCTTGCATTATAATCCCATTGGACCCAAATCGTGTTTCACTATCCTTGATCGTGCACACCTCGCTCATGAATGAATGAATGAATCTATTCCCAAAAAGCCCGTGAGGCCAAACACAATGTTTACACCAAAAGGAGGGAACCCTTACTCCAAAAAACGCTCCCGATGCTCCATAGACTTCTTGAGGAACCTCCAAAGCCGACGAAGGTCCCCAAAAATTTTCTTCCCCATAACCTTAACCAAAACTCTTTACGCAGATCATTTAACTCAACGCATCTACCCACCAGATGCAAGATATCCTCCCCTAGTGACCACGCATAGGGCAGAAGTAAGGACCAGAACATAGCTTGACTTTACCTATAAACTTTCTTCTTTCCCCCAGTGGTAGAGAATCCGCCAGCAGACGCACCATCCATTTAAGTTCCTCTGGTCTAAGCCCCGCTTTAAACAAGATCTAAGGTTTCGATGGGATCCCAAAAATCTAATATATGATCCAGACATTTGTGTCTTGTCTTCGCCAGATCCAGTCTTCGCCACGCTAATCATCTGAGAAAACCAAGTTCAGATATACCTCTATATATAAGCCATATCTATTTTGACGCTACTGACCGAAACTTCCTGATTTACTTCTGCCAAATTTTCGCTTCGGCCGAATTCCGAGCGAACTACTTGTGCAGCTAAAAAAGAACAATTCAGAAACGAATTCAGCGTATCTCCTTATCCCCATAAAGAAAATCTAATAACTCCAGATAAAACTTTAACTTATAAAATTTCCGGGTTCAACCGGATTCTGGACGAATTATATATCCGGGTAAAAAATGATTGTCATATACAGACTCCGCGTCTTTTCTTAGCCCTAATCTGTCATCCAATCAACTTTAAATAAAACTTTCGCTTTTAACAAATTTTCCGGTTTGGCCGGTTTCCGGACGAACTAGTTGTCCGACGAGAAAATGGTTTTCATCATCGTGTTCAGCACTGTCTTCTTACCCCATAACCGAACATCTAATCAACTTCAAATAACACTTTTTTTTTAATTCTAACCAACTTTCCGGTTTTTGCCGGATTCCGGACGAACTACTTATCCGGCAAGAAATTGGTTTTCATCATCGTGTTCAGCATGTATTCTTACCCCATAGTCGACTATCACATTAGCTGTTTAAAATTTTTTGTTTGCCCCTTAATTTGAACCCCCACCCTAAATGTAGGGCTACAGAGCTCATCTATGAACTTGACCTTACCCTTGACACAAAGAATCCTCACACCAAGTTTCATCAAAATATCTCATTCCCTTCGAGAGTTAGCGTGCTGACAGACAGACGAACTGACGGACAACTTTTGCGTATTCTGAGGCGGAGCAGCCGTACCAATAAACAAAAGTTGGAGATGACTGTTGACTTGTTCAGTTCATAAGGTCAGTTAGCCACTGGCATCCAATGAGTAAACACCGAATTCATTCCGCTGTGTAAAACCTGTTTCAAGCATGGCGGAGACTATAATACTGAATGCTGTGTTGAACTATATATCGCGCTCAATGAGTGTCGGAATAAAGAAGGAAGTGTTTTTGAAACGAGCTGTGGAATTTTTCGATAGAGACTCGATCTTAAAGGCAAAAGAACTGTTGATTAAGGAGGCCAAAACTGGTGATCGATTTACGAAATGCGTTCAAGATGAAGACAATTTAATGGATATTGCTAAGCTGTTCGCACGTTGCGCTAAAGAAAGGATAAAACTTCCCAAGTTCGTTATATTTGATCCACAAGAAGTACCGGCCAGTGGAGCAGAAGTAGGCGCATGTGTCATTTCGACAGTGAATGAAATGCGACGGCAGTTCTCGGGTTTTCTCGAACGCTACAACCAAGTCCCACTCCCGTGGCCGCCCGGCAATTCTGTAAGTGACGGAAGTCAACCTAATCCCTCCCCGGATAGACACTCTCCCCTACCCTATTCCGTAGTTCTGAAGAACCCACCCCCCACTACCACGCCAGAAGAACGAAAACAATTTCTGACGAGTGTGTGCGGAGAAGACCTGTCAGTCGATGATGTTGAGTTGAGAAGAAGCCGATCTGAATGGCGGCTTGTCGTTAAAACGAAGGACAAGGCAGACAGCATTGCCTCCTCTATCAACCAGAAGTCGCAAAGTGTAGAAGCTAGGGCGAAATCCCCAGTTTTTATAGGCGTGATCAAAAACACTCCGACTACATATGATGCTGACACGGTGAAAAACTGCGTTCCAGGTTGCGAAAGGGCAGAGCAGTGTGGTGCAAGTCGAACCTATAAGTTGTACTTTTCTTCCCGTTATCAGCTCGATCTGGCCATGAAAAGTCCGCCAAAAATAGATTTTGAACGTTTTCCGATTGAAGAATTTGTGTTCCTTCCAAAACGATGTTATAACTGCCAGAAATTCGGCCACGTTTCAGCGGCGTGTTCCGCTCCCCAGGTTTGTCCCCGCTGCGGTGTCCAAGGCCATACGTCGAATGTTACTACCCCCTGCACGAAACCAATTGGCTGTGCAGCATGTAAATCGACAAAACACACATGTCAGTCGTTCCAGTGTCCTGAGATGAAAAAGCAAATCGGAAAGCAGAAACGCTCCGATGAATGAACAGAATGCATGTACTAAGATCGTGTCGTGGAATATGAATGGAGGTGTGTCTCACAGAATCCCCTTAATCGAAGAACTATGTCGGCGTAGCAATATTCTGTGCATCCAAGAACATCTGGTGACAAGTGATAATCTCAGCCTGCTTAAGTTTTCAGACAACCATACATTTTATTTTGTCCCAGCCAAGTCTCGTCAACGCGGAAGGCCCTCTGGTGGACTTGCGATCGTATGTAGCTCTGCAGCTGATTCCGAGAGTCTGCATACAGCCGAAAACTTTATGGCTGTAAGGGGGGGGGATCTTGTGATCGTCAATGTCTACCTCCCCACAAACTACAGTGACGAAGAATCGGATAACCGATTCTCAAAAACAGTGCGAGCTCTAGCAAAGTGCCTCAAGACCATTATGTTGTCCAAACTGGAATGCGTTGTAATCGGAGACTACAATTGTAATCTAGTCGACGACTCTTCTCCTCGGTCCCAGCTGATCCTAAGTGCACTTGAAAGTCGGTATCGTGTGCTCCCAAAAGACAAAGTTTTTACTTTCGTACACACGTGTACTTTCGTACACACCAGTGGTTCAGTCTCAAATATAGACCATGTCGCAAGCACATTAAACGTGAGTGGCACAGTTAGCGTGCTGATGGGAAGTCACTCCACCGACCATATCCCAATTGAAGCATGTGTTAATGTGTGTATTCCAAAGGCCAAAAGTAGTTCACAGTGGTATGAAATAAAGGATTGGTCAAAGGCCGACCTCCCGCTTTATCAGGCAGTGCTCGACAAGACGCTTCAGAAGATCACTGTACCATATAGTCTCCTACAATCCAACGTGCAAAGGAATAACCAGGAAACGAAAATACAGGTTAATGCCTTCTGTGCTGAAATCACCCACGCACTACTAACCGCAGAAAAGGCTGCTATTCCCGTCAGGAAAATTCGTAAAGATACTGAAATCCCTGGGTTCTCAAAGAATCAAGATCTAGTGAAAGCATGTCAGGATGCTAAGTTTTGGTTCTCTGTATGGAGGGAAAGCGATCGCCCTAAATCCGGTGTTTTGAATTGTCTCCGTGTACACACAAAACATAAATTTGAGAAAGCCCTCAAGCAGCATCGCACAAATGTGAAAAATGAATATACGGAGAAAATAATCAACGATCCAAGTCGTTTATGGAAAGACCGCGTGAAAGATCGCCAAAACACGCCTAAGTCCATGCCTTGTGATCCCAGCGACTGGCGAGCATACTTTACGAGCGAATTTAGTGCCCCTGATCCCTGTGTAGCTAGACCTTATACCGAGCAACTTGAATCTGTGCTATCAAATTCGAGCTTTCCGGACTTCACCGTATCTGTTTCGGATGTAACTGCAAATGTATTTAAACTGAAAAAGAAAAAATCGCGCGGAGTTGACGGTTTGTGTGCACTTCACCTTAATGAATGGTACTCGTCTTTTGTTTGAAATGTTAACATTATTGTACCAGATCATATTCGTCGTCGGTATTGTACCCGACGTTTTTTGTACAGGACAGCTTACGCCCATCCTGAAAAAAGGGAAGCCAGCTAACATTTGCTCCTCGTATCGCCCAATTACCGTGTCGCCAGTTTTATGCAAGCTTCTTGAAATGCTTATATTGTCGAATGTTAGACACTGTTGCCAAATGCCAAACCACCAGTTTGGTTTTACAGTAGGTCTTGGTTGCGCTGACGCTCTTTTCGCCCTTGCTGCTATTTTGTCTGATTCTGAGGCAACGGGTGACCCACTAGTTATTGGTTCTTTTGATGTAAGCCGGGCTTTTGACTCTTCAGTGCATGCGCAGATCCTTCTAGAAGCTTACAAACAAGGGCTAAATCTGTGTATTGTTAGAGTTTTATATTACATGTACAATAACCTTAAAGCGCATATCAAAATACCTTCAAGTCCGGCCGAATCCGTTGTTGTACCGGTTCTTAAAGGGGTAAGGCAAGGCTCAGTTGTGTCTCCGAGTTTGTATAACAATAGTGTTTTGCCAGCACAAGCCCAAGTAGCTACGTCTTGTGTTTCAAAAGGGATTGATGTTTCGTTGATGACGTATGCTGACGACCTGCTTAATTTGAACAGGTCTGCCGATCGACTATCGAAGAATTTTGACGTGTTGAATAGGGAATACAATAACGTAGGTTTATCGTTTAATGTGTCAAAATCGGCTGTATTATTTTTCAACGCGGAGTATTGCGAAGAAGAAATTTCTTTAGGCGATTCAGTTGTGAAACCATCTGAGAGTATTACTTACCTTGGTTTACCAATCGGTCGAAGCCTCCACTCCACCGCAACGCTGCTTGTACGACACGTAGAGCCGAAAATCCGGATTGCGTACGGGTCAATTATTGGTAACAGACACCGATTCTGCCGTAGATACCTCGCGTCGCTGTATAATGCCATTGCTCTTCCACATGTACTGTATATAGCACCTTTTTGGAAATACTTGTCGTCCGCGCAGTGTGCAAAAGTAAGAGTTCTGTTTTTTCTATTCGCGAAGTTCCTTCTGAGACTTCCCCCGTGGACGAGGAACTCCTATATCATGCGTACGTACGGTGTATCCGATCCAACAGTTTGTGTTAACCGTGTCGTTGAGAATTTTCTGGAAAAGGCTAAGGGAGGAGCGAACCCGTGGCTAGCCATCCTCTGCCAGTAGTTTTGTTTATGTACATAGTGTGTAAATACTGTTGATGATGTTCCATAGTGTGATTTCTCTTTTCTTTTTCATTTTCATACTCCGTTCCTAATTCCTTGTGAATTTTCGGGTAATAAAATTACTTACTTACTTACTTACTTACTTATAAGGGCCCATGGTTTTGGGACTCAAAACGTTAGTGAGGGATATCTATGACTTCGTAACAGTCCGTCCGTCTGTCCGCCCGTCCATATGTTAGCACGATAGATTAGATTAGATTAGATTAGATTATATATGGGGTTTATTGGAAAAAAATACTAAGAACTACAAAACCCTCTAGAAGTTTACACTTGTTAAGAGGTTTAACAAACCCCCTTTGAGAGATTAACCTACATAACACTATAATAAATAAAGAAATAAGAAAAAGAAAAGAAGAGAAAAGAAAAAAATAAACAAAACACTTACTCGGTTCCTGGTCGAACACCCAACAAACAAAAAATTTATACACTCCAAAATCCCGTCTCCAAAAACAAACAAAACCGAATAAATAAATAAAAAATAAATGATTAAATAAACATAACGGAATCTGGGCCAACCTGAGAACGACTCAAATCAACATAAAACAATTTAAAACTCATATTGGTGAAGACAAAGGGTTTTAAGATCTCGACGGAACTCACACAAATTCTCTGACCTTCTTAACGATTCTGGCAATATATTCCATACAATCGGCCCAGCATGACGTAGTGAAAATAGTGACCTTGTGCTAACAACCTGTGGCATTCGTATGTCACTAGCATTACGCGTTGGATAATTATGTACAGCACCTCCTGAAATAAACATATTCAGGAAACAATTGGGAACCTGGTTCGAAAAATACTTAAACATAAATAATGCACGGTAAAATTTCCCAAGCCCAGACAAAGGAATAATATTTAACTGCACATATCGTGATCTTACCGACGTTCTATTTCTATCCCCAGACAACACGCGTAGTGCCATATTTTGCATCACACGTAACTGTTGCAAATGAACAGAGAAAGTACTGGACCAAACACTCACACAATACACCAAGTAAGGGTGAACTAAAGAGAAATAAATTAATCTCATCACTGAATTAGGAAACATATTTTTTAACTTTCTCATCATTCCAACATTTCTAGCTATCTTACTACTTATAAACGAAATATGGTCTTTAAAACTAAGGCATTCATCCAAAATAACTCCAAGATACCGTATAGTATTAGTACGCTTGATAACATAGCTATCCATTTGTACATCTACAATCCAAGGATAAAAGTTAGAAGACCGACCATACAGAACAAAACCTGATTTACTATGATTTAACAAAAGTTTATTTACTCTCATCCACTTATCTATACATACCATACCCTTTTTCATTGTTGCTATTAAATCGGATGCGGTCTTAGCTGCCACGGTAAAATGAGTATCATCAGCAAAACTAGGGATAATGACCTTACAATTGGGGAGTGATCCATCTACAATATCTATCAGATCCGAAACAGAAAAACGTAAATCATTAATGTACACCAAAAACAGAAGTGGACCTAAAACGGAGCCCTGCGGAACACCATACTCAACTACTCTATCACTAGACTTAGTATTACAAATTTCTACGTGATGGGTCCTACCACTCAAAAAAGATTCGAATAATGTCAGCGCTTTTCCTCGAATACCACAATGTTCTAACTTCTGAATTAAAATTGCATGATCAACTGTATCGAACGCTTTTACAATATCAAGAAATATAGACGCCACTTTAAAACCCTGGTCCAAAGCATCATGCACAAATGTTGTCAATAATAATACTGCATGTTCTGTTGACATCCCTTTACGAAAACCGAACTGATTTGGATGAAAAAAACACCTATTCTCCAAAAACTCAGATGCCCTAAAATTTATAAGTTTCTCTACTAGCCTAGATATAATAGAAATAAGGGATATCGGTCGATAATCATTCACATTTTTCCTATCACCCCCCTTAAATAACGGAATTACTCTAGCACTTTTAAGGCATTCCGGATATATACCACTTTTGAAACACAAATTAATTAAATTCAAAAGTTGGTGCGCAACTATAGGGAAAATTGACTTAAAAACTTTAGTTGATAATAAATCTGACCCCGAAGCACTATTTCGCATACTTTTCACTACGTCAAACAATTCTTGTACAGTAACTGGTCGCAAATGCATAGAAACGTCACTACTATCAGGCAAAAATTGAGTAAACTCACCATCACCTGGGTGCCATTCAACCGACGACGCTAACCTGCCGCCTACACTCGAAAAATGCTCACACATACGCTCACTAGTTTGCTGAATGTTTTCACCATCTACAATACTACAAAGGACTTCAGGCTTATTCGGCTTAATCACAGATTTTATCACATTCCAAGTCTTGCCTGGGTTACCTTCCGCCTTTTTAAAACGATCACTCAGGTAATCAAATTTCGCTTTACGGAGAATACTATTCAGCTTATTACTATAAGTTTTATAAATACCTACATCATTATTATCATTACTTAATACTGACTTTTTATACAACTGCTGTCGCCTAGCTAAAGAAACTAGAATGCTCTTCGTAACCCAAGGCTTCTTCGGCGAATCAAAATAATGTCGCTTCTTCTTTATCTGGGAACATGTAACTACAGCATCCTTAATCATCGAGTACCAAAGCGTAAACTTATCATTCACATCCAAATCTGCACTTTCTAAATAATCACAATTTTTCGCTTGAAGTTCTTTCTTTAATTTTAATACATTTATAACGCTCAGGGCTTTTTTCGGCAAGTCATGACGCTCTGACCTAGACTGGTTCAATAAAGACGGAATAGATACCAATAAACCAAAATGATCAGAAACATCGTTCACTATGACGTCAGCACTACTGTACCCAGTATTTAAAAATATATTATCAATAAGTGTCGCTGAATCGTTTTTTACCCTTGTACATATATTAACAGAAGGCTGTAGCCCGTAACCCAACATAATATTTAAATGTTCTCTGACTTTAAAATTACTATTTACTGTTCGTAGATCCATATTGAAATCACCGCAAATAAAACACGGTGTAGTGGAAATAGGTAACTTGTCCAATTGCTCTTCTAATAGTAAACCAAACTCATCTATATTGCAAGACGGGGGTCTATACACAACAACTATGAATCCTCTGAAATTCTGGAATTGCAATTCCATAACCATACTTTCAAACACCATTTCACGGTTAACTCTCATATCATCTCTAATTTTTACCTCAAAATCATTACGTACATATATTGCCAAACCACCATGTTGATGCATTTCTCTGTTCGTTACATACAGCTTATAATTACCAATCTCAAGCAAAGATGAATTGTGGTTACGTAACCAAGTTTCCGTTAAAGCTAATACATGCGGTGCTGACTGCAAACATAATTCATTTAAAAAATGGTACGAACTACTAATCCCTTGGCAATTTAAATGAAAAATATTCAAAGCACTTTGACATCTATTGTTACTCAAATCACACAGAAACTTATAACGTGAATCAGGGTTTTCAACAGGTTCACCAACGTCAAAATCTCTATGCAATACTCCACCCCCAAAATCATGTAACTTCATCGGATCATTCTCAAGAAAACCCAGCCGTTCCCTACTCAAACTAACCATTCAGTGTGATTAACTCATGAAAATGGAGACGGGGAGAGTGGAATGCAAATGAAACAATCTTACCATACTGTAGGTGACACGACCAAGAACCGAGAAAAACCAGACGAACAAGCTCTATAAAAAGAAAAGATATAAGTAAGCAAAAAACAAGAAACATAGCACACAAAAAACCACCGAAACCTCGGGGCAAACAAAATAGCAGAAAAAGTAAATAAGATGAATGCTTCATAACAGAAATAATACGCTACAACCGCTTATATTTTGTTTTACTTAAACTTTATACTACATACACATAACAACCAACATTCGATCAGAAAAGGTCCATATTACTACATGCGACACTTCGGTTCTCAATTTCTCCACCTCTTCTACCACGATCACCTCTTCCCCCTATCTGACTACGCTGAATTACATTATCACTTGGCAATGCAGCCAACTCCGGAATTAATTCACCAGCGGAGTACTTCGCTTTTGACCCATTCTGACGATCAAAAAAGATAAACGGTGGAACCGATTTTGAGACCCAAGCAGAAATTCCTTTCTCATTTAGCTTAGCTTTCTTATCGTACAGCCTTTTCCTAGCTTCACGAACCGAAGGAGGGGCGTCATCACTGATAAAAATATTTTTCTGATTCCTCAGAGATTTTCCTTTCAGATTTTTGCTCGTTTTTAACAGATCAATTTTCCGTTCTCTCGAAAACACATTAACTTTGAAAAATTTCTGATCTTTCATATTCTGTAAAACGGTAAACCTCGGAACCTCGCGCACTTCAAGGCCCGACAAACATACTTCCTTGAAAGCTTCACTAGCATCCTCCAAATTTTCGCAGGGTATGTTCCACACTATAACGTTTGTTTCCGACGCCTGGTACTCGCACATCATCAGCCTTTGGGACAATACGGCATTTGATTCCTTCAGTGCAACTGCTTCACTCGTTACAACACTTATCTGATTTTTTAAATAATCAGTTTCCGTTTCAACTGAGGCTACACGGGCTTGCACTTCCGTAACCGCAGTGCGAGACTCACCCTGGGCATTTTCAACCGAAATAACCCTATGCTCCAGAGATTTAATGCGACCATCGATCGAATCAAGTTTTGTTCCATTATCCTTAACCAGTGCCAACATCACGGCAAAATCATCAGCCAACTTTGCCAGGGGTGACTGGGACATCTCGCTGGAAGTGGCCGATGTATCTAATACCCCGTCGACTCCACCACGCTGGACTTTACGGCGGCGGCCCATCATAAATAATCGTTGGATCAGAAACGGCTTACCTAGCTAAGCAGCAAATATTTATCCACGGAGCTGCTGACGTGCATTAATCATCAGCCGTTATATGGCACGGCGAACACCAATCTCGAACTCAGCTCCAGTGAACACCAATCTCCGAACTCGGCCTATCCGCTTAACACCAATCTCGAACTCAGCTCCGGCGAACACCAATCTCCGAACTCAGCCTATCCGCTTAACATCCTGATGAACGACGATTAAAGTTCTCGATCACAGCTCATCACCAATTAAACAAGACACTGCCACTGACTAAACATACAAGCGGCTATCGCGTATTAACCTTACTCGGTCAGAAGCTCATTCATTACTGAATGATAACTCTCGAAGCGTTGGGACATTTTCTTGGTGTAAGGATTCATTGGGTCGAAGTATAGGTCAAGCTCGTAGATGGGCCCGGTAACTCAATCGGGGGGGGGGGGGGGAGGGAGTTTCAGATTAAGGGATAAACAGTTTTTTTTTTTTTTTCAAAGCAAATGCAGTGAGGAAATTAGCCTATTTTCGTGGAGGGGGCAGCCCAGATTTTACCGACAAGATTTGACAATTCAGTCTGTGGCAACGGCCCATCGCATCATAAAACCGCTGACAATTATCAGTTGTGACACATCGGTTGCGATTTTTTTTTGTAATGAAATTGTGTGAATTTGTCATCCACTCCCTATAGGATCCCATGTTTGCCACATGGGACCAAGAACATCTGAGGCAGTCAATATCCTGTCAAACCATAAAAGTCGCACTAGAAGCTCTGCACTGCTTAAAGATGTATGCGGCTGTCCTTTTCACTTGCAAATTTAGCGACTTTTTTTTATGGGGTGTATAATCTAAGGTATTTTACTCTTGTTGGTCTGACCAAATTTTTCTAGCTCGTAAGCTAGGACGATGAAACTTGACAGGCGAATAAATGATCCGACAAAGTGCGATCCTTAACTTGCGTTAATTGCTAAATGACAATTCGATTTTCACTGAAACTTGATGGCTGGTAGGAGTAAATGCCCCAAAAATACGACTTACGTGTCCAGAGTCCAACACCGATGAGAGCAGTTGAGCTTAAGGGGGTGCCATTATCTGTTCAAACCTCTCTGGCAGGGGGGGGGGGGGGGTAGCGACCAAACGGGTTGAGCGATTGGGGTAGTATGGAGAAAATGGAGATGGGATAATAATAATAATGGTACAAGTTGATTTTCCCTAAATGGGAATTTGAAACCATATATCACTGAGTAAAGTAGACTCTTTCCCGAATTGATTGGTTACCGAGCTTATTTACCACACCAAAAAGACCAAAAAACGAAGTAAGGATCCCGGTTTACCGGGAAAAAAGCCAGTTAGTGGGTGCAAACAGACAAATGAGCCAAAAAAAGACAAGTTTGCCAGTGTGGTCGATTTACCGACAGGGAACGGAGGAGATCGAGAAAGTGTTTGCTGGTGCTTTTAGCCAAAAAAGTCTACTGACTTTTTCTATTTTTTCTTGCCTCACATTGATAGTCCGGTCGAAATCTGGTCAAAACCGGATGTTTACGAATGAAACGGATTGTCGGATATTCTTTTAGCTGGAAATTGTTACCTACTGGATCTGATTAAGTGGTATTAAGATGATTATTAGATGTTTACGTTGTTTGGTAAGGACCAGACGTCTGCAAGACCCGATTTGCTGCATTAGAAGGGTAAACAAATATTTCCCCTTCGGGATCCTATCGAAACCTTTGGTCTTGTTCGATTACGCTTTCTATTCTCGTAGCCTCGTCCCAATACTCCCATGTGATAATCTTGAACTTTATACTTAATAATCTTTTTCATTCGTTTCTGTATGGCCCTGCTCATGCATGGCTCGCTCGTATGCAAAAGGTGTTGACTGAGTTGGTATGAAACTCATAGTAACAAAATTATTCTGAAATCAAAGCAGTGGGATGGATGCCCATGAGAAGTGCCAGCCGTTGCTTCTTCTTTCATGTGTACTGTCAGCTGCTTACACATGGGTCTTGTTTTGTAGGAACACGAAGGAAGTTCATTTGTCATGTGTCACCTGTGCTTGAAGACCTTCAATGTCAAGGGAGAGCGAAACCCAGATCGCCTGAATTATGTCTATCATATGAAGGTAAACTTTATCTTGTGCGTCATGAATATGTTCGAAACTCCTACACTGTAAAAAAAAAAAATTCGTGCAGTATTTACTACTGGGATTAATCTTGTCTCTACTCTACTGAGATAAGATTATCTATAATTCGGATTAATCTTATCCCAGTAGATATAAGATCCAGTAGCAAGTACTGCAGTTAACTTTAGTCTTTACTCGGAGAAACTTTTTACACTAGTCGTGTACAAATCCTTGCCAATGGTAAATTTTATGTAATATGCTCTTGAGCATGTTAGGTTTCACACTGCCATCTGTATTTTCAGTAATAGTTGCCCTTCTGCAGTGTCGGTGTCCTCTCTTGTTAGCGAATCGCCTGAGCTGATCGTTCGATCTCTCCACCCGTTCCGAGACCCACCCCAAACTCCCCCAACGGTTTCCAGATACTGTCACGATTTTCGAAGTCTAATCGTCAAGCTTATTTTTGTTATTCTTCGTCTGTTTCCTTGTATTTTTTATGGCACTTGCCCTTCGGCCAAGTGCCATATAGTGATCACAATTTCTGTTCATCCGTCGGTCGGTCGGTCGGTCCAGGTTTTGCTAGTTCGGGACACTTCCACATAAGCTAGGACGCTGAAACTTGGCAGGCGTATCAGGGACCCCAAATGATTAAGCTGGAAATAGTCACTTCCCCGGTCCGAGCATCTGGGGGGATTGGAGTGAGGGGAAATCCTAAAAAATTAGGTAATTTTTACTTACGACTGGTTGATCAGATTTTAATGAAACTTGATATAAAGAAAGACCTCGTGTCTCAGACGTCCCATTTTAAAACCCGACCGGATCCGGTGGCATTGGGGGGAGTTGGAGGGGGGGGCGGAAATCTTGGGAAACGCTTAGAATGGAGGGATTGGGATGAAAAAAAGAAAAAACAACAATCACATTGATATAAACGGTCCGCTCACTGTGGGGCAGTTGGAGGGGGGTGGGGTGGATCCGTATTTCAAGTTATCCCGCGAATTCGGTACTTCCTGATGTGCTAGGACCATGAAACTTGGCAGGCATGACAGGGACCCGAACAGATTGATTTGAGAATAGTCGTTTACCCAATCCGACCATCTGGGGGGGGGGGGGGGGGGCGTGGAGGGAAGCGGAATCCGGAAAAGTTAGGTATTTTTAACTTACGAACGCGTGATCGGACCTTACTGAAACTTAATATATAGAAAGACCTCCTGTCTTAGGCACCCCATTTTAAATCTGGACCGGATTTGGTGACATTGGGAGGAGTTGGAGGGGGGAACCGAAAACCTTGAGAAACGCTTAGAGTGGAGGGTTCGGATGGAACTTGGTGGGAAGAACAAGCACAAGTCCTAAATACGTGAATGACATAAACGGACCGGATCCGGTCACTGTGGGAGTTCGTGCCATCCCCTTCCGGGGGGGGGGGATTTTTAATGATCCCGCGAATTCGTTACTTTCCTGACCAGAAATCTTTGGAAACGCTGAGAGTGGAGGGATCGGGACGAAACTTGATGGGAAGAAAAGCACTAGCCCTATACTTTATTGACAGATCCTGATCTTATCGGAGCTCTGTGGGGGGGTGGGGGGGGGGTAGCATGAGATTCCCCGGAATTCGGGTGATCGCGACTTAGGATACTTCCAGGTCTGCTAAGGACGATAAAACTTGGCAGGCATATTATTGATCCGACCAAATAGACTTAAGGACCCGAAAAAATTACCTAGGAAGACTCCCGTTCCTGTATCAGACAATTTTTCGGGGAGTTGAGGGAGTGGGAATCCGGAAATTGACTAAATTCCGAAGGTTGCGAACAAATGGTCCGGTTCAAGTGAAACTTTATAGGTGATAAGAACTAATGACCTAGATCTGCAAGCATGTGTCCAAACCCCATGCGCCATGGTTGGGGAAGTTGGGGGAGGGGGGGGGGGGACGCGAAAACATTGTGACATGCACACAAACCAAACGAATGGGCTGAATGGGATGCAACTTGGCCTAGATTTGTCATTTAGCGTCCGAACCAGATCCGCGGGAAGCGGAAATTTGAAGATATGCGAGTTAAACTTGATGGACAGGAAGAGGAGATATTAGAGATGCGAAGTTTATGTGTCGGGAGTCGTATTCGGCCCCAGTGGGGGGAGTTGGAGGGAGAGTCCCGGAAATGTTGTGGCTTGCATAAGGGTTGAACAAGTAGAGTGATTTGAAAGAAACTTTGAAAGTAGAGAGGTAGTATGCCTTAGATGGCATATTTTAGGGTCCGGACCGGATCCTAGCTCGGGGAGGGGTACTGGAATTTCCAGAAAAATGCTCAGATTTACTTTCTAGTTTCTCACATACTCTTAACAAGTGCCACATGAGCTCGTAGCTCTTGTTCTTTGTTTAAAAGGCTACGAAAAACGCTTTTGACGCTTACTGCTGATAACTTATTAATTGAAATTGTTTTTGGGATAAATCACCATTACTAATTTTTTTCTTAGGAACATCAAAAAGCTGGAGTCGGTCGGAAATTCCCCTGCAACCGCTGTGCCCTGGTCTTCCTGACCAACAACAAGTTCCTTACGCACTTGAAGCAGCACAATACAACAGTGTCGTCTGAGACTACTCCCTTTACTGCAACGGAGTATCCTGTCCTCGAAGAGCTTGAAAAGCTATCGTCCAAGAAGCTTCCGGTCGGGGATGGGATTCTCTTGGTCCGGACTTATCCGGGCCTTACTTTTGGATATTTGGACGACTCTCTTCTATGCTTCGAGTGCAAGGAGCCCATGACAAAGGAGGGGCATTTCAGGTATGGAGATCTTTTCTCGCCCAGTAGCTCTGGGTAGTCGCGTAAAATTCCGAACTGACTCAGTTTGAACACCTGCTTCACCAGAGCCAGCTACCGTTGTAGGGAGCTGTTTGTATAAGGCCAGCTTTCCTTCTAAGATATAAGTTGTCAGCTGGATCGAAGCAAGCCAGGTATAAGTTACAAAACAGTAGCAGTTTTTGGGATCCCAAACGTAAGTGGAGGGATACCTATGACTTCGTAGAAGTTCCCGTTCGTTCGCATGTGATGTGAGCATGATAACTCTCGAAGGGAATGAGACATTTTACTTGGTGTGAGGATTCTTTGGGGACAGGTCGAGTTCGTAGATGGGCTCTGTAGCCCTACATTTAGGGGTGGGGAGGGGTTTCAAATTAAGGGGCGAACAAAATATTTTTGAATAGCTAATGAGATAGTAGATTTAAGGGCAAGAGGACATGCTGAACACAAATATGAAAATCATTTTCTCGCGGGACAGGTATAGTTCGTCCGGAATCCGGCCAAAACTGTAAAGTTTGTTAAAAGTAAAAGTTGTACTTGAAGTTGATTAGATGTTCGATTTTGGGGTAAGAAGACAAGCTGAACACTTGTATGAAAATCATTTTCTCGTCCAAAAGCAGTTCGCCCGGAATCCGGCCAGAACCGGAAAATTTAGTAAAAGTAAAAGTTATATCTGAAGTTATATGCTGAATCCGTAGATGAGAATCATTTTCTTGCCGTAAAAAAGTTATCATCGGAAAAGTCGTTAAAAGTAAAAGTTGTACTTGAAGTTGATTAGATGTTCGATTTTGGGGTAAGAAAACATGCTGAACAGTTGTATGAAAATGATTTTCTCGTCACAAAAGTCGTTCGCCCGGAATCCGGCAAGTACCGGAAAATTTGTTAAAAGTAAAAGTTATATCTGAAGTTGATTAGATGTTCGATTTAGGGATAAGAAAACATGCTGATTCCGTATATGACAATCATTTTCTACCCAGACATATAGTTCGCCCGGAATCCGGCGGAAACCGGACAATTTCTTAAAAGTAGAAGTTTTATCTGAAGTTGATTAGAGGTTTGATATAAGGGTAAGGAGATGTGCTGAAATCGTTTTTGAGCTTTGGTTTTTTGCCGGACAAGTAGTTACGTCGAAATTCGGCTGAAACCGAAAATGTGGCAGAAGTATAAGGCAGGGAAGTTTTGATCAGTTTGGTCAAAGTAGATATGACGAACAGGGGTAAATACACATGCTGAATCAATATGAACTTACTTTTCTCAGATGATTAGCCAATAGCCTTATTCCGTTTCTAAATTTTAATATTAAAATGTTCAATGAGTCTGGCGAAGACCGGATATTTACAAGACCAATTGTCTTGATCAAATATTAAATTAAATTCTTGTTTCTTGATAGCTCTTACCTCTGCTGTGCAAACTGCCGCTACGCCACCTGCTGTTCGGCATCCATGAACAGTCACAGAAAAGCTGCCCACAGCCCAGATGCGGTGGTGAAAGAAGCACCTGAATTGGTGTTCAGTCTGGCTCAAACCATGCACTGCGCATGTGGCTTTATGTCTAGCAGCGGCAATGTGCTGGGAAAGCACTTGAAGATGTGTGGAAAGAATAAGGTAAGTCAGCCCAATTTAATTTCTCAGAATCTCTGAAAATTGCAAAAGGCAAGAGAAGAGATGGAAAGGATGTTGACTACACTGTAAGAAGTTTCTCCGAGTAAGGATTTGAGTTAACTGCAGTATTTGCTACTGGGATTAATCTTATCTCTACAGAGATAAGATTAATCCGAATTAGAGATTTTGTTTACAATGATTTTTTTTTACAATGATTTTGGATGGGGGAGATGACTATCCACGCTGGCTATCCTGAGCTTCGTTTTGGTAGAAGCTGAATGGCCGGATATCCCCTCGCATGGTGCTCAGAGCCTGCTTCTTCCGACCAATAAACTTCCAGCTCCACACCAGACAAATTCGCATTTTGATGATGACGATGAAGTATTATTGCGTACTGGAAAAAGAAAAGAGAACTAGTGCAGTACAAAATATAAAAAGTAAACAATAAAAAAAAAAAATAGTTTAATAGAAAAAGAAAAAAGATTACTAGTTGGACCTTCTTGGCGTCAAGGCTGGAACGCATTTTTTAATTTTCCGCACAATTTCACTCTACAGAGTGAAGTGATCCGTAGTTACCACGCTTACTACGCTCCCGAGCATGGTAAGCCAATTACTATTAGTTACTATTTCGACAAGGTTGGAACGGTCAACGCAGTAACTTTTCGTGAGGTATGAACGGAAATAGTAACTAATGGTTACTATTGTTAGAAGGGTGGAACACGCTCAGAGATTTGCAGGGAAGGGAAGAAAAGAGAGTGATGTTAGGGAAACCGTCTTGTATTGACCCTCTTTCCAGTGTTACCCAAGCAAAAGAGGCAGCTGAAGTGGCGATCCAGATAAATAGTAACTAATGGTTACTATTGTTAGAAAGTTGGAACACGCTCAGAGATTTGCAGGGAAGGGAAGAAAAGAGAGTGATGTTGGGGAAACCGTCTTGTATTGACCCTCTTTTCAGTGTTACCCAAGCAAAGAGGCAGCTGAAGTGGCGATCCAGATGGAGAAGTCTGCCAGTTTCCCACCATTGGTCATCTTGGAAGAAAGCGAGAAACAAAACCCAGATGAAACGTGGTATAATGCGCTGAGGGCTGCTTGTGGGCAGAAGAAGGATGCCCCTCCGCCCCAGCAGAAGGACCAAGAGGATGAGAATGACAGTAAGGGGGGGGGGGGGTCAAAGGCATTTGAAGTTAAGCAGATAGAGATTAGGTTAAAAAGAAGGCCTGTGTGATTTTTGAAAACTCGGTCAAGGTTTGGACGAAATGTCCCGTCTCGAAAATACATATAAGACAATTAGGGTCAGGTTTTTTCTCCTATTTGGACCAACCCGTTTATCAACATGAATTCCGCGGCTCTGCTAAGTGATTACTGGTTACTAAATTTCAACCATGTCTTCTATTTGGCTCCGCCCTCTATGCCCCAGGGTATGACTAGTTTTTGGGACGTACTTCAGTGATTCATTGGCCATTGACGTGTAATCTTTCGCGTTTAGTAAGCTTTAATTCATGACAAGGCCTCGCCGCGCTCGTCTATTTTTTGGTATTATTCTTGTGTAAATATCCGGAAAAGGTATTTACTTAAGACAACTCAAAGGTCAATGAAATATCGGTTTGTGCCCCCCCCCCCCCCCCCCAAAAAAAAAGCCACCGCACCAGAGCCTTAACTAAGCGGCGGCATGGGAGTTCTTGACATGAGTTAAGTACCTTCGGGCAGGGGCGTCGCAAGTGGATTTTCGGTGGGGGGGGGGGGGGGGGGTGCAGAGACAAAGTTTTACCGAATCTTTCAAAAAATTTACCGAATCCTAGAACTAAGAATTCAAGCTTTAAATTATGGAACAGAAACGATTATGTAGGAAGAGTAACAATAAAGGGGAACACGAAAGATGATAAGCCACCTGTTAGGCGGCATTTTGGCGAAGCCCACATGGAGAATATATTGCCGGGTATGATTTTAGGAACAGTTTCTATCGTAAAAAATTAAATCGAGCGCCGCAGGCGAAAATTTTCGAAATCCATTTTTTTCTGTAGGGTAAAATTTGACTGCTTCTCTTACAAAATTCTATTATTTACCGTTTATTAAATACCGAGACTCTAAGAAGTTCCAGAAACCGGATGGAGTGACGTTCTGGCAGCAACTGTAGTCTAGTCAATATACTACCTGTCAACACATAAAGTGAGCGCCGCAGGCGAAATTTTTGTTTGCTTTTCCCTGCCAAATTTAATGTCAATCCAAATTCTATCTTTTAATGTTTTTAAACTGGCTTAAAACCCTCGTCAAATGACGCGCCCTTCCACGAAATAGAGAATATTACGAAAAGTGATGCAGGCGGAATTTTCGTAATATTTATGATTAGATATTCTTTTTGGGATCCAAAATAAGGACTGTCGATGATATCACAGATCATCCAGTCTGTGACCAGTGCTTCACTCGACCTAATAAGTAATAATACCGAATAAGTTTAGACAGATAGCAGGTTCAGGATTATGTATAACTACCGTATCCCGGTAATTATACCGAATTGTTTTGGTATCGAAAGACTACCGAACAATGTTCATATTCGGTATACTTTCGTCGAAACTGGAACGAAGTCGGAATTCGTGGTTAACTTCATACTCCTGGAGATTATACTGAACAAATTACCGAATCATGTCAATCAATCATGATACCGAATAGTTTTGAACCAATAGCTTATTCGGGATTCTTTGTAGTTACGGAATCTCCATAAATATACCGAATAGTTCCGGCATCTAAAAATCACCAAATGATTTCAGCAAATTCTCTCACCAAGTTCGTGATAACTACCGAATACTGGCAATTATACCGAATCCCGATCATTATACCGAATAGATTTGTACAGATAGCCTATTTAGGATTCCGTATAATCACCGAATCCCCGTAGATACATCGAACAGTTCTGCTATCGAAAAAATACCGAACAATTTAAGTAAAATTTTGGGCCTCCGGACCAAAATCTTACCGAATCTCAAAAAGGTGGGGGGGGGCTGCACCCCCCCCACCCTTGCGACGCCCCTGCCTTCGGGTACTGTATATCGACTGCCAGGTGTCCATTAGCTGTTCCTCGTCTTTTGAGATTTCGGCATCAGGACGATGTGCCGTTAGTCGCGATTCGAGATATCACTGGAAGTATATCTGATGTTCACTGCGTTCCAGCAACGCTTCGGTTTTGTCGTGTGTTTTTTTTTCCTAGTCCACCGATTCCACCTTATTACTAGTTACTACCAGTTTCAAGCCGCTCAAACTGGAACATTAACAAAGAAAAATTAACTATAATGTTAAAATTATCGGCGAAGTCGATCAGCGTTTAATCACTCTTAGTGGCTCAACTGATCAGCACAGACGTCAATTTTGAAGCAGAAGCTCAGGCGCTTCGCCTCTCCAGAGTAGGGGTCGGCACCGTTTCTGTTTTTGGCTAAAACAGAAACGGTAAAAAACGGCAAATAAAAAACGGAACAGAAACAGAAACGGTGATAAAAAAAACGGAAAACCGTTTCTGTTTTTCCGTTTTTTTCCGGAAAAACAGAAACGGACCGTTTTTACAAAAAAAACGGCGATAACATATAAGATAACAGTAAGGCGACCATTACGACAGGAGAAGGTTGTGAGAGAAGGTCGAGTATAATTGTGTAAGGTGAAAAAAAAGGACTCTTCACCTGTCTAGTAAACTAAGCCCTTTTTTATACCAATGGTCAAATGCTGCGGTATGCTGGCAGGGGTGAGTATGGAAGTCATACGTATGTGTTCCCCTTTTTCCCGAGAAGGGTACCAGGACCCTTTAAACGCAAAATATTTCAAGGTCAAAAATTAAATACCAAATTGTTTCAGTTCCCAAAGTACTGTATACTGATATCCCTATGCGGAAGAAGGGGTACAATTACGTGTGAGAACCATGGACACCCCTGTCAGCATGCCCCAGCGTTTTGCATGGGCTTCACTAAGTGCCATATACCGATCACTTTTCGGTCGATCGGTCGGTCCACTGTTCCCAAGTTAGGGTACTTCCAGATGTGCTAGGACGATGAAACTTGGCAGGCATATCATGGATCTGACCAAACTAACTTGGAAATACTCACTTCGACGATCCGACCACCGTGGGGGGAGTGGTGTGAGGGGGGATCCGAAATATTGACGTATGTATATGTATAACTTTGGAACAGGTGATTGGATCTTAATGAAACTTGATATTTCGAACGATCTCGTGTCTCAGACGTTCCATTTCAAGTCCGGTTCGGATACGATGAATGTGGGGGGGTTGGACCGGAAATCTTGTGACATGCTTAAAATTGAGCGATTACGATTAAACTTGGTGGGAAGAACAAGCACAAGACCTTGGTACATCATAGACAGAACTGGACAGGATTTGGGCACTTTGGGGGAAGTTGGAGGGGGTTCCGGAATTCCGGTGATCCGGAGTTAAGGTACTCCTAGGTGGGCTAGGACGATGAAACTTGGCAGGAATCAAAGACCCGACCAAATTAACTTGGAAATAGTCAGTTCCTCGATCCGAGCATCGTGGGGGAGTGCAGGGAGGAGGAATCTGGAATCTTGAGGTATATTTAACCTTCGAACGGGTGATCAGATCTTAATGAACCTTGATATTTGGATAGACCTTGTTTCTCGGATGTCCCGTTTCAAGTACGGACCGGACCCCATTAATGTGGGGGGGTGGGGGTGGACGGGAGTACTGGAAATCTTGTGTCTCGCTTAGAGTGGACTGATCGGGAGACAGAACGGACCAGATTCGTGCACTGTGGGGGAGGTTGGATGGGTCCGGAATTCCGGTTATCGCGACTTTAGGTACTTCCAGGTGTGCTAGAACGATGGAACTTGGCTGGAAGATTAGAGTCTCGATAAGATTGGCTCACAAATTGTCAGTTTCCAGATCCGACCATCCCTTGAAGTACAGAAATGAACTGCCAGCTCCCTTGAAGTGCGCACCTTAACAGCAAAGTGAAAAATTACTTTTGATAAACTTTACATTTCATGATCCCCCGAGGGTCCATGATCATTTGCGCCACAACAGTTTTGCTTGAAAATTAATTCCTAGCACCTTGAAAGTGCTCATCTTTAGCGAAAAGTGAAAAAAAAACACTTTTGAACATTGCAAAATTTCGGTGGCTCTTTCTTAGTTGTATAATTACAGCTTTGAAGAAAAGTCTCATCAGAAATGGGAGCTTGAAGGCTTCAAGCTTTCAGTACAAAACGATCCGTGCTTCCTATTGGTTGGATTTCAGAAATTGCGTCTTAACCGATCAATATGCGAGACTCCGTTTCGCAAAAGTGTTATTATACCAACAAGAAATAGCCAGATTAACGTTTCCAGCAAAAGTATTATTATACCAACAAGAAATAGCAAGATTAACGTTTTCAGCAATTAACCAGCTCAGAATGGTTATCAAAGGCCGATAATTTAATCTGTAAGTCGAAAGTCCTACCGGTTAGTACCGGTATACCTCCTAATGTTAATTTTATTGTTATGCTTCCTCTAATGATGGTGTAAAAATATCCGTTTCGTCGGGTAGGGTGCAATCTCTCTATTCTGACTAAAAAAATCTTTCCTTCCGAAAAGCGGAAAATATCGGTAGATGGCATAATCCGCCGGGAGAATAAAACCCGCTAGATTATGGCAGGACGCCACGCGTACAAGTCGTAACAAAAAACGGAAATTTGGAAAAAACAGGTAAAATAAAAACAGAAACGGCTAAAACGGTCAGATAAAAAACGAAACAGAAACAGAAACGGCATTAAAAAAACGGCTACCTGTTTTCTGTTTTTCTGTTATTTAAAAAAAAAACAGAACAGAAAACGGTAGTAAAAAAACAGAAACAGAAACAGAAACGGTGCCGACCCCTACTCCAGAGGTGATTTGTGAATAAAAAGTGGTTTTGCTCCTCAAATTCGCCTGGTTGAACCTGTTCCGGTTGTTTGCGCCACATGTGTAGGCCTTCAACCAATTAAATTAAGGGAAAGGGCAAAAGCAGGGAAATTAAATAGGGACAGGGGCATAGTAAAGCAGGAAAAGCCATTTTCTATGGTAAGCAACTCGTACGGCCTATTCATTCGAGGCAGTCGAAACTTGATTTCGAGTCCTTCCGTGGTTTTCTAAAGGACCCCTATTGCTTATTCTGCGTTTTATTTTATACCTAGCTCCCTTGTGGAACTATAAGCTTCTGAAATCCCTGCCTTTCGCCATTGTTTCGTTTTGCACCTACGATCGCCGACAACTCTTTCGTGAACACTGCACAAGGACATGATGAGCTTCAAAATATATTTTGGAAGACTTCTTTTGTGTTGCTTGGTTTTCCCACCTGACCACGACGTATTCAATTTTCAAATATTTTGCGTCCGGCCGCTGTGTCGGAGAGCAGTTAGGCTGGATAGAGTTGACAAGCAGTAACAAGAAAATCGCTAAATCCACGTGGAAAGTAATGGTGTTTTCCAAAACAGTATTTTCTTAGCTATTTCATCGTGGAGAGATCATTTCTAGGAAGTTTATGCTTTAAGAACAAATATGAATAACTATATTATTTGTTTCCATAGTAGCTCAGAAGAATATGGCTAGCAGAAGATCTTCATTATCTGATACATTTCAAACTTACTTACGTTCGAGGCTGTTACCTGATTGTAGGCTACATACACATTTTGTAGCAGCACTTACTTTCTCAGGTCAGAATGTTCTGCGACTACTTGGACTTCAACGCAAAGAGAGGATTGAATCAGCCCCATCTCTTGATGCATTGGATGCGGGCCCAGACCCAGTAGTAGAAACATCGACAGATGTTGTAGCCGCACCGGTGGACGGTGAGGGTGCGCAAACGGCTGTGGTAGCTACAGCAAATGCGAGTGGAGACACATCGGCCGAAGGTGAAGCTGTACCAATGGATGTGGTGGCTGTAGCGGATGACAATGGAGCTGCACCGATGGACGAAAGCTAAGCTTCAAAGGTTTCTGGATCTGTACATTTACTACGCCCAGGCCTCACTATGTACACTACCTGTTCGTAAATCGGTTTTTAAACGTTTTTAAGAACGCAGGGCCCAGTTAGCTTTAAAGCCACTCCACAACGTCAGGGTAGCATAATTCCCTTCAGATGACGTTCCCGCCACTGTAATAAAAGAATAAGACAAAAAGAACGGTTTTTAAGACATTTAAGACGATCCTCTCTTATTGGTGGTTCACAACATATTATTCCATCCCATCATTTTATGAATAGGTGAGAGAGGAACGTTTAGAAACTGCTAAAAGCTGGCCTTAAAAGCCGATTTAACGAACAGGTGTGTCCATACAGCGGCTCGGGCATTATTTCTAATTTCATACTTTGTATTGTCAACATAGGGTAGATTACTATTTAAACACGCCTGAATTTGTTTCATCTTTTGTATATGCTAAGTAAAGATGATCATTATGGGCAAGATTGTAACCCTATCCACATCCATACTGCAGCCCCTTCCTAGTTTCAACTGGAGCCTCAATATTGTTGCATGCTGCAGGTCCACTTCTCGGCCGCTTCGGGCTGATTCTGTCTATTCGTGTTCGCTGCAGTGCTTCGACGGCAGCGCTTATCGAGAATCGCGGACTTGCTTACCGACCCAAGTCCGTGCTTCCTGCAAGGTGCTGCATCATCCAAGAACAAATCGTGCAGGTAGGGAGTCCAAAAACACATCTTGTGCAGAAGCAAAAAAGTGCTGCAGCAGCGAAGCGGCAGCACTATTGCAGCAAAAACGAGGCTTGGGTTTGCAACGAGCTGGTCCAGCTCCCTTTGTGGTGATTCCGTTGTTTAACAATAGGAAAATCCCAGCCCGGCCCTGTGAGGTGGCAGTCCTTAGTTCAAGTTGGCACTCGCCAACTTGATGCATATCATAGGCACCATGACCATGATCATGTAAATTCGCGGAAAAGCCAACCATTTGATTGACCTGTTTCTAGATTCGGAAAGAGTTTACGGGGAGGTCACTGAGTCTTAGTTTTGAAACAATCTCCTGTCAGATCGGGTACGCTAAGGGTTATGGGCAAGAAAATTCACTCTTTCAAAATTTGCCACAAGGTCGCTTGGTCGATGTGGAGGAAAATGCGAAAACGTATGTAAAGTTGCTCATCCAGGGTTTGGACAGGAAAATACGCTTTTTACGACCTACCCCACGCACCCTCTACAGAACTGACCCCTCTCACGGAACCTCTTCCTTGATTCCACGTTGGCGTAATGAGTAGACAATAATGATACTTTCACTTGAGAAAATAAGTAACTGGTACACACGCCATCTACTATTGCCTATAACGGTCTAATCTAGGAAACAAAAGATTTTGCAGACTGCAGGCTAACCCTCGCCGATTAGGGTGGTTAGTTCTGTGGCCGCATCTTCAGAAATAAACAGGGTCAACTATGAGGTTTGTCGATCTGCAACCAGGACGAAGGTGCACAAATAAATACTAGACGGCGTATAATATTTAATTTCGTTGGTCGAGATTGGTTCAGAACCTTATGATCTTGTTTCACAGGTGAGAGGGTGCCTACTGATTATCTTCCATTGGTGTCACGTCCCGTATTGAAATAATTCAAGTCATTATACTATCGGACATTTTTCCAATCATAAACAATTGGAAACGATCGTAAACAATTGTTTTCTTACGATTGAAACAGTCGTTAACGATTCGAAACAGTTGTTTACAATCGTTCACAATTGTAATGGTTCACACCTATTATTTCAAGGGGTCAGTTCTGTAGAGGGAAGTCCTGGAGGGGGTGCGGTTGCGGTGTTTACGATCGTTTCCAATTGTTTTCAACTGTTTAAGATTGAGAAATGTCCCATAATATAATGACTTGAATTATTTCCATACGGATACGCCTTCTGACGACGCTGTAGATCATGTTAGACCAGGGTTAGAGCTAGAGGCTGTACGAAAAGTTCAACTGTTAGCTCGAGGTTAGCCATGTAACTCCTTTATTTATAAAAGTTCCCAAACGGAATATTTTTTTTTAAAAAAGCGCAACAAAAAAAAAAGGATCACACTCCGGATTGAAATGGCAGGAATTGCCCGGCTGCTTCACAGAAAGAAAAAATACATCAGTACAAGTAAGAGAATTCCTACTGCTCCAAGCTTCGCATAGGTGGACTGCAAGTTGAGATATCGGGCGTCCTTCTTATATTTCTGTGACATGTAGGACAAACTCTGGGCCTTGTTGTCTAGTTCTGAAAGAAAAGGAAAAAGCTGGCTAAAAAGTCCTAAACACTTTTCCTACGGCCTTGTGACTGTTCTTTATTAGATGTATGCTTCTTTGAACACCTGTCACTCGATTTGCTTCTTGCTTATGAAACAACTAAATAGAAAGAAAAAATAACAAGCTTGATACCACCTGATAGCTTCAGTTTCGGCTTTCTTCGAGCTATTGCAGATCTGTTTTTTTTGTTTATGGCACTTGGCCACTTGCCCTTCGGCCAAGTGCCAGTGATCGCAATTTCTGTCCGTCCGTCCAGGTCTTGCTAGTTCGGGCACTTCCACATAAGCTAGGACGATGAAACTTGCCAGGCGTATCAGGGACCCGAAAGGATTAACTGAGGAAGTGCATTTTCCCGATCATCGTGGGGGGAGTGGAGGGAGGGGGAATCCGGAATCTTTAGGTATTTATAACTTTTTAATGGGTAATCGGATCTTAATGAAACGTGATATTTGGAAAGCTTCATGTCTCAAACGACCCACATCAAATCCGAACCGGATCCGGTGACTTTTGGGGAATACTTGGGAAACGCTTTGAGCGAAGGGACGGGGATGAAACTTGGTGGGAAGAACAAGCACATGTCCTTGATACTTCACTGACATAACCGGACTGGATTCGGGCAATGTGAGGGGAGTTGGGGGGGGGGGGAGGGGGCATTCTGATGGTCCGGCGAGTTCGGTGCTTCCCGGTGCACTAGGATGATGAAACTTGGAAGGAATGTGAGGGATCCGAACTGAGCGACTTGAGAAAAGTCGTTTCCACGATCCGAACATCGTGGGAGGAGTGGAGAATGGGGAATCCGGAATCTAGTGGCATGTATTACTTTCGAACGGGCGATCTGATTTGAATGAAACCTGGCAAGCGGAAAGAACTGTTGTCTCAGATGTACCATGTCAAGTCCGGACCGGGTCCGATACTGGGGGGGGGGGGGGGTTGGAAGGGGGCACCGGATAAATATTCTTTGAGCCCAAGCTGACTTTGAAACATTTATTCAAACAATGTTTACAACTGCTACGTCAGCTACGATTCTTCATCAGCGATAGTTCGGCCCTGACGAGGACCTTTGCCAAGAAGGGCCGAAGTATCACTGATGAAGAATCGTAGCTGACGTAGCCATTGTAAACATTGTTTGAAATGGGGCACCGGAATTTTTGTGAAACGCTTAGCGTCGAGGGATCGGGATGGAATTTGGTGGGAAGAACAAGCATAAGCATTAGATACGTTCTTGACAACCAGATCATATCGGGGCTCTTCGGGGGGGGGGGGGGGGGGGGGTTGCATGGGTTTCCCGAAATTATGATCGCGAGTTAGGATACTTCCAGATGAGCTAAGGACGATAAAACTTGGCCAGTAACCCGACCAAATAGACTTAAGGACCCGACACAATGCCCTTGGAAGACTTCCGATCATTATTCGGGGAGTTCAGGGAGGGGGAATCCGGAAATTATCGACTTCCGTAGGTTGCTAACAAATGGTCCGATTCAAGTGAAACTGTATGGGTGATAAGAACTGATGACCTAGATATGCAAAGCATGTGTCCGAACCCCATGCGACCATGGTTGGTGGAACCTGGGTGGGGGGGGGGGGGTCGGAAACTTTGGACATACAAAAAACAAACGGATGGGCCGAACGGGATGCAAGTTGGACAGAACCAGATTTATGCGGCCTAGATTTGTCATTTGGCGTCCGAACCGGATCCAACCAAGGTAGGAGGAGGATCAGGCGGGAACGTGAAATTTTCAGATATGCTCCAATTCGAGTTAAACTTGATGGACGGGAAGAGGAGATGTTAGAGATGCGAAGTTTATGTGTCCGAACCGTATTCGGCCTCAGTCTCGGAAATGTTGTGGCTCGCATATGGCTTAAACGAGTGGAGTGATTAAATTGGAAAATAGAGAGATCGTATGCCTTAAACGACATATTTTAGGGTCCGGACCGGATCCGAGCAAGGTGGGGAGGTGTGTCGGAATTTCCTGAAAATGCTCAGAATTACTTTCTCGTTTCCCACACGACCTACTCGCAAGTGTCATATGAGCTCGTAGCTCTTGTTCATTTTTAATATGCAACTTCTTCACTTTGGACACTCTGAACGAGCGGGCAACGTTTCGAAGTCCTCGGACAGTAAGATGGTTTAATTCGAATGCAATGTGCCCACGAAATTACGGATTATTTATTTTTCAGTCGTTAATCTTCGCACGGTAGGCAACTCGTTCCGAGCAGACATAGTCCGATTCAACAGAGCTGCTTTTACCTGAACTGAAGTCTGCACCATTTCCGAAAGTATTACACGTTGAACTAAAGTCTATCCGAGACAGCTTTCTCCTATTTGCTTTAAAGCATCTCTGAATTAACCTACATTTTTATGGCACTTGCCTAATCGCAATTTCTGTTCGTCCGTCGGTCTGTCGGTCGGTCCGAGTTTTGCTAGTTCGGGCACTTCCACATAAGCTAGGGCGATAAACTTGGCAGACATTTCAGGTCCACGAAAATATTAACTTGTAAACGGTCGCTTCCCCGATCCGACCATCGTGGGGGGAGTTCGAAAACTTGAGGTATTTATAATTTTTGAACGGGTGATAATGAAAATTGATACTACGAAATACCTCGTGTCTCAGACAACCCACTTCAAATACGAACCGGATCCGGTTACTCTGGGGGGATTTGGAGGAGGGGGGGGGGGTCTTGGAAACGCTTAGAGTGTAGGGATCGGGATGAAGCTTGGTGAGAAGAACAAGCACAAGTCCTAGATACTTCATTGACATAACCGGATCGGATTCGGGCACTGCGGGGAGATATGGGTGAGGGGGGGGGGAGCCCCCCACCCAAGGAGCCAGCGATCCTGATGTACTAGGATGATGAAACTCGGCAGGTATATAAAGGACTTGAACAGACCGACTTCAACGAGTGGATTGATCTGAATGAAACTTGGAAAGTAGAGAGATCGTATGCCCTAGATGACATATTTTAGGGTCCGGACCGGATCCGAGCACGGTGGGGAGGGGTACCGGGATATCCAAGAAATGCTCAAATTCGAGTGATAGGTGGTAAGAGACGAGATTCGACCACGGTAGGGGGAGTTGGAGTGATGGTTACCGCGAATAGTGTGGCCGCGTGTAGGGATCAAACCAGTGGATCTAAACTTGGAAGGTAGTCATTTGCACTAGATGATCCGAGGTAATGCCGGAAATGCTCATACTCGAGGGAAACTAGATATCCTATTTAAGTCCGATCAGCTAGGGGGGCTGAAGGGGTTATTTCGTGAGGTTCTCATCTACTTTGTCGCACCACCTACTCGTAACAAGTGCCATGAGCTCGTACCTCTTGTTTTTTCCTACACTCGCCCTATTCTATCACAGCTCTGTCTCAGCAGTACTTGCTTAGTCTCTTACGATTAAGGGGCGTGAAGAAAGTAACCATAGTGAAAAGTTGTGCATCCTGTTCTTCTTTGTAATCTTTTATCTCAATCATCCCACCAGCACAGAACAAGAGGACATCCAAGGAAGCCGAAGAAACCACCTGCTCACCCACGTGTGCGACGAAATTTCTTCTTGTCAATGGTGCAGAGCGGCTGGAAATTGCCAACGGAGGAAACAACCGTGTCCTAATCTATGACAACGTTCAAGTTTACTCTTGACAAGGAGCGGGAGAAACAAGACCAAAGGTGTCGATGGGATCCCAAAAATCTAAGATTTGATCCAGACAATTGGGTCTTGTCTTCGCCAGGCTAACCATCAAAGAAAACCGAGTTCCGATATTCCATCTATCTATCAATCTATACCTCTATAGGCCATATTTATTTTGACGATACTGACCGAAACTTCCTGCTTTACTTCTGCCAAATTTGCGGTTTCGCCCGAATTCCGAGCCAACTACTAATCCAGCAAAAAAAAAAAAGAAAAATTCAGAAACGAATCCAGCGTATCTCCTTATCCCTATAAGAACATCTAATCAACACTAAATAAAACTTTGACTTAAAAAAATGCGGGTACAACCGGATTCCGGACTAATTATTTGTCCGGGTAAATAATGATTGTCATATACAGACTCAGCGTCTCTTCTTACCCCTAAATCTAACATCTAATCAACTTCAGATAAAACTTTTTCGGATTCCAGACGAACTAGTTGTCCGGCGAAAAAATGGTTTTCACCATCGTATTCAGCATGTCTTCTTACCCCTAAATCAAACATTTAATCAACTTCAAGAAACTTTTACTTCTAACCAACTTTCCGGTTTTTGCCGGATTCCGGATGAACTACTTTGTCCAGCGAGAAAATGTTTTCGCCATCGTGTTGAGCGTGTCTTCTTACCCCAAAATCAAACATTTAATCAACTTTAAATGAAACTTTTACTTTTAACAAACTTTCCGGTTTTTACCGGATTCCGGACGAACTACTTGTCCGGCGAGAAAATGATTGTCACCATCGTGCTCAGCGTGTCTTCTTACCTCATAATCGATTATCACAGTAGCTGTTTAAAAATATTTTGCTTGTCCCTTAATTTGAACCCCCTCCGACACCCCCAAATATAGGGCTACAGAGCCCATCTATGAACTCGACCTTACCCTTGACCCAAACAATCCTCACACCAAGTTTCATCAAAATATCTCATTCCTTCGAGAGTTATCGTGCTTACAGACGGACGGACGGACAACTTTTGCGATGTCATAGGTATCCCTCCACTTACGTTTTGGGATCCCAAAAACACTCAGATACCAATGGTATTATATTATGTCGAGTCAATCCTCAGAATCAACATTAAAGGTGACAGGAGGAGACCATCAAACAATAAACGGAGCATAATCGATCCGTCATGGATCTTATTCGCTCCGACGTGCGGCTATAGGTAGCCTAACTAAGTTAACGTGTTAAATTTGGTCAAAAGTGATCACGACCACCAAAATACGGCTATATTCTCTAACTAACTATCACTGCTTATTGCAGCATAAGCAGGTTTCTAGGTTTCATTTCCTTAGTCGTACATGCGTTTCTCTCGAACTGCAATTTTTGTTGCCAGTCTCACAAACTACTGGTTTACAACGAGCCTTCCTTCAGGACTGTCGGCTAGACCCCAGCTCTCAAAGGGCTCTCCCTCCGGTTACATTAGCAATTAGCAGGGCTCGTAAAGTTGGTCTCCTAGGACTCTTGACAGTCTTGCTAACGACCACGGGTACAATAGCCAAAGGGATCAGCAAGACACTAGCTGGTTGAAACAAATTAGGAAAGAGATACTGTGTTCCGCCACAGGGCTCTCAAGTAGGGTTCTCAACGATAGTGAGAGTAAAGTTATATAAAAAACCAGGGGATAGATAAGGGGGTCATAAAATGTTCCCAAAAACTACACAAGCCTGCCAAATAGTGACACGGTTATTTAGACCAGCGGTTCCCAACTGGGGGTACGCGAGACCCTTGCAAGGGGTACGCGAAGGAACCAACATTTATTTAGTCTGTTGCTTCAAAATCTCGCCTCACTCATTTTTGATTGCAGAAAGCCTAAATTACCAGCAGAGGCATCGACAACCAAAATGTATCTTAACGGGCAAGGTAATTTTACTGACCCGGCAGTTTAACTGCTAATAGCTGCTTTTACGAAAAATCGCGGCGCGAAGCGCCTACTCGTTTCTGTTTAATCGTCTGACCGACCTTTTTGGGGGGATGGGTATTGTCAACCCGTGCGTGACTCCACTAATGAAAGTCAGTGAACAAATATTGATTTAAAAACAGCTCGCCTATAGACTACTGCCGTAAAATCTGTTCCTGTGTTAAATAATATTGTTTCAAGAAGAATCGAAGACATTGCAAGTGATATTGTCAATCAGGTTGCGAATTAAGCTTAAGAAAAAGTTTGCGATGCAGCTTGATGAAAACACGGAGAACATCAAAACCAAACACAGAAACAGGCTGACTGTAAAATATATTCCGCTAACGACTTCGAGCCGAGATTTGACAAAATTTTTGCTACAAAGCAGCCTCTGGTAATTCCCTCTTTGATTTTATAAATATTTTACACATGTATGCCTTATCATTTATGATAATAAATATCGTCTTTTTCACGTTCTGAAAACGGCGGTACGCAATGTTTTCGAACCTTGATTAGGGGTACGCGGTGCTGAAAAGGTTGGGAAACTGATTTAGACAATTAACGCTCGATACTTGGGATGCTGGAAATCAAATGTGCTAACTACCCACCTGAGAGTAGACTTCCCCTCTGCAGCACATCATCTATGTTCTGGACCATTATTCTCTGTACGTCTTGCAGCTCGGAGTTCAGTGTGCTGAGATTCCTTCTGGCTCTAGAATCCATGAACGTCTTCTTTGCCTTTTGAATGTAGTTGTCTGGAAATGATGTTGACTATCACACGCGATTTGTTATATTTTTTTAATTCTCTTCCCCATTGCTCTCAGTGGTTCACTGATTTTACTTATCTTATGATGTCATCTAGGTTGTCTGTGATGTAGTTTATTGCCTATGTTATTTATTTCCTTTGTTTATACTCCTCTAACACATTTCAAGGTATAATAAACAACAATAAGGTTTGGGAAATTTTATATTACCAGTTCATGGGGGAGGTAGTTTGTATTTTGCAAAACTCGGAACGATACAGCGGATTTGTTCTTTATCCGACTTGGTTTGTAATATTCACGATACTTCGGATCGAAGTCCTATGTTGTGGTTAACGTACGCTCGACCATAATGTTGATTTCCTGCTGGTTTTGCACGCCTCGCCCCACGATCTAGGCTTGCTTCTTAAGGAAAGATCTCCCCGTGTGTCAGGTTATGTAGGCTATGTATTCAGCTGGCCATAGGAAATACTACAAAAAGCAGAAGTTAGTCTAATTTACATGCTTCAATTCTGCTTTAACCATGTATTCTGTCCAACCAATCCATCAATCAAGTAAGTCGGTAAGTAACATATGCTGAGAGAGCGATCAGTGCGATGAAACTACTTAATGATATTGCAGGCAACTGCAGACCGCGACCCCCCCCCCCCTCAATGTTGTCCTTCTTAGAGGGGTTACCCATTTCAAACAAGACCAAAGGTTTAGATGGGATCCCAAATATTGAATATGTATTGACTACTTGATCCAGACAAATGAATCTTGTAGATTTCTGGTCTTCGCCAAACCGCTATAACCTATAACCAAGTTCAGACTTGGATTCAGCATGCATGTTTACTCCATCTCTAATCGACTTCAGACCAAATTCCTCATTTTAGCAAGTACTCTCGGCGAACTGCATGTAGAAGTAAGTACTGGTGACATTGAGAGGCAAACCTTTCGATCCAAATTTCCAGATTTTGCCAAATTTTGCAAGCTTATCCGCAAGGAAATAAAAGCTCAAAACTGGATTCACAATGTCTCCTTAGCGCGATACCGAATCTGTAATCGATCTTTAGTGTGTTCGAAAGCTGCAGTAGCATGTCTCCAGACCCTTTATCAACTATATCACTGAGTTTTAAAAAGTCATGCTAAATTTCCGGTTGTGGCCAGATTCCGGGCCAACTACTTGTCCGGCAAGAAAACAATTTTTATATTCGGATCAGCATGTCTCCTTACCCCTGAATCAAGATTAAACTTTTACTTTTCACAAATTTTCCGGTTTTTGCCCGATTCCCTACTTGACCGGCGAGAGAATAATTTTCATATTCGGATTCAGCATGTCTCCCTACTCCTAAATCAACTATCTCATTAGCTTTTAAAAATTATTTTGTTTCGCCCTTTAACTTAAAACCCCTCCTCCACCCCTAAATGTATGGCTACAAAGCCCATCTTCGAACTTGACCTGTACTTTGACCCAAAGAGTCTCAACACCTTGGACAGTTATCGTGCTAACAGACGGACAACTTAAACGAAATCGTAGGTATCCCGTCACTTACGTTTTGAGATGCCCAAAAATAGCTGACACGCCCAACGAGGCATAGGAAACTATTGCGGTTTTCCCGCGATCCCAAAGAGACTGGGGCTCGAAAAGTGTGTTTCTGCATTTGTTTGAGCCCACAAGTCTGTTTCTGCAACCAATAAGTTTTTTTTGTGGCTCGAACTGTGGCTCAAATTTGACAAACAAGCCTCGGGGCGATTTTCGATTTTGTCGCTCGAAATTCGTCGACAAATTGAAGTCTACGTAGGATCTGAAAAAATCCTTCTACTAGAGAAAGGTAAGGTCGTAAGCCTGATGTTCTGTGGTATTGTGATTTTGTTGCTATTTTCAGACGTTTGAAAATACCGCCAAAAGCAAAAACAGAGAAAGTATGTCGTACGTACTTCCGTTTCCCTGATTCAGATACTCGTTAGACACAAATGTGGTGCCGAAAAACGCCTTGAAAACTGCTGAATTCGTAAGAAAACTTGGACCACTCGCTACTTATGGGTTTGCAATGTAAAAAATCTGCATGACTTACCAAATTCAATGAAAGAGTAAGGCCTAGAAACTGTCTGAATTTTTCTCCCATACTGTGAATTGAACTCTTGGGCTAAGTCTTCTAAATAAGAAAAGGCTAGTTTCTTCGAGTATGACTTCTCACACAGTACTAAGTAGCACACATCATTGTCAATGATATAGCTGGAAGAAAAAGTCAGCATTATTCACGTGATAAACAACCGTGATATATATCCCATACTGTCTATCCCAGAATCCCTTCTGTCATTATAATTTATAGCCTTACTTTTTCGAGATTTTCGATAAGTTTTTGAACATGTGGTACCGCGCCTAGATTTACTTTCCTTTCTACTTCAGAATAGAAGGAAAATATGAGAGTCCGAGAGTCAACCACGTCGTCCCTCTTGTAAAACCTTGCACATGCGTTAGCCTACTGATACAGTCTGTATATTTTTAACAAGAAAAGACGCAAGGCTTTGCCAAGTTCACTGATCAGATCAATGTTGGTAATACGGGTCTGATTACCACACGAATCCAATACTCTATATGACTAAGTCCAAAACACGCCAGTGATGACGAGGAAATGCAGCACTGACGACTCAAAACTCAACCGCTCAATCCTGTGTTTACCAACCACGGCGATGATTCGGAGCAGCTGTGATACCGCTTCCGGTTCTTCCGCTAGGTGCAGGGCGATTTTGCATCGGCAAGAAGAGTTAGACATCAAGAGTATTACGAGTTTATGTATGGCCGATTTGGTGTTCTAATAAAGTATACATACCTACTACCAGACAACAGACGCTGACAGAGTAATCGCGTTTTTCGCCAAAAGAGATCACAAGGGTGTCGACTAAGTTGTATCGGAATTCCATACAGTCGTAACGTACATAGTGACGTCATGTGATTGAGGACCCAGCATAGGATTTGATTGTCCCTAGGTCGTTTTATAAATCTAAACGCGCTCGGCTCTATATATAAATACAATTCCACCGATAGGAATAAACAATAATTTTTGTTTTTCTGAGGTAAAATAGATCAAATGGGTGTGACGTCACACTTGTGTGGAATTCCGAAACAACTTAGTTTAGACCATCACGGGCCTCTCTCCCAAGCCCTCTTTCCTTTCAGCTGACCTGACCGTTTACGGTAGAGGAGTTCTCCTTAGCAGACTGGTCAACTCTCCTTGGAGTTGCCAATCTGATTTCTTTCCACGCTTGGACAGGAAAGACTAAGAGCTTGGTTCAAAAACGGCAAAAAGAGCAGTGAAGAGTAAACGCTTGGTGCATAAAACGGGAGAATCAACCAAGGCTTTTGAAGATAGGTGGCAAAAAAAGAGTATCTTCAGCTGAAAAATCCGAACACAGTCCTAAATTAGGGTGTGATCCAAGCTCTAAAGTTACTAAATAAAGGGATATACAGATTGCACCAGTGGGTGTTGTTCTATAACAATTGCTAGCAAGTTGGAACATACCCTTAGGCAGTCAGAAGGGCAACGTAACATTCGACCAATAAGCAAGATGAGCAACTGTATACTGTTCCCTAGGCAAGCTCTCAAGTCACAACAGAGACACAAGCTTCCCGACAGACTTCATACTTTCTTTGTTCCCTACTTACTGAAATAGGTATGGGCCAGTCTCTATTGTACACCTGGTAGGGCTCTGAATGGTTAGTTTCTTGAAGAGCATCTTTGCTTGGTTCTGATAGTCAACAAGGCTCCTGCCCTAGAAGAGAGCAAATAGTTTAGCCATAAAGACATCTAGTGACTAAAAGGTGTTCATGGACTACAGCCAGTCTCGGTTAAGCCAGGGTCCATTCCAAGCTACACACCCTTTGAACTACCAACTCCAGCACATATCAAAGTTACACAGCCACCCCTCTTCAACAATTCGCCATGAACACTCCTACTACATCAAGGTAGTGGAGGCTATCTGGGTGGGTGAAAAAATCCCGGAATGGGGACAAAAATCCCTATTTCTGTTATTTGTCATTTCTGACGTTCTCGCATTTGTAAGCCACAAACTAGCCAGGCCAGAGAGTTAATAGACTGCTACACTGGCAAGTACCTGAAGCGCATTTCTTGCATAAAAGTCGGTATATCTTGAATTTCATACATTTGAGGCTCGTTTTACTTGGCTGCTTCGTCCGAGAATGTCAAGAATATTGTTTCACTTGCCCAGTTGACAATATTTGACGTCATCATTTTGCTGTTTTATTTATACCAATGGGTACTTTCGTCCACTATAGCAGGCAATAGGGCATCCAACGAAACGGCTTACCGACGAAACATTCCCTGGTGAAAAGTCCCCGTAACAAAACATCCCCGTGACAAACGTCCCCATGACAAAAGGTTCCCGTGTCAAACATCCCCGTGGAGAAACGTCCCCAAGCAGGCCCGTATCCAGGAATTTATTTTGGGGGGTGGGGGTTGCCTGCTGGTCAGACAAAAAGGTACAAAAAACAGACAGATCAGAGGGAAAAGCCTATAAAAATGACTATTTTTGTATGTTTCGGGGGGGGTCAACCCCCTAACCCCCCCCCTGGATACGCCCTTGTCCCCAAGCATAGATTTTTAAGTCCGCCTCGATCTTCAGGTGCATGATGGAGTAATACATCTTCAGAGTGTGCATTACAGATGTGGGAACATTCCTTATAAGCAGGAAAGATAGGACATAAAACTGGTTGCTTCATAAATGTATTGTTTTCAGTTAAAATATGTTGTGTTATATGCCTTGCAACTTGCAAATGACTCATAACTGGTCAGTTCTAGGTCGTTTGGAGCAACATGCACAATCTGACGAGCATCAATATGCTCCTCAGAGAAAGGGAAGTCTGCTATGGCTCAAAGAGAGTCAAACAAAGAAAATGCAAAAATAAGCATAGTGCCACTATGCTGGTTAAGAATAACATGGGAAGCGAAGAAACAAAAGCGGATGGAAGGATTAGTTAGGTAGAGAGACATGGTTAATCTAGGTTAGAAGGTTTTGGTCCTTTCATAAAATCTTTTTATAATAAATATCACCAAGTTAAATATCGAACAAAAGCGAGATCAAATGAGTTATATCGCAGCGTAAACTAACACACATAATAAAAACTAATTAAATAAAAGATAAACAATAAATCTTTGCACTTTCCTTAAAGGACCTGTCGTATCTATAATACTAATGCAACCTACTTCCGCAATTACTCCATATATCTCTAAACCTGGAGACCCTAATTTTGCACAGTACATTCTAACCCCTCTAACAAAACCACACTGATTTTCTCACTTGCCATGTTTTGATACCTTGGACGCGTAGCACGCTGTCGACGGTTGTCTGCGAGAAGTTTTGATAAAACCAGATACTGGTTAGTTCAAAAACGGGTTATACGACAGGCGAGTAGTCACCAGTGGATGCAAAGACCGCTTATAAAAAAAAAACGGTGACCACCGGTGAGAACTTCCATGACAAAGAAAGCAGCTACTGAAGCCTATACTATTTCCGTCGGTTTCTATTTCCGTCAGCACCCGACAGAATTAGCTTTATAGCTTAGATGTACCTTAGATGCACCACAACCTGTCTAAAATAGTTAAACTGTTGAAAGATGTGTGTTTAATATCATATTCACTGATAAATCTTTCTAAATTCAGATATTTAGGCACTGTTGTGACAGAAACAGAATCACGGCATCCCACATCGTTACAGCACAAGAGACTCGACGTCAATTTATGTAAGTCAAAAACAGGCCAAAAAGACAAAGATCTTCTCTGTTTAAAACACTAAATGTTTTTCAAATATTGAATTCATGTTTGTTTCTAACAATCATACAGTTTGCTTTCATATTTTTTCAAGTACCTAGGTTAAACAATGATTACGTGACGGAAAAAAAATTCGGATGACTAGCCGTAACGGTAACAAAGTCCCCAGAAAATTTGTGGGTCATCACAGAAAATCATGTACTGGCAGTGCAGCTTGCATGCTATTAGTCGTAAGAAAAACTAGGACGAAGAAGAAGAAGATGGCTTTCTTTTGATATACTGTTGACCTTTTTTGGAAATCCCTGTGGTGAGAAAAAGACAACTAAAGCTGACCAATGGAATCAACAGGTTAACTTCTGACGGAAATAGTATAGGCTCCAGCAGGGGCGTCGCAAGTGCATTTTCGGTGGGGGGGTGCAGAGCAAAAATTTTACCGAATCCTAGAACTAAGAATTTGAGCTTTAAATTATGGAACAGAGACGCTTACGTAGGAAGAGTAACAATAAAGGGCAGCATGAAAGACGATAAGCCAACTATTAGGCAGCGTTCTGGCGAAGGCCACATAGAGAATATACTGCCGGGCATGATTGCAGTAACAGCTTCTACCTCTTATAGCCAATAGAAAATTAAATCGAGCGGCGCAGGCGAAAAAAATTCAAAATCAATTTTTGTTGCTGTAGGCTAAAACCAACTGCTTCTCTTACAAATTCTATCATTTATCGTTGATTAAACACCGAGACTCCAAGAAGTTCCCGAAACCGGACGGAGCGACGTTCCGGGAGCAGCAGTAACTGTATTCTAGTCAGTATACTACCCATAATCCCACAAAATGAGCGCCGCAGGCAAAATTTTGTTTTTGCTTTTAATTTTAATCTTAATTTCCATCCAAATTCTAGCTTTTAATGTTTCGAACTCAATCCTAAAACTGGCCCCCGTCAAATGACGCGACGTTACGCAAAATAGAGAATATTACAAAAGTGCTGCAGGCGGAATTTTCAAAATATTTATGAATAGATATTCTTTTTGGAATCCAAAATAAAAGTAAGGACTATCGATGATATCAGTGATCATCCCTTTTGTCTGCGACCAGTGCTTCACTCGAACTCTTCTGAGTTTCGAGGTTCGTGGTAACTTCCGAATCCTGGCAATTACAATGAATAAATTACCGAATTCCACTTATTATACCGAATAAGTTTAGGCCGATAGCATGTTCGGGATTCTGTATAACTAGTGTATCCCGGTTATTATACCGAATTGTTTTGGTATCGAAAGACTACCGAACAATATTCATATTCGGTATACTTTCGTCGAAACTGGAACAAAGTCAGTATTCGTGGTTAACTTCCTAATCCTGGAAATTATACTGAATAAACTACCGAATCCTAATCATGATACCGAATAATTTTGAACCAATAGCTTATTCGGGGTTTTGTGTAACTACGGAATCTTCATAAATATACCGAATAGTTCCGGCATCGAAAAATTACCAAATGATTTCAGTAAGTTCTCTCACCAAATTCGTGACAACTACCGAATACTGGCAAATATACCGAATCCCGGTCATTATTCCGAAGAGATTTGTACAGATAGCCTATTTAGGATTCTATATAACTACCGAATCCCCATAAATATATCGAACAGTTCTGGTGTCGAAAAAATACCGAACAACTTTAGTAAGATTTTGGGCCTCCGGCCCAAAATTTTACCGAATCTCAAAAAGGTGGGGGGGTGCTGCACCCCCCCCTTGCGATGCCCCTGGGCTCCAGTACAGTACAGAATTGTCAGAATATGAGAGCTAGCAAAAGTAATGTTACCGTAGCCTACCTGGTCATCATCTTGAACTGATGCTGCTAAAGGAAGTCCATCAGCTAGACGAGCAATAATAGTTGAAAGTACCATAGTACGGACAATTTACCGATGACCAGTCATAAATATAGTTCCATAGGTAGAGTATTTAAATTAGAAACGTCCGTTTTCTTCCTTTTTTCATGACGTGGAAAAGCTGCATAGAGCCAACAGCGAAAACGAACCGGAGTATAGTTGCTTCTTTGAGCTGAGTTCAGGGGGCAGCAGAGACTAAAATTTCCGACATTAACCCCCCGTGGGGTGGTCCCTTTTTCAGAAAATGTCCAAATTTAAATTGGGTGGTCTTTTGCCAGAATCAAAAGGCTCCAAATTTAAATTGGGTGGTCTTTTTGCCAGAATCAAAAGGTCCAAATTTAAATTGGGTGGTCTTTTGCCAGAATCAAAAGGTCCAAATTTCAATTGGGTGGTCTTTTATGAGAATGTAAGGGTATAAGCTTAAATTAAACAACATTTTAGCCAATATGGCCTAATCTCAGCCTTCTCAACTCAAACCTTCTCAATGGGGAATTGGGTAAGCTAGATACCAGTGTACGGTAGACAGTCGAATATATTATTCGTTTTTTTAGGATCCCAAAACGCTAAGTCGAGGGATACCTATGACATCGCAAAAGTTGTCCGTCTGTCCGTCTTTTAGCACGATAAGTCTCGAAGGGGTTGAAATATTTTGATCAAACTTGGCATCAGGACTCTTTAGGTCAAAGTGCAGGTCAAGTTCGAAGATGGGCTATGTAGCCCGATATTTAGGGGTGGGGGAGGGGTTTGAAATTAAGGAGGAGCAAATACTTTTTAAAAGCTAATGAAATATTCGAATTAGGGGTAAGGAGACATTTCTCGGAGATTTCTCGCCGGACAAACAGTTCATCCGGAATCCGGCGATAATCGGAAAATTTGTGAAAAGTAAAAGTTTTATCTGAAGTTGATTAGAGGTTCATATTAGGGGCAAGGAGACGTGCTGAGCCGGAATATGAAAATTATTTCTAGCCAGACAATTAGTTCGGCCGGAATCCGGCCAAAACCGGAGACTTTGTTTAAGTAAAAAGTCTTCTTTAAATTTGATAAGATGTTCGATTTGCGGGTAAGAAGACATGCTGAATTCGTATATGACAATTATTTTCTCACCGGACATATATATCTCTCGGAATCCGGCTGAAACCGGAAAATTTGTTAAAAGTAGAAGTTTAATCTGAAGATTAAACGAAAAGATCAGAGGTTCGATGTAAGGGCAAGGAGACATGCTGAATTCATTTTTGAGCTTTAATTTTTTGCCAGAAAAGCAGTTTGTCCGGGATCCGGCCGAAACCAAAATTGGCCAGAAGTAAGGATGGAAGGATATACGACGTACTGTAGGCTAGAGAGTAAACCATATGCTGAATCCGTATTTGAAAAGTTATTACCATTGGCCTTAATCTATCCCTAATTTTAAAAGTAAAAATGTTTAAGAAGTCCGTTCAAGACTTGTCTGGAGCGAATATTAAAATTTTGGGATCCCATCGAAACCTTTGGTCTTGTTTCCTAACGATTCTGCCTTTTGAATATACACCATCCAGTATCCACCCACTGAGGTTGGAATGCGGAGTCTGGGAGAAGACCGGCGTTGCATTTCTAGGTCAGCTACGAAGAACTCAGGGTTCACTGTCTGTCTCATTGGACGTTGTGACCCCCCCCCCGGAGACAGCAATAAAGAAATAAGGCAACGATCGTCCCGAAATCGAAAGAAGTTGAATGGTCAGCTTGGATTCAAAGTTTATAAACCTCCCAAAAATATGACGTATGGCCTCATTAGTCAAGAATCGTCGACTGACCTCGTCTGGGCAATTTGCACAGCAGAGACGAGGTGAAGAAGGCTTTGCTCGCAACCACGCTGCCCGGCTGGAAGAAACTGCGAACAAACACCTTGCCCGCGTAGGCCAACCTAGCACCACTGAGCACGCCAAAAAAAACTCGAGCCAATCGAATGTTTCCACCGGCACGCAAGCAGGTGAAATCGCTCCTGGCTTCAACTCCTGATGCCCTTTACGAAAGAGCAAAATTCGTGGCAATTCTTGGTTCGTCAGCTACTTTCGCTAGGGAGAGCTGCACAGCTTGTAACCTCATACTAGGATACAAGTGAGTAAGTACGTACTTCGCACCTGGGTCTGGAAGACAAAATATGATTTGAAATGGGTAATTTAATTGTGTTTCAACGAACTAGGTAACACCAAATTCAATACTTAGCTGCATGTTAAGTAACATCAAGCAAGAATCACGGTAAGACCAATCAACGGGCCAGTCACAGAAGCATCGATAAACTTTAAAATCCTTCCAAATGAGAGCAATTGAACTGAGGTGGCTTGACCGCAAATGAAGGCGTGTCAATCAGAATATTAAATGTCATACTATCCATCAATATACCAACTGAAACATAAAGTCAAGCATCTGTCCGTTTGTAGGGAGTGAAATGCGATATGGCTTGATTTAAAGGATGCTTTTTATTTTACACCACGAATCTTCCATCACTAAGACCATGAAAAGTAAAAGCAATGCAGCATCTAAAGGCAACTTTGGCACAATAAAAGCACTTATGATAGATAGACATGAAAGTTCACATGAGACAGGTCCGACTATTAAAGCAGATATGTTCCGTCGACCACTTGACGTTAGGACCACACTGGTATAGATCAAGAAGATTCCTTACTTAGGCAACTAAACATTCGCTAGCCACCGATGAGTGCGATCGGGTATCCAAGTTCATGGTCACTGAAGCTGAAATCTGTAGCATGGTCAATGGTCAAGGTCTACCCTCCGTCGAAAGATGAAGGAGATGCTTCTATTTTGCTTCATACATTGCCAAAACTACCTCTTTATTCTTGGTCATCCTGCTCTACAAGACTGGCTTTAAATACAGTTGTATGGTCTGTGATTATCTGAAGACTGTAGGAATGCACAAGATCTCAGCACTATATGTTCCGTCCACGCCCTGTCCTCGCTGTTACTTAGAAGGTTGAAAGATTGTGTGACCATATATGCGTCGCACACCTGACTCTCTTTTATGAAAAGCAATATCATATTATAGCCATTTGCAGTCTGTATGCTGGAAAAAAATGAACACGAAAGATTTCCAACACACTTTCTTGCGTCGCAGCCTTCCATGACCAACCTTGAACTCCTGGCTTCCCAGACGATACAACGGGAAAGTGGTGATGGTATCTAGAAGCTGAGTATAAATCCGTTGCACACCTGTTTCATCGACCGAGTGCAAATTAATACTCAACCTCTGCCTTTCTTATACTACACTTAGACTTGACATTTCTGGAAGTGCTAAATATTCTTAAGTATTGGAACTTGACTCCTGTTCAGGTGCTCTTATTGGCTCTGGGCCTAAAGGTCCAATGAATGATGATTACTGCATGGGGTTCACCTACTCCTTCTTGCTGACAAGTTAGAGCTTCCATATGTAGATCCTTTAGAGGAAAATTTTCCATTTGGACTTCTAACTGCATTGGCTGATGATTGAATGGGAGTCACCTATTCCTTCTTGCAGACAATTTGGAGCTTCTATATATTCCTCATCCTTTTCATTGTTTTCAACTTGGACTTTCATTCTTAGTCACACTATCTGATGGCCTACTTTTGCATCCATCGCTGATTAGTGATGGTGCTAGTCCAGGCGGTAATGTTTCTTGATCACTGACTATGCCCTGGAAAGAGCATCCAGTTAGACCCAAGTAGCTAACTTCAGAAGATAATAAACTTATGCTGCTGTATGGTTTTAGAAGTATTTTTATGGTGACAGCCTACTCTTGACCTACCAAGCTAATTATGGACTCTTTCTTCTTAATAGTTTCTAGGTACAACTACTTTTATGCTGACAAATAAATACAAGCTTGACTATGAAGTAGGTAAATTAGCATCATCCTCTCCTTAAACTAAGAAGTAAGAATCCCCAAGTTCACAAACTCTTGTCTGTTTGTCTGACATTGTTGATCTCCATTGCCTGTTTTCACGATGCTTATATTTTGATTTGAAGGTGGTGGCTCAAATATTTCTATAAATCTCTTTGTGGTACACAAAGTGCAATTCTTTCAGGATTTTATGAAAGCCCTAAATGCATAAGACAATGTTTTATCATTCTGGAGGAGTAGTTTGAGAGATTTGAAGAGTCTCGTTCATACCTAGATAAGATAGTGCCAGATAGCCCCGGTTTGGGCTTCAGGTAGGCTACTTGGCAGACAAATACAAGAAATATTCCCAGTGGATGCCATAACAATTTGACACATTCCTAACTAAAATAAAAATTATCACACAACTGTGGACTCGACAAACTGACAAAAGCTATGTTAACCTTTGCAGATCCTTCAAGGTCTGCAAACCTATCAAGCTAGCTTATGGACTCTTACGTGCATCTACTTTTATACTGACTGAATGTTCACTTTCCTTAGGAATACATTTTGTTTTTGTTTGTTTTTTTATGCTACGACTACAGCCAATTTCCTCTAGCCTAGTAGACAGGCTTATGATGACAAACAGCAGAATTCAAGCTTTAATTCCTTTGCTTTGCCAAGCTCGAATGAAGCAAGTGAACTTCAAGTGCAGGGGCCAGGGCAGTCACACACAAATCCTCATTTTTGTATGGCATGGTGTCCCAGCGTCTAGGCATGTCCCAACGTATGGGCATGATGCTCATACTTTGGGGGTATGCCCTGCAGGAATGGCATGATACCCCATGAAAATCTGTTGAACTGAAAATCTGAAGTAGAAATTAGCTATTCAAACAGATTTTAAGAGGGTATCATGGCATTGCTGCAGGAGATGGTGCCCAAACATACAAGCACCATGCCAATACATTGGGGCATACTCAGACTTTGGAGCACTACGCCTAAGAATTCAAGATTTATGTATGAGTGGGCCACAGCCAGTCAATAGCCTGCAATTATAAGAATTAAGGCATACTGATATTCAAATTTCTCCATTGTTATTACTTCACTTTTCTTTTCGAGACATTCTAGAAACTCTTGACTCACAGCCAACTCACAGCTAATCAGCCTATCAGTTAGGGGCAGTTAGGGGAGGGGAAAATGTAAGTTGGGCCTTAGACTACTGTGATACATTACTGCACTTTTTGATAACCATTACTGCTCTCATAATTCCTGGCATCCTACCTGCACTACGAAAAACTGTGCATGCTTGATGCTTTTCCAGATTACCTTGTTGTAAATCTAAACGAGGGGTACCTAACCTCGAATTTTCACAACCTCTAACTTGTACCTAAAAAGGTTAAGAGGAAAGATCAGTGTAGTTTTAACTGTCAAGAAAGACACCCTGAATGACCTAGGATAAATATAGGACTGTGCAGAGCTTGTAGTATTTTCAGGTCAAGTTCGAGGCTATACAAATTCGAGGTTGAGTACCACTCCTGTAGGCTAGTCCTAGCTCAACTTAGGGGACCCTTAGACTAATCAAGTTCCTCACTATGCACATTACAAACAGAAATCATAAGTGATACAGTACCTTCACTCTTCTTTAACATCTGTATCTGTATGTAAATATCATCTGTGAATGAATCGCACATCTTTTGAGGATTTCGAATTCTGGCGCGTTTCTTTTCCTGAAATCCCTAAAATAACAACACCTAAGACTTAGTAGAATCTTCAAAAAAAATGTTGAAAAAACATGTAAATGACTTTTTTTTATCTTTATTTATCCTATATAAGCAACAATTTCTGCAATAAAAAATGTAAATATCCTTTTTCTATTTATTTTGGGGTGGTCTCCGTTTGCTTACGAATATTGCCAAATTTTAATTGGGTGGTCAAATTCAGAAAACTAAATGTCCAAATTTAAATTGGGTGGTCTTTTTACAAAATTTTATTGTCCAAATTTAAATTTGGTGGTGGGTACCCCCCTCCTCGAAAAGTCCCATTTCCGAGGCTAGATGTCAGAAATTTGAGTCTCTGATGCCCCCTGGCTGAGTTACACTTGGTCCTTGATGAAGCTAATACAGGTTTGTTTCTTTCCCCGACGTTGACCCAGAGGATTGACAGCCTGACGAAGACCCTTGCCAAGAAGGGCCGAAATATTGCTGATGTAGAATCGTAGCTGACATATATCCGTTGTAAACATTGTTTGAATAAATGTTTCAAAGTCAGCTTGGGCTCAAAGAGTATTTACCGGAATATGAGGATTTCGTCGAATCAGTCCATGGCCCCACCACTCACCAGACCTGGAATTCCGTGTCGATCCCTACACCTGTTCGGTATTGATGCGTGCCAAGATATGATCCGATTTTAGTAATACAAAGCAGATTTAGTCTGATTATCGTAATACCGACAGCATTAACCTGACAGAGAAAAAAGAGTGAAAGCGCTGGTTTCCCGCGGATTGTGGCCAAACGACTGATATGCTGAAAAAATAAATTAAGAACATATATAGACTTAGCATGCATTCATGCCTTCAAATCAAAGGTTACTCTATACTTCGAATCTTAATCGACTTAAAAACTTTTACTTCTACCAAATTACCGGATTTAACCGGAATCCAGGCGAAATACTTATCAAGTTAAAAAATGGATTCAGTAAGTCTTCTTACTACTATACCGTATCTCTATTGCTGTAATTGACTTCAGAAACAAAAAAATTACTTCAGCCACATTTTCGGTTTCGGCCGGATTCCGGGCGATGGTTTTCCGGCAAGAGAATATGGTTCAAAATTAGATTCAGCAGGTCTCTTAACCCTGTACCGAATTTCTAACTGACTTCAGAAAAACTTTTGCTTCTGCCAAATTTGCGGTTGTGGTCGGATTCCGTGTGAACTAGTTATCCGGCAAGAAAATATTATTCAAAAATGGATTCGTCAGGTCTCTTTACCCTTTATACACTGAGCCTCTAACAACTACCTCTATCCAGGGGCGTCCCCTTCATTGGGGGGGGGGGGGGCGCTCCTGGTAAAATTGACCGAATTGGTACCTGATTTTTACAGAATTTATTAAAAAAAATTGTAAAAACACACTGAGTTGCCTTTATGAAGCTACAGCGTAAAAAGTTGCAGAGTATATACAAACAAGTCTAAAGAGAAAAATTGCCGCTTTTTCATGCTTTTCCGCTTCTGTTTTTTTTTTCATGGATACGCCGTGATTAGCCTTTTATCTTTGGAAGACCTTTCCAGTTTTGCCAACAGGCTGTGCCCAAGATTAATCAAGGCACCGCAGGCGAAATTTGTGTAATCCGCTTTTTTTTTGTGATAGCATTTAACTACTTCCCATGGAAATTCTAGCTTTTAACATAGTTCAAGCCCCCCAAAATTATAATCCTCAAACGCCAAATAAATGAGGCAAACTTTGTCGAACTATAATGAAGACTGCGAAATGCGCCGCAGGCGAAATTTTGTGGAAAAACTGATGATAAAAGTGCCTTTCTGCGATCCAAGGATTACCTACTCAACCCAGAGTTGTCTGGCAACGAAAGGGGAGATCCAGGGTAAAGTGGATACGAATTACATTTGGTCGGAGTTTACAGCAAAAAAAGTAGGCTAGTTTTCACGTCAAGAGACGTGCTTATTCCTGAAGTACTGCAATCCTAGGAAGTAAAAAAAATGAACAGCAACCAGCTGAAGCTACTGTAAATGGTAAAGAACGAGAGCTCAATAAATGCCATTCAAATTACCGAATTCAGAAACTGGGCTGAAGCAAATAGTTAATTCGTAGTGTACCGAAAAATTAACTAAACAAATAAGGAACAAGTCGAGAGCGGTATTACAACCGAATTTCGTAACGGAATAAAACTGTTCTTAAGCATTGTCCAAATAGGTGTTGTAAGGTGTATTACGGCGTATAAGGGTTATTACGGATTCCTCTTTTCCTACGGGCACGCTGTAATAAGGCGAATAAGGAAAATGGAGCTCGGCTCTATTCTCCCTTATGCAGAGTCAATCAAATTGCTTGGTTGGGTTTGCCAGCGAGCCCAACCAAGGAGCAGCGCCGTCAGTGTTGCCATGGGAAGCTCTAAAGTCCTACTTTGTTGGAAGCTAAAGAAACAACTTTTCTTCAAAAGAACACGTTTTGTTCTGTTACGACTGCTTACTGCTAGTTCGAGGACCAATGCTGCCCATCCGCGAACTTAATAGCTTTTTACAATATATTGGGCGTCAAATTGTACTGGTGTACTTCACTAGTACTACCAACCAACTCGAAAAACTGTTTCAGCGTGGCAACACCGAACGCTGCATTCATAAGAACTTGTCGGGTTCCTTATTTGAACAGGTGCGTGTATTAAGACGTAAACATCGCGTATACCACTACTCAGCTTATTACACCTATTTGGACAATACTTTAGAACCACCTAAAACAACCGCATTCGGCAAGTCTCGTAAAAAAATCCGGCGAATTACCGTATTCGGTAACGAATCAGAACCAATTGAATCTCACCGAATTTAACCATGAAATGGATTGACCAAATTACCGAACTCGGTAAAGAACGAGACCACGAGCGTGTTCCAGCCTTCTAACAATAGTTACTATTAGTTACTATTTCCGTTCCATCCTCACGAAAAGTTACTACGCTGACCGTTCCAACCTTGTCGGAATAGTAACTAATAGTTACTATTTGCTTACCATGCTCGGGAGCGTAGTTACTACGCATCTCTGTAACGTGATTGGTCGGATTCGCCCCTGGCGTGAGATCCTACTGGAAAATATAAAAATCGTTCCAGCCTTGACGGCAAAAAGCCAGAATTCGTGACGTCATGCGTAGTAACTACGGTAAGTAGGATGGAACACGCTCCAAATAAACAGATTTAAATCACCGAATTTACGCAAGGATGGACCGAATGCGGCGAAATCGATGCGGACTGAACAAAAGTTGGATGAATTATCGAATTCGGTCACGAATCGGAACCAAATGAATCTGATTAATGGCCAAATTATGAAATTGACTGACCGAATGAGACAGAACAGATACGGATTTGAGAAAATTCCGGTGACTCGTCGAATTCGCTAACGAATGAGACCAAATGAACAGGTTAACTCAACGAGTTTACGAAGGGACAGACCGAATGCGGTGAAATCGATGCGGAATTGACAAAAGTTGGATGAATTAGCAAATTCGATAAAGAAAGGGGAACCAGTAAACAGGTTAAACCACACAGTTTCGAAATGCGGGGACAAACGATTTTATGAAAAGGGCATCACGGCTGACCGTGATGCCCGTTTTGACCGAATTTTTCGCCTTTGGCGAAAATTTGAACGAATGCCCAAAACGTAGGGGGGGGGGGGGGCGCTGCACCCCCCCCCTACGTTTGTTAAGGAACGAATATTTTGTTTGCTCCTTAACAAAACTTTATGAAGTCATAGGTATCCGTCATAGTCGTTCTGGGATCCCAAAAAATTGCCAAGTCAAACTGATCCGGTCTTTAATTGGTCAGTCAAGTTTAATTCTCTTGGCTCCTCTCGAAGTAAGCTAGCTGTAGGTCGGCGGCCCAAGCGACCGACGGGAAAGGGATCGGAATGCAACTGAGCCGACGGCAGCAGGGGTCGGTACCGCCCCTATATCACTGATCCGGGCTGCTTAGCTACCCATTTCGTGTCCTAAATGGTGTTAGGCAGGGGGGAGTACTATCCCCACTCTTTTATAACTTATATGTGGATGAATTAAACAGTGCGCTTGCTGATGCAGGGGTAGGCTGTTTTATCCAGGGTAGTTGTTTTAATACAATTAGTTATGCGGATGATTTGGTGGTGATGGCTACTACCATTCATGCCCTAAATGAGTTGATGAAAGTCTGTGATGTGTTTGCTTCGGCATATGATGTGATATTGAACACGAAAAAAACCCTTTGCATGGCATTCGTCCCACGTGGCCTGAAGCTGCTTCATCTTCCACCCGTACTACTGTCTGCCCAGACATTGAAATTCGTGGATACTTTTAAGTACCTTGAATTTATTTTTACGCCAACGCTGAATGATGATCACAATGTCATTGAGGTCATTGAGCGCTAGAGCGAATCTTCTTATTCGTAGGTTTGGGTCTTGCAATGCGTCTGTCAAGACGTTCCTTTTCAAAATGTACTGTTCCCAACTATATTATTACTCTCTTGTGACAAACCAATCTCACAAGCGCGAAAAGACCTTTCGCGTCTTGTATAACAACTCTTTCCGGTGGTTACATGGGTTTAACTGTAGTGCTGTAGTGCTTCGGGTATGTTTGTTGGTGAAGGAGTCCCTTCTCTCCCTGAAAGCCGTCGTTCCTCCATTCTTTCTCCTCAGTCTCGAATTCTGGCGTCGAGCAATCCTCTGCTGGTGATTCTGTGTGGTCCGCAAATGCACCTGTCTCTGCCTCTGTGGCAAGCATGGGGGAAAGAAACTTACTGTGGGTTTGACCCATCCTGATTCGAGTGGGTTGACCCATCCTGATTGAGTACTTTGTTTGTTGGAGGCTTCGTGCCTTCAGCATATTTGTTTTTTTTAGTTTTCTTACTGTATATAAATGAACTGTTATGTAGCAGCCCCAGTTGGCTATACTTTGATATAAATAAATAAAAAAATAAATGGCGAATTTAAAAAAACAAAGTCTATGTAATATGATTTAATCAAAACAAATCTCACTACATATTAAATACGCGTTAATAATATACACATTACCTACGAATACGTACGATCCAAAGCGAAATAACGGTAAACACTGTCTGCATTAAATGAGGTATTTATTAATTGTAAAAGCAGAGCCGATCTGCAAGTGTAAAGCTGAATTTTCATTAATCCGGTTCAACCAAAAAGGCATTCGTCATCGGACAGCCAGTCGACAACAAGGAGGAAGGGGGCAGCACGTAAGAGTAGTTCCCACTACCACGATTTTGTCTCATCTTCCAAAATCTGCTTCGCATCCGAGTACTGGTATAATAGCAATATTTGCCCCGCACAAATCTCGTCACGCTCAGTGGGAACTAAGCTTTAAGCCAGATTGACACGGAAGGCGTTCTTAGCTCCGCACCACTGGACCGGTTCTCCTGGCCAGGAGAACCTGTAAAGTGAAAACACACGATCAGAATTTCTCGGCTGCATTTACTGCACTTTCATCATCAAGTTGAAAAAATTTCAGCTTTTCCATATGGAAGTGGCGATGATGCCGAAAATCCGGGCACGAATTCCAGTCCGGGAGCTGAAGTTCCTGATCGTGTGTTCGCAATTTTACCAGTATTCCGGTCAGGCGGACGGGAAAATCTAAGCGAGCAATCTCTCTCTAAAGAACAAGACTCCGACCCTTGGTCAGACACTGCTAGTCTACTACCTAAAACGGAGAAGCTAAAAAAGAATTATAGCGAAAATCAAACCCACCAACGAAATGGCAATTATAGTTGCCACGATAGAATAGAAAGGATAAATATTTGCACTGCGCAAGAAACCGACCGGCAAGGCAGTAAGACGGCTGAGGCGCTTCAGCTACTTATTCGGAGTAAACTATCATACAGGAAACCATAATGATGGCCTATACTGTCCTATCCATACAGAAACATCAAACTAATTCCACAAAAAGACCAATCTGATGGTTTCCAAGAGGCCAAAATATAACCAGTATCAAAGAAATTTTAAATTAAGTTGCGGTTTCGGGTTTCGGTCGCTCGATTGTTCCTTTCAAAGCAGATCGCAAGTCTTTTGAATTACTTATCGGAACTCTGTTAGTTTAGTCAAAGAGATCCTAGAACTTAACGCTGAGAGCCTTTAACCTACTTTTTATATTTATCCGAAACGTTGTTGCACTTGGGTTTTCGGTCGCGAGATTGGCTCATCGTGGAAATCTTCACAGAAGAAAAGTAGATAGCACGTCTTTTGAATTACTTATGGGGATTCTGTCAGTTTAGTCAGAGAAACCGATGGAGTCATCGTTCAGAGCAAAATTAACCAAAAACGAACGTTAACCTTACTACTGAGCGTTAATCTACTTTTCAAATTTAAAATAGCGATCACTGATGGCACGTGGGCAATAATCAGTTCTACCTTCAAAAGATAATTAATCTTGATGACCGCAGAGATTTGCCTTAAGGATACTGTAAAGGTATGCCTCTTTAAACTTTCGGTTCGTTAACTTACAACAGTGTAGGTTTGAGCTAAATGGTAAAAATGAAGGCCCAAAACAATCATTCAAGTCTTCTTAGGAGCAGCCCTTAATTAGCTACTTAGCAGTAGCACTGTTCAAATTTACCTAACGTTCAAAGATTCATATCTCTTGATCTGACCTTTCTCTGCCAACTGGTCATCTGCCTATAACCTTCGGTTCTGGCGTAGTTGTCTATTAACTGACGAAATAGGATACACTTTCAATAAGAAGCACCCGTATGGAATGGATTTGAGGCTAAAATACGTCGAAAATGCATTCGAGAATCGACAGAAGTCTTCGAGAAACTACAGAAATTATTCGAGAACAGATAAAAAGTATTCGAGAATGTGTTAAAAGTTTTTGGCATTTAAACTGACATCAGGAATTCGAGAATGACGTAGCCTAAATGTATTCGAGAATGACAAAAATGTATTCAAGAATTTTTATTTTTGTCATTCTCGAATACATTTGTATCATTCCCGAGTTCCTTCTTTCAATTTAAATGGCAAATACGTTTAAGAAATTCTCGAATACTTCTATCTTATCGCCGATTCTCAAATACAAACCCCGATTTCTCGAAATTTCTTGAATATAATCCGGGTACTGTCGAATACATTTTCAACAAATCCATTCCATACACCCGTGGAAATAGCCTCGTATACAACGTGGGTGTGCGCACATTCGGACGCGATGCACAGCTTTCGATCAAAACTGCAGATCTGGTAGCGATAGTTAAGCTTGGTTCCGACAGGGTAGAAATGTCACTTAACTGAACTGAATCCTTAAGCAGGGCTGAACACTTGAGTTCCATCATTTTATTCATGAATAACCGATCGCCACACAATCGTTCCCACGCCATGGCATTTTCGATCCGCTTTATTGTTTGCAGGAGGTTGGAAAGGTGAAAGCGAAATTCGCACTTGTAAGAACCAAGCTTTACGCGAGAGTAATGGTGCGGATGAACGATTTCTGCATTTTCATTATCAAGCTAGGCAAATCTCAACCTTTTCCGTATGGAATAAACAATAAGTAAAGTAAGAGTAAAACAGATTTCTAATTCGACTTGCCTTGGGGCCAAAGTCGAGAACAAGGTACACTCACACCGGTCACAGCTTTCACATAAACCTTTTCAATCGCCTCTTTTCATCGTTTGACCCATATATGGAACAAGGTCCGGGGGGGGGGGGGTACGCCAAAACGTAGCAAAAGAGAGGATCGAAAGCGCAATGGACAAATATAAGAAATAAATACTAAGAGAAATGATAGTGGAAAAACACAGAAAAGAGTGATTGAATATACCAGCTAACACTGCCTATACATTTCTGTACAACTAGCTTCCGTCACTAGAACAGGCAAACTTCAATTCCCTTGTTAGTGAACTAATGACACGCTAAAGCCACACTGGGTATAGTCGATTCGAAAAATTAACATAGCACGTCAGATAGGATGCTACTACATTAAAAAAAGAAAGCTTAAATATATCATACATCTGGAGAATGTTCCTCTACCATCAGCGGAACGGGTCGTAGTGACATAACTGCAACTATACTGTAACATATCTACACATACCTGAGGGTTCTCCGGATGGTTAATTATCAATTCCTGCTGCGACCAAAGCAGAAAGAAAACTGGGAGAAAGTCTCCATATTTTATATTTTCTGCTACTTTAAAATAAACATGCGACCGTTATATAACATGTATAATTCACAAGTTACTAAAAGGTCAGAAAGAATCAGCCAAGAACCGTAAGCTTTCTGCCTCGTATGACGAACCAACAACCCTTTAGAAGAACTGGCGTCTCGCACTACTATACAATACGTATGGGTTGACCTAGGGTAGCATGGAAGTTGCGCGGACGTAAGAGTCGTAGACATTCCTGGAGTGCCAGGTTCCCAAACAGGAAGTGTAGGACCGTGTACACCACAAACCCTGATTTTTGGAAACCCTACGCCAAACGCTGGATACCTGTTGGTAATCCAACCAACCAGGGTGGCCCAAAAACCGGGTTTTCGTCAATCGACCTTGTGTCTCCGCCTTGACCCTCTATTTATTATGATTGTATACAGAAGTGTAACTAAAACCTTGAACCTTGACGAATTGTCCCATTCTCGGAAATCTTTAGTGACGGAGACAAATCCGACCTCCAAGAGATATACTTTAAATATACAAAATTTCTACTTGGGATCCCGTCTTGGTCTAGGAATAGATCACTAATTAGAAAATATGGTGTGCGGGAACAAATATGGCCGAAGATTTTAAGCGGATGCCCGCCGGTCTCATGTTGTGTTTTTTTTTGTTTTTTTAATGGGTTGTGATCTTATTTGGTTAATTTCTCTTGTTATTTTTCTTCTTTCTTTTTCTCATACTCCGTCTTATGCTTTTGTAGCTATTTGAGATGGGTAACAAATACATACATACATACTAAAAGGAATCCTGATTAATTGATTCTTTAGCTTCATGCGAATCATCATGATCTTATTGGGTTAGAGTATCCAGCATTGCTATAGTGTATCTAGCGTTAGGCATAGGGTAAACCAAATGCTAGATATACCCAGCGTTTGGCATTGTAGTTTGTTTTTAAGGGTCAGTTTTTTTTCTTTTTAAGCAAGTGTGTGAGAGTCCGACGGATATGTCGTTGTTTAAATTTGTATACATCAGTCTTCAGTTTCGAAGGATTCAAATAAATAATAATAATAATAATAGGGTATCCGAAATCAAGGGTGTTTGTTGACTGGAGTACCTGGCTATGGGCCCTAATCCTTTTAGGGGCCCTGCGACCGGAGACGTTACTAGCTAAAATGTTCATTTTCGGGGGCGGGTGGCAATACATTTACCGACTGGCTGGTAATTTTTCCGAGTGTTTTTGCAGAAAAACCGACTGTTTTCAGGAAAATAATCAACCGTTTTGACAAAAAACGCGTTGGTTCGCGCCGACTCGGTTACTTTTTTTCCGACTGGCCGACAACATTCGGGGGGGGGGGGGGGGGCTGCCTGTGACAACATTATGGGTGGTATAATTAAAACCGTACTGGGAGAAAATTTGCGATGGGGCCCCAGCTTTGCGACCTTCACAGGGTTTAGACCGGCACTGCATTCCGGGTACATGAACTTGGCGGATTTGGCCAAGGCTTAGTTATGTCAGCATTGTTGATTGAGGTTAGGAAAGGAAGGCAGTCCTCGCATATAGTATTTGAGGTTTCTCGACCCCATTATCTGACCCTGTTTCATCAACAACAAACTCACAACATCAGGCCGATAATTCTCCAGGTACATACGTTTGATTCTCTAACATCAGCCAGAGACGAGGCAAACCAACTAGATCCGCATGAAAGGTTTTTTGTTTTTGTATAACTTTGTCACGTGGTCCAACTTTGTCACGTGGTCCAACTTTGCCGCGCTAGGGAAAATAATGAAGGGCTTTCGCTATATTATATTTAGGCCGAAAAAGCGCACCTACACTGTAAAAAGTTTCCCCGAGCAAGGATTAAAGTTAACTGCAGTATTTGCTACTATATTAATCTATTGATCCAAATTAGAGGTAAGATTATATTTTTAGAGACAAGATAATCCCAGTAGTAAATACAGCAAGATTTTTTTTTACAGTGTATACAATTCTTTCTTCTATGGTATGCTATACTGCAAATGAAAGGAGAGTTTACGCGAGCTACTAGGTTTCCTAAACCTTCACATTCCGGAATCTCACGAAAATTTGATTCTCACTCATGAACGCAACCGTTTCGAAACCCCATAGCAAAATTTTCAGCTATCTTCACGAGAACAGTTACTATTTGGGATCCCAAAACGTAAGTGGAGGGATGGAGGGTACCTATGACATCGTAAAAGTTGTCCGTCTGTCCGTCTGTTAGCACGATAACTCTCGAAGGGAACGAGATATTTTGATGAAACTTGGTGTGAGGACTCTTTGGGTCAAGGGTTAAGGTCAAGTTCGTAGATGGGCTTTGTAGCCATACATTTAGCGGTGGGGGTTCAAATTAATGAGCAAACAAAATATTTTTAAACAGCTAATGTGATAGTCGATTATGGGGTAATCTCATCTCGTCCGACAAGTAGTTCGCCCGGAATCCGGCAAAACCGGGAAGTTGGTTAAAAGTAAAAGTTTCATTTGAAGTTGATTAGATGTTTGATTAGGGGTAAAAAGACATGCTGAACACGATGATGAAAACCACATTCTCGCCGGACGAGTAGTTTGTCCGAAATCCGACAAAAAACGGAAAATTGGTTAAAAGTAAAAGTTTGATTTGAAGTTGATTAAATGTTCGATTTAGGGGTAAGTAGGCATGCTGAACACTTATATGAAAAGCATTTTCTACCTGGACAACTAATTTGCCTGGAATCTGGTCAACACTGGAAAATTTGCTAAAAGTAATAAGTTTTATTTGAAGTTGATTAGATGGCAGATGTAGGGGTAAGAAGAGACGCTGAGTCTGTATATGACAGTCATCTTTTAACCGGAAAATTATAATTCGTCCGGAATCCGGTTGTAACCAGCTTTTTCTAGAAGCTAAATTTTTATTTGAAATTGATTAGATGTTCTTTATAGGGATAAGGAGATACCGTATGCTGAATTCGATTCTGATTTTTTTTTTGCTGGACAAGTAGTTCGCTCGGAATTCGGCCGAAACCGGGAATTTGGCAGAAGTAAAGCACGAAGTTTCGGTCAGTATCGTCAAAATACATATGGCTTATAGAGGTATATCTGAACTTGGTTTTCTCTAATGATTAGCCTGGCGAAGACTGGATCTGGCGAAGACAAGACCCGGTTGTCTGGATCAAATATTAGATTTTTGTGATCCCATCGAAACCTTAGGTCTTGTTCTTTCCAGAAATAAATGCAAATTCACTCCAGAAACAGGTGGCGCAGCTCTTCACTCTTTTCCTAGGTAGGACCTTGGCAGGACGGAGAAGTTGGACCAAGTTACAGTTAACAATTACCCTTTTTCCAAAAAAGACAATAAAGATAATGAAGTAGGATTGTAGCTCCGACACACTTCCGTTTTTCAACCAAAAGCAGCTGCGATCAGATCGCTCACACTCTCTCCCAAACATCGGCGGCACGGCGCTATAGCAAAGTCCCAGTAAAGCACAATATAAAGGTCCCTTCAGACCGGAAAAAAAGCTCTTACGTACATCCTTCACACATTGACGGTAAAAAGCCTACATTTTTTTCCGAAATGCCAAATTTGGCCGAAATCTGTTCACTTAAGCAACGTCGCATACGGCAACGTAAGAAGAAGAAACTGAACAAATGGATTTGCTTGAAGAGAAGGTTTGCCCGTTTTTCCAAAGAGAGTTTTGCTTAGTTTGAATAAGTTGCCTTTTATAATAAAAAGCGCTGAAAATTTAAAGAAAAACAATTCCACAAGTTTACGCTTGCGGCAGTCTGAAGGGGTCCGCTGTCGGTGTGAAAGATTCGATGTAACATAAGGGATTACGCAAATGTAACGTTAGTTCTTACGCGCCAGTCTGAAAGGACCTTAACCAGTTATTTCACAAAGTGGATCCCGCTTGTCCCCGCGAATAATGCGGCAAAGATTTGTCAAACGAGGTTTTCACAAGTTGACCATACCTTTCAAACGGAGGCTACAAGCGAAAAAACGATTTAAAACCGTCAAACATTTCTTAATAACCGGGCTGGCCCTGAACAATGTCAGATTCAACCAGGATAACACAAAGCGACTTTTGTACCATACAACACATGCCTTAGCACGTCAAACACAATCTCAGGTAGGCTAAACACACATCACCCAGCTCGCGATTCGAGTAAAGTGTTCAGTGTCACTATCGAGAACTGACGTTCTTCAGAAAACGTCCGCAAAAAACGTTGCCAACAATATCATGCTTAAACTGACGGGTCGCCGACAGCACTACTTCTTCTGTCCCCTTACGGACACCAATGGATCAGTGGCATGTAAATTTGCCAGTGGCATTACCAAAAAATTGTCAAAGTGGTACGAGGCATTGATAGTCACCTCCAATTCGCCATTTTCCAACTGAGCACTCCTACCGGGTTAACTACGACTAGACACACTACTCGGAATTGACGCCTGAAACTATTCACCAAAGCTAGGGTTTTCTGATTCTGACGGCACGGTTGTTTTTATTTGTCATTAATTTTTAATACTGGTTTGCAACAATTTTATTTTATTATATTTATTTTATTTATATTTTTACCAATCATCTGACCTACTTTTAATAATTCTTTAGTTTTCAATCTTGTTTTGGCGATGAGTTTTGTACGTCAAATGGAGTATGTTTCCAGTCGTACTTTAATCCGCTAGGAGCACAAAATAGAAAAGGCTGAATTATCTGCCAAACTGGACACATGGCCGTTAATAGGCGTGTTTGCGGCGCTCTTTGTTGTTTCTCGTTCATACTCTCCAGTCTCTGATGATAAACAACTAGCTACTAATGAGCTCGGTAACAGTTGGGGACCAGTCCCCAGTGTTTCCAGAAACGGCTTACGGGAAACACCAGATCACTAGTGAGTACTCAGGGTGCAAAGAACGCGGCCAATACCTCACAGGAGAAGATCCCAGGTAGGCACAAGTACTGCAAATCCATCGCTTCTTCAGTGAAAGATGCTTAGCGGCTATCTGTAGTCCACATCATAGAGGTAGTGAACTGGAAAAAGTATACCATCGTCTCCGCTTAAAACTTTATCGACGGACTGGACTAGAGATGGAAATTCTACGCATTAAGGGTATTAGATTCGTGCCTTCACGCAAGAAAATCGTTGTCGTCTCTCGAGTCACTGTCATCCAACTGAGACTCGGAATCAGATCTTAACATCTCTTTCCAGCAATAAAAGTTCGGGCTGCGTGGACAACTCACGTTTTCGCATCAATGACGCATTCACTTCCCGTGTCCATCATCACTTCCGTCTTGAATTTCAGGCGTTTTTTTTCTTCCATCGCTTCTAGAACTAAAAAAGTCGAGCGAGTTCGACTCCATGTTGAACTCAAAAGTCTGAGCGTATCTCGAGCATGAAGAATTTGTTGCACAAACAATTGTTGCGCTCAGTGATAAACAAAGCACGATAACAACCCAACCAAAAAAATTAACGTAAACTAGAAACTAACATATTTAGTGTAACCGTAGGAACATTAATGTCGACTGTTTCACTCATCGCTATCCAACAGTACAGAGCTGTAGTAGCTTGGGTTCATCGTGGGAATTAGGGAGGGGATACTTAGCAGCTTATTTGTCTGAGGTGTGTGGAGTCGATTCATAACAGTAAGTCGCTCAAGGACACATGACGCTGAGAGTCGCGCTTCTGAGTCGCCATCCCAGCACTCTTCAATCGTACTGCAAAAGGCTGCCATGCCCTAGAAGGAAAGAAAGATTGCGTTGTAGCGGATGCTATAGAGAGATTGCACCCTACCCGATGAAAACGGATATTTCTACATCCTCTTCACGGGATCATAACAACAAAATTTAACATGGGCGGTATAGGACTTTCAACTTCGAAATTAAATTACCGGCGTTTTATCATCATTCTGAGCCAGAGGTTTGCTGGAAATGTTAATTGGGATATTGCTTAACCGTATAATTCTATTTTTGCAAAAGAGTTTCCACGGAAGTAAGAGCTTGAAGGCTTGAAAGTTTGAACACAAAAACGGAGTGTCGAATCCTATTGGTCGGCGATGACGCGGATTTGAAAAAAATGTGTCATAATCGACCAATAAGGCGAGACTCTGTGTTTGTCTACAAACTCTGACGCCTTCAAACTCATACTTCCATGGAAACTCTTTTGCAAAAATAAAATTATACGGTTAAGGAATAGCCCAATTAACATTTCCAGCAAATCCCTGGCTTAGAATGATGAGAAAACGCCGATAATTTAATTTCAAAGTTGAAAGTCCTATGCTGTTAAATTTTTGTTAATTTTTTCGTTACGATCCCGTCAGGTTTCGTCGGGTATGGTGCAATCTCTCTATATTACGTTTACTTCTTACCGGCATTCAGCCCAAGTCGACTAGGTGTAGCGGATGCTATATTACATTGTTTGCCCTCGGGGTTTGCGATCACTCTGAGTGGAATTGAGTGGAATGAATGTTGTTTTGATAGTCAGATATTTTTGTTGAAATAAGATTTAATAAACTGGAATAATCCAATAGTTTTGGTAACAATCCAGCGCATGCGTTACATAATTTCATCTCGATGCTGTCTGCGATCTGTGTAAACCAAGAGCTAGAAGCTCGTATGGCACTTGCAAGGATAGCCAGCACGTATATCAGCTAAGGTTCCTTCTCTCGAGGTCGTGGAGGGAAAGAAGGGACATTAAGAGAGAGAGAGAGAGTTTTATTTACACAACAATCGTAGCTCAGTGGCTAATTTTATGTTGTACTACAAACATGTTATTATACACTATTTTACAAGGACGTAAAAAAGGGCACGAAAGACTTCTGGTAGCGATTTGTCCGACCACGCACAGGCACAAGTTTTAGTTTCTGTCTCGTGCGGCTGACTGTCGGGTTAATACCCCTCCCCCCTCGGGCCCCCGAAGCATATTAAAGTCCAGTCCACCAAGTTTGTCCAGATATCTCAACCCTCAGTGGGTCTCATGATTTCCAAGAACCCTTCAATTTTAACTGCCCCAAAGTGACCGAGTCCGAAACTGAACATCAGGCTTATTGACTTAACTCTTGAGGCACAAATAATCATGGGTCCTTGGGAAACATGAAAATGTATTGTGCCACAAAAAAAAAAAAAAAAAAAAAAAAAAAATCACCGTGCGTCAAGGCGCACACTTCAGGGGAACCACATTTTCATTTGTCTATAAAACACTGCATAGACGGACTGACCGGTGAAAAGGCGATCAGCACATGGCAAACTGACCCGATGCTGCAATCGCCATAAACAAGACCAAAGATTTCGATGGGATCCCAAAAATTCAATATTTGATCCCTACAATTGGGTCTTGTCTTCGCCGCCAGACTCCTTGAAAATTTTTAATATTAAAATTCCGAAACAGATTAAGGCCATATGGCTAATCATCTGAGAAAACCAATTTCAGATATGGATTTTAACATGTGTGCCTATTTTCCGGTTTCGGCCGAATTCCGGAACTACTTGTCCTGCGAAAAAAAGAAAGCTAAAAAAAAGGATTCAGCTTGCCTTCTTTCCCTATATCGAACATCTAATCAAATTCAAATAAAATCTAACTTACAACAAATTTTCAGGTTCTAGCCGGATTCCGGCCCAACTATATGTCCGGATAGAAAAGGATTTTCACATAAGTTTTCAGCATGTTTTCTTACCTCTAAATCGAACATCTAGGTCTTTGCCGGATTCCGGACAAACTACTTGTCCGGTGAAAATGGTTTTCACCAATCGTGTTCAGCATATTTTCTTACCCAATAATCGACTATCATATTAGCTGTTTAAAAATATTTTGTTTGCCCCTTAACTTGAACCCCCTCCCCCACCCCTAAATGTAGGGTTACAGAGCCCATGTACGAAATTTACCTTACTTGACTCAAAGAATTTTCACACCAAGTTTCATCAAAATATCTCATTCCCTTCGAGAGTATCGTGCTCACAGACGGACGGACAACTTTTGCGATGTCGTAGGTATCCCTCCACTTACGTTTTGGGATCCCAAAAAGCAAATATCGCATGCAAATTACAAATTATTAACGTATAGCGTAGCGCAGGTACCGATATACTGTTTCTCAGCTATCGGCCAAGAGAGAGCGGGTAGTTGGAGCAAACCTTCCGACGCCACTCCCACTTACTCCGAATTCTTGTTTTACGGCTGGGTCGTTCGAAAGCGGAGTGGCGTTTAATTTGGAACTAAGACGTGTGTTAGCCCCGAGTTCAAATCCAGCCAAGCCGCTCGGTCAGGTTCTAGAAGGCTAGCCAATTTAACACTGTAAACCATTCTTTATTTGTTTTAGGGCTACGAAAGGATTCTGGATAAAAAATCAGAAAAGGGAACTATACAGATTATAATATTTAAATCACAATCACAATGTGCCTAACTTTTCGAGGAAATAATCACGAACCCATTGCTGGTTGTTAGGAAACGACTGATAACTACCAACAACAAATCATAGATCTTATTGGTCGACAGAAGATAGTCCCCCGAAAAAAAATCTCACTCAATTTCCACTGGTCTACGATACTGGTCCAACAAGACAACGGCCACAAGTACGTATCAGCATGTCTTACTGCTCCTTATCGGACTCGTCTCGTCCTGGTCATGAGACTTTGGTCAAACCAACTTTCCGTTTCTCACCGGATTCCGGTCGCACTATCCGTCCAGTGTAAAACAAGACCAAAGGTTTCGATGGGATCCCACAAATTTAATATCTGATACAGACAACTGGGTCTTGTCTTAGCCGTATCCAGTATTCGCCACTCTCCTTGAACATGTTTACTATCAAAATTCAGAAACAGATAAGGCCAAATAGCTAATCATCTGAGAAAACCAACTTCAGATATGGATTCAGCATGTGTGTATACCCCTATAAGTCATAGTTGTGTATGGCCGCTGGCTTTTAAAATACACGTATATATAGATATATCTGTTTTGACGAAAACTTCCTGCCACTTCTGCCAATTTCCCGGTTTTGCCGAACTCCGGAAGTACTTGTCCGGCGAAAAAAAAGAAAGCTCAAAAAACGACCTCAGGGTATCTTCTTTCCCCAAGGAACATCTAATCAACTTCAAATAAAAATTTAACTTATAACTAATTTTCCGACTCCAGCCGGATTCCGGAGGCGAAAGCCTTAATTATTGCAATTATATTATTATTATATTATATGTCCGGGTAAAACATGATTGTCACACACGGATTCAGCAGCTCTTCTTATCCCTAAATCGGATATCTAATCAACTACAAATAAAACTTTAACTTTCAACAATTTTCCGGGTAGAAAATTGTTTTCACATAAGTGTTCAGCATGTTTTCTTGCCCTAAATCGAACATCTAATCAACTCCAAATAAAACTTTTAATTTTAACAAACTTTCGGGCTTGGGCCGGATTCCGGGCCAACTACTTTTACGTCGAGAAAATGGTTTTTCCCCATCGTGTTCAGCATGTCTTCCTTCCTACCCCTAAATCCAACATCTAATCAACTTCAAATAAAACTTTTACTTTTAACAAGCTTTCCGGTTTCGGCCGGATTCCGGGCGAACTACTTGTCCGATGACAAAATGGCTTTCATCATCGTGTTCAGCATGCCTTCTTATCCCATAATCGACTATCACATTAGCTGTTTCAAAATATTTTCTTTGCCCCTTAATCTGAACCCCCTCCCCCACCCCTAAATGTAGGGCTACAATGCCCATCTACGAACTTGACTTGTCTGATGACCCAACGACTCTTCACACCAAGTTTCATCAAAATATCTCATTCCCTTCGAGAGTTATCGTGCTTTCAGACGGACGGACGGACAACTTTTGCGATGTCATAGGTGTCCCTCCACTTACATTTTGGGATCCCAAAAAAAGGCAAAGACACAGAAAGCCTGCGTGTTGACCAATCCGAAGAGAAAATTTTCTTAGACCTAACTTCCGCTTTTCATCAGATTCCGATCAAACATTTATCCATACTTGATCAAACCTCCTCAACTCGTCTGAGAATCAGCAGTTACAGACGGAACAACAAACTAAGATGCACTAGGTATCCCGTTAAGGAGTTCAATAATACTTGAGGGCCCCCAACTTTCGTCGGCGGGGGAGGGGGTCTTGGTTCCGGCGTGTCTGAAGTGAACTATTCTAGAACTTTAGAACTTACAGGATGTGACCTCCAGGCTGGTTTGAGACTGGGTCGCCTCTTCTGATGAGCGACACACTCTTGCATGCTCTCCAGTGTCGGGTGCTGACCCACCTCAGCCTCAAAGGGAAGCATGTACTCTGTGGCGCCACCCTACAATAGAAAATTTACGTAACAACTGAGAATAACTCACACAAAGAATACTGGAATCTCTCACTGCAAATTTAAGCCACAACTTTCTCCTGAAGCACCATGCCAACGGCCGAGGCCTTAAGGTGAGTGTGGGCCCCGAGTTCAAGTTACCGCTTTCTTGTTTCTTCAACTGAATCAGCGAGATTACTATGTCAGAAAGCAGTCGACCAATACTGGCGTCACAAGTGCAAACAGAAAAATGGAATGACGACCTTTTCTCCTTCAAAGACCGCCAACATAGAAGCCTCAATACAGCCAGGAGCACAGCGCAACCAATAGAATTTTTTCTTTTCTTAAACTGTGTAATAGATACATGGCGCGGACAACAAACTGATCCACTGGACCTGTGATGTCTACAGGCCTGCAGCCTTTGTTACGTGAAGAGATTCTGTCCAGCCACGGGATACCAACCGAGGTACGGGTACATGGGCTATGGAGTACCTATTGGCTAGCCGCCAACAAAGCACTACACTCCTTTAAGAGATTGCTGAAACGTGAGATCCAGTACCTGTCGTACGCGCCTAGAGGGAATCTGATCATCTTTAAGAGGTTATAATAATGGAGGCATTCAGTTGTTTATTATTCATGGCTGAAGGACTTGGCAGGTGTATTCTAAATGGTTAGTGTCTGACCATCCTTAAGAGGTCATAATAATGGAGTCATTGAGGTTGTTATTATAGCCTACATGGCAGGAGGCCTTGGCAGTTCTACTCTCAATTCCGGTAGCACTCTTAAACGTCTGATGCTAGGAACAAGAGCTAGAAGTTCATATGGTACTTGCAAGGCTGGGTCAACGGATGAAAGTAGGAATTTGCCAATTCGTGGGTTGTTGTGATTATTCGTGAGCAAAACCTTGAGATATGAATGATCAATAATCCTTGGAAATCACAAGGATGTATCGTTTGGTAAAAAATATTTATTTTCCCACTTGACTGTGAACTTTAAGGGAGCTAGAAATTCACCTGTAATCAAAACCCGTGAAGCAAAAATTATGATAGACTTTCGAGATCATGTAAATGTACATTTTACTCAAAAGTATTGTTTGTACTTTAAGTAATTCACTTGTGAGCAAAACCCTAGAGGTAAACATGGGACTTGGGGATCAAGAATACATATAGTTTGCTAAAAAGTATTTTCTTTTTTTACTTTCAGTTAAGATGCGCACTTTAATGGTGTTACAGAAATTTATTTTTAAGCAAAACCATTGTGGTACAAAGATCATGGGCCCTCGGAGATCATGAAATGTATCGTTTGGTAAAAAGTTTTGTGTTCACTTTGCGGTTAAGATGTGAAGGGAGCTAGAAATTAATTTCTAAGGTAAGGTAAGGTACAATTTTAATGGCAAATATAAATAAACCTGGAGTTTCTCAGCATCAGACATGCCAGTGGCATAGAAAACGACGCTTCACTAATTCTGACGAGTTTGTAAAAATTATGAATACAATTCTAGCCTAAGACATTGTAAAGACAAAACAATCGAACAACTATCACACATCAACACAAAAATTTAAGGACAACACGAGAATTAAATAAGCAACCAGGGCTCCCGGGGATGACGGAAAATTTGTATTTAACTTTAAAGTATATTTTGTACTTAACTTGAACTTTTAAAGTCAAGGTCGGATCTGGAAAGTGACAATTTCTAAACCAATCTTGTCTAGTCTCCAATGTTCAATCCAAGTTTCATCGTTCTAGCACATCTGGAAGTACCTTAACTCGAGATCCCCGGAACTCGGGACCCCCCCCCTCTAACTCCCCCCCACAGTGCCCGAACCCGGTCTGGTTCTGTCACTGATGTATGTAGGGCTTGTAGTTGTTCTTCTCACAAAGTTTCATCCCGACCGCTCCACTCCAAAAGTGTCACCAGATTTTTGGTTCCCCCCCCCCCACATTCATCGGGTCCGGTCCGGACCTGAAATGGGGCATGAGACACGAGGTTTTTCGAAATATCAAGTTTCGTTAGGATCCGATCACCCATTCTAAAGTTATACATACCTCAAGATTCAGGATTCTCCCTCCCTCCACTCCCCCCACGACGGTCGGATCGGGGAAGTGACTATTTCCCAGTTAGTTTGGTCTGGTCCTTGATCTTTCTGCCAAGTTTCACCGCCCTAGCACATCTGGAAATACCCTAACTCGAGAACAGTGGACCGCCCGCCCGCCCGACCAAAAAGTGATCGGTATATGGCACTTGAACGGAGCTGCAAGTTCCATAAAACATAGCCACGTTTCTTCTATTTTCTCTTGAAAGTATTTTTTCCGCTGTTTTTACTGTAGAGCCCAATGGCCTATTTTTGCGTAATTTTATTATTAAATTTGTAAATTCAGTAATAGGGCCTTCTTTTTGGCAAAATGTCTCTCGTTACTGGAACCTCGAATGAAAAACTGGGGCGAAATGACAAAGTAATGGCGTGCTAACTACCTGTTTAGCACAGACCGATACTAGACAGGCTGGTGATGCTCTGTTTACTGAGACAGCCTTAGCGACGGTTTTCCGCTCTATTCTAAACGTTCAAAAAGCCGATTTACCTCAACGGAGGAACATCTTGTCATCAGCTCCCAAAGAACCAATGACACTGCGTACATGTCGATTCGAAGGAAGGAGTCCCTGCTGAAGCTAATGGCCCCCTCCAACACCTCCGGAGCCATGTATCGGCGAGTTCCAACCTGTAATAAATCCATGTTACTTACTTTCTAGTTCTCTTACTTTCTTTTTGATGTACCGTAGTTTATTTACGAACTTGATTGTTTCATCTAGAAATTTTATACGAGATACGGTATGTAATTTTGACCTGTCTTTTGTTTGTAGATGTAGTTTATTTTTTAAATTTTAATGTTATCAGATATGTAATATTGAACTGTCGAGTTGATTGATAGTGCTTGAAGTGTCTTTATTTGAATTGACATATTCAAAGCTATTTTGATGTATTTAAAGATATAACGGATTAAATCATATTTATTTATTTATAAACAGAGTGGCAACATCATGATAAGAGACCACTTTGCGCGGTCTCGGGTCTCTTTATTTATTTATTTATTCATTCATTTCCCTCAGAACTGAGGAGTGCAAAATAATGTATAACAAGAGCTACGAGCTCATATGGCACTTGTACGAGTAGGCTGTACAAGAAAGTAGATGAAAACGTCACAAATACACACGCCATCCAAAAAGGCGGTTCGTAAATAGAAATAGGATATTTAGTTTCACTCATTTCCGAGCAGTTCCGGCATCGTCTCGATTGCAAATGCACATGACTGTTCAAACTTTCATCCCAATAAATCCATTTGTTTGATCCCTAGACGTGCTACACGATTTCCGGTACTCACTCTATTTCCACCTACCGTGGCCGAATCTGGTTCGGAATAAAAAAAAAATCGACCACCTAAAGCATCTTCGTTTATGCATGCATGTCTACCAAGTTTCACTCGAATCTGAGCATTTTTGGAAAGTTCCGGTACCCCCCCCCCCTTCCCACCAACGTTGTCGGAGCCGGTTCGGGCCCAATCTCTTAATTCCCTCATCAAGTTTGTTTGAAATTGGAGCATAGCCTATCTGCAAGTTTCCAGTACCCCCCCCCCCCCTACCTTGGCCGAATCAGGCCCAGACGCCAAATAACAAATCTAGGCCGCATAAACTCGGCACTGTCGAATTGCATCTCATTCGGTCCATCCGTTTGGTTTTTGTGCATGTCAAAAGTCCCCCCACCCCCAATTCCCCTAATCGTGGTCGCATATGGTTCGAACGCATGTTTTACATGTCGAGGCCATCGATTCGTATCACCCATGAAGTTTCACTCGAATCAGACCACTCGTTCGCAATTTATAGAAGTCCATATTTCTCTTCTCTTGCTCCCCCAAAAATGCTCCGATCTAGGAACGGAAGTTTCCGGGGGTATGTTGTGTCAGGTTTTTAAGTCAAGATAATTCGGGTAGCTAATATGCCTGCAAAGTTTCGTTGTCGTTTTACATCTGGAACTATTCTAACTCACGACTACCGGAATTCCAGGAAACCCCCTCCAACTCCCCCCACAGAGCCCCGAAACCATCTGGCTCCGTCAATTTCATCTAGGCCTAATGCTTGTTCCATCCATTAAGTTTCGTCCCAATCCCTCTGCTTTTAGAGTTTCTTGAGTTTTCCAACCCCCCCCCCCCCCCATCCCCACAGGTATCGGACCCGACCCGGACGTGACACTGAACGTCCGAGGCGATAGCTCACCAGACAAGTTTCATTCAAATCCTATCACCCGTTCAAAAGTTATGCACCCCACTAGATTCCGGACTCCCCATCCACCCACTCCCCCCACGATGGTCGGGTCGGGGAAACGGCTGTTCTCAAGTCAATCTGTTCGGATCCCTGACATACCTGCCAAGTTTCATCGCCCTAGGACATCAGGAAGTATGCCGAACTCGCGGGATCGCTAGAAATCCGGACCCCCACCCCAACTCCCCCACAGTGCCCTGATCCGGTCCGGTTATGTCAATGACGTGTCTAGGACCTGTGCTTGTTTTTCCCACCAAGTTTCATCCCGATCCCTCCACTTTAAGCGTTTCTCAAAATTTCCGGTTCCCTCCTCCAACTCCCCCCAGTGTCATCGGATCCGGCCCGGATTTAAAGTGAGGTGTCTGAGACACAAGGTCATCCTAAATATCAATTTTCATCAAGATCCGATCACCCGTTCAAAAGTTATGCACGCCACTAGATTCCGGACTCCCCATCCACCCACTCCCCCCACGATGGTCGGGTCGGGGAAACGGCTGTTCTCAAGTCAATCTGTTCGGATCCTTGACATACTTGCCAAGTTTCATCGCCCTAGGACACCAGGAAGTATGCCGAACTCGCGGGATCGCTAGAAATCACGACCCCCACCCCAACTCCCCCACAGTGCCCTGATCCGGTCCGGTTATGTCAATGACGTGTCTAGGACCTGTGCTTGTTTTTCCCACCAAGTTTCATCCCGATCCCTCCACTTTAAGCGTTTCTCAAAATTTCCGGTTCCCCACCCCAACTCCCCCACAGTGCCCTGATCCGGTCCGGTTATGTCAATGACGTTTCTATGACCTGTGCTTGTTTTTCCCACCAAGTTTCATCCCGATCCCTCCACTTTAAGCGTTTCTCAAAATTTCCGGTTCCCTCCTCCAACTCCCCCCAGTGTCATCGTATCCGGCCCGGATTTAAAGTGAGGTGTCTGAGACACGAGGTCATCCTAAATATCAATTTTCATCAAGATCCGATCACCCGTTCGCAAGCTAAAAATACCTCAAATTTTGGCTTCACCCTCCCTCCACTCCCCCCCCCCAGATGGTCGAATCGGGGAATTGATGATTTCCTGTTTAAGCTGGTCGGGTCCCAGACATGCCTGTCAAATTCCATCGTCCCAGCACATCAGGAAGCACGGAACTCGCGGGATCACTACAAATTCGGACTTCTCCCCCCCCCAACTCCCCCAAAGTGAGCGGATCCGTTCCGGTTATATCAGTCACGTATCTAGGACTTTTGCTTGTACTTTCCACCAAGTTTCATTCGGATCCCTCCACTCTAAGTGTTTTCAAGATTTCCGGTTTCCCCCTCTAACTCCCCCCAGTGTCACCGGATCCGGTCTGGATTTAAAATGGAGGGTCTGAGACACGAAGTCCTTCCATGTATTAAGTTTCATGAAGATCCGATCACCCGTCCGTAAGCTAAAAATATCTCATTTTTCCTATTTTTTTCGGATTCCCCCTCCCTCCACTCCCCTCCAGATGGTCGGATCGAGGAAGCGACAATTTCTAATTTAATCTGGTCCAGTTCCTGATATGCTTGCCAAGTTTCATCGTCCTAGCTTATCTGGAAGTGCCCGAACTAGCAAAACCGGGACCGACTGACGGACAGAAATAATAATCGCTATATGGCACTTGAGTAAGCTCAAGTGCCATAAAAAAGAACTATGCCTAAGACATCTGGTCCATTCATTAACACATAAATACTATAAAAATACACACGATGTCGACAACTAAGTTACAATTATTTACGCACTATTTTATTCACTTGTCAAAAAATAGGTACAGGTTGTGGGTTTGGAGGGCTACCAAAGCTTTTTTTATAAAAGTTGGTCATCTTTTTCCTCAAAATTAGTACTGGGTCTTGTCTGATCATGGGCCAAGAAGCCGCAGAACGGGGCTGTTTAAAGCCAATCATCTAACCACTCACTTGATTACAATAGTAGTAGCAGAAGGACCGGACATAGAGACCCAGGACCTCTGGGCATTTAACAGAGTAGGTCTATTTGGGAATTATAGCAGAAAAAATCCTTGTTTTTATTATCTATCTAACGTACTTTGACATTAGAAAATAGAAATGCAGACCTAGAAATTAAAGAGACAAGTATCACGCCGACTATACCTTTCTTTCACACATTATAATTTTCCTTTGTGGAAAGGTCTTTCCGTAGTCCCCCTTAGAGGTTCAGGACCTAAGCAGTAGTTCACCACTGAGTAGCAGCAGTAACTAAATTTACGTTACCTATAGACAACGTGAAGTGTGTTGCAGCAACCTTTGGTCGGCTTCGCCAAGAAAGGATCAGGTCTTCAGTAGACCTTTAGGTTTATAAGCTGATAATGCGACCGAAAGGATTGCTATACCCCAGAAAGTATGAAAAGGCTGGTTTACAAAATAAAACATCTCACTAGGATTTGTTAATAGTTATGCATGTTAACATCGAAAACTCATAAAAATTGCCTTGACTAATTACAGATGCAGCGAGAAAGAAAATACAAATTAAGTGTCTGCTAGTCCAAAATACTGCAATATGCCACGGTTAATTATTCACAGATGATTCACATAGCTTAGGAAGGTATTCAGGAGTCGGTAAATCGGAAGAAAAGAGTTATAAGCGATGAGCAAAGGGGTTAGTGACTCAGCACCAAATAATCCTGCGGAATTGAATGCAGGTGCAGTTTGCAATTGTTTGTGAAACTTATGCGAAAGGAGGAGCTTACTTCAATGCGAAATTTTAAGTGAAGTCCTTTGTCTTTTTTTGTGTTGGAGTTTGAAGTAGCGGTTTAATTTGTTGCTATTTTGTTGTTGTGTAATTTATGAAAATTTGCAAACCAGCACAATCTGGATTAAGCTCGTCCCTGTGTAACGAGCGGAACATTTAGACGCAAAAGCCTCTAAGCTAAAAGTACCGTTGACTCCCCCCCCCCCTCCCCCCAAAGATGTGGAGCTAGAGCTACCTGGCCATGAACGTCGCCGACGGCTTTCCCCGGTGTGAATATTAATGCCAAGCCAAAGTCAGCAATACAGGCAGTGAGGTCCGACTTGAGCAACACGTTCTTTGACTTGAAGTCGCTGAAAAAAAAGATAAAATTACTTTAAATAAATTAAATAGGTCATACTATAAACAAATCAAATATAGATGAATGAATGCGTTTCATTGACCCACTGCACTTGATATAGTAAAAGTAGGCCGAGTATGGGAAAGAAAAGAGAAAACATATTTTGAGTGTTACAGAAAAACATCAGAAAATTTCGACTTTTCTATTATAATGTTTTAACCTTTGTACCTGTTCTATTTCTTGTCTCGTCATTTTGGTGGAATAAAAGCTTTTCATTCATTCATTCACTAAAAAAAGACACAGAAAGAGCAAGAAAATAGAACTGTACTAAAATAAAACTAAACAAAAAAAGTAAGGCACAGAGGTAGTTTTTCATGCTAACAGAAAGGGCATAACGCGAAAGCTGATTCCGGACGGCCATGTATGGATCGACATGGCTCTTATTTAATCAAAGAGTTTCTAGCAAACGGCGGTATGCCTAACAAGAACTTATAGATTCGATAATGTCACAATCGGATGAAACACTTATTCACTCCCTAGCACCACTTGTTACCACACGGAACCAAGAACATACTATGCAGTATATAGTCTTGCGAACTAGAAAAGTAGTGATAGACAGTGCAACAGATTAATACGCTGCTTGAAGATTTATGCGGCTGTCTTTTTCGCATGCCGACAAAAAAAACAGCGGCATTTTGGGATCCCAAAACTTTAGTGACGGGGGCACGTATGACTTCGTAAAGTTTCTCTGGTCCGTCTGTTACCATGATAACCCTCAAAGGGTTTGAGCTTGGTATGAGAAGCGTTCGATAAAAGTACAGGCGACGAGAACGGGCAATCCGAATTTATTGAAACTTGATGGCTGATAGGAGCAGATGCCCTAAATTTGCTACTTCTATGTCCGAACCAAATCCGACAACTGTGAGTGGAAGGTGGGGTCACGTTCATAAACCAAACGGGTTCATAGACCCTAGAAACTGCTCGGATTCGAATGAAACTTGCCCACGATGTTCCATTTTCCACAGTAGTTTCCAGTCCAGTTTCCACAGTTCCACAGTATTCATTCAGCCGTCGTACTGAAAGGACGCATTGATGTGCGCTGTTTGCTGACGTCATAGATCCGAAATGATTGCAGAGACTAGTGACATGAATTTGATGTATTCGCCCGTGCTGAATTTTATTCAGTTTAACAGGGAAAAGGGCGTGGAAGATGAGATAATTAAGAAGTTTGGAAGAGAGTTCTTTGAACACGATCTCGTGATGAAAGCTAAGACACTTCTCTGCTCGATTGTAGACCCTGATGTACCGCCGAAAAAACGTCAAGGCCCCAATGCCGCTCTCAGTCATTTTAGTGATATGCTGGAAATCTTCGCAAAATGTGATATTGATGGCACGGAACTTCCTAACTTCGTGATCCTGTCGCCATTCGAAGTGCCGTGTATTCCCGCCAGTGCCTTCGCGCGACTGAACGCGAAGTTGAACAGTTTAGAGGAAATGGTGAAAACCCTATCAAATCAGTTTTCTTCATACAACGGACAGTTCCCGGAACTTCCGCGAAAGGCCGCTCCAGCAGCTGATACACACGCAATGGTTGTTGTTTCAAAGTTACCTGAAACACTCAACGACCCCCTCCTCCGGAAGCAATTAATCGACCAAGTTAAAGGCCACGAGTCAATATCGAGTGTGCGCCCCAAAGGGAACAAACTTCTCATAAATATTGAAAAGTCTGTAGCCGCCGACTTTTGTGATTCCATCGTATCTATAATGACTGGCACAGTCACCAAAGTCGTCTCCAAACTCCTAAAAGGCATCCCAGTCTCTTTCGAGGTCAGTAACTTCGCTGGCTACCCGGGCACTTCTGGTGTGAAACGGCTTGACTCTTCCCAAGCCGTAAAAGTTGAGTTCATTGACAGTTTTGAAAAAGCTAAGGCACTCAAGAATGGACTAAAACTCGGATACGAATATTTCTCCGTCTATGATTTCATTGAAACGCCCCGTTGCTGCTTCCGCTGTAGATCCCCTGAACATTTCCAGTCCCAATGCAGTAGCCCGGTAGAAAAATGTGCTCGTTGCGCTGGCAACCACGCCATATCAAAGGACTCTCCCTGCACTAACTCCCCCAAATGTGCGAACTGCGACGGAGACCATCCCTCGTATAGCCTGTTATGCCCAGTGATGAAAGCACGTGTTGTAAGTGGTGCCCGATAATGACACACCCAATATCTATAGTAAGCTTCAACATACACGGAACCCGTCACAAAGAGCACTACATAGATGAACTACTGCTAAACTACGACATTGTGCTCCTTCAAGAACACTTACTCACGGCCGCTAGCTCGAACCCCCTTAAAAGAAGCACTGACCATTTACTTTTTCTTACGAATGCTCGAGCCACTTTTGGGCGGCCATCCGGTGGCCTTGCGTGTATGATAAATCGGAAATTTAGTGCTTTATCACCGGTCTGCTACCATAGTGATGAATATATTTTAGCAGTGAGACTTGGTAAAGTGATTCTGGTCAATATATATCTACCGTGTGATCGTAAAAATTTGATTTCCCTCAACAAGTTTTCAAAAGCTTGCGCTTCGCTTGAGAGGCTGCTAAAGTCAATTGTTTCGCAGGGTTACCAATTTGTTATTGCAGGAGATTTTAACAGTGATTTACTAAAGCCGTCAGCTCGGACTGATTTAGTACTTGATGCTCTTCCTGATTATAAGTTAGTTCATAAGGATAGAATGTACACTTATGTTCATAATTCTGGTAGCTTTTCGAACATTGACCATGTTGTTGCTTCTCCCTCTCTTGATATTTCGTCTATATCAGTCATTGAGGATGAAAATGATGTGGATCATTTACCTCTTTCATTTACAATTGCTGCAACTGATATAGCACTTTCGTCCATTAGATCTGTTAGAAGTCATAAGTGGCTTATACGTAGGAACTGGAATCGTGCTGATTTGTTGCTGTATACTGTTACGCTATCTTCCCTCCTTAGCAATATTAAAGTCCCATTCCACCTTTTGCAGGCTTCTGAGCGGTATTCAAATGACAATTCGTGTCTTAATAATTATTACGACCAGATCCTTTCGAGTTTGAGGGTGGCGGAAGAAGTGGCCGTGCCGGAAGAAAGAATTCGAAAAAATACTCGGAAATCAAATTGGTCTCTTGACCCAGAACTGAAAATAGTGAAGAATAAGGCTAAATTTTGGTTAAGACTTTGGGTTTCTTGTGGCAGACCACGTTCTGGCACCGTGTTTGATATTAAACAACGAACTAAGCGTATTTATAAGAAGCACGTTCGTTCGATCAGTTCAAAGGGTCTCGAGTTCCCACGTACACAAGGCGATTGGTCAAAAGTAATTAATGCGGACAAAATTGATGGAAAGTCGTCGCTCAGTGTTATCAGTGATTCCGCATGGAATTCATATTATACGTCAATGTTTAGTGCCGCAAATTTTTATGTTCATGCAGTTTATTCTAAGCTGCTGAGTGCTTCACTTCCCCCATTCCTCACTCAAGCACATATTCTCCCTGTGTCTTTGTCATCGGTCTCACTTGCTATTAAGCGTCTCCGTTCCTCTTCTGTTGATAACGACGGAATTTCGGCTCGACATCTAAAAATAAATTGCCCACCTCTTGAGCAACATCTTCAATTGCTCTTCCAAATGTGCCTGACTTCCTCTGCCGTCCCCAATAGTTTTCTTTGCGGAATTGTAACATCAATTATTAAAAAAGGTAAACCCCCTTCCGAGTGTGCCTCTTATCGTCCCATCACAGTTTCATGCACGATTAGCAAAGTCTTCGAGTATGTACTACTCCCCTCATTTATTAATAATGCTAACTTCGGAGAAAACCAATTGGGTTTCCAAAAAGGTATTGGTTGTCAACATGCCCACCGAGTCCTTTCGTCTCTCCTTGTTGAGGCAACAAAAAAAGGCTTGGAATTTGTGCTTTGGATCTGTCGAAAGCTTTTGATAGCATTGTACATACCCAAGCCCTTTTCTCGCTTTTTTCACATGGCATAAATATTTCTATTATTTTTTTATTACGTTATTGGTATACAAATTCTTTTCTGCGCACTAAAGTGGATGGACAGATATCCGATTTTAGAATCCCGATAAAACGTGGAGTTCGACAGGGCGCGGTTCTTTCACCATCCATTTTTAAAATGTGCATCTCTAACATCCTGTCTTCTATACCTACCACTTGTATTATTAATTCCATTAATATCTCTTATATTGCTTATGCCGATGATATTCTGCTGATAAGCCGAAGCAAGACTGGATTAAAGAAGTCAGTTTCTTTTGTTTCAGCTGCTTTCGACCGGATCGGTCTGGCTCTCAACGTTAATAAATGCGAATATTTATCTTTCAATTCAACTAACCAAGAGCCGCTTATTCTCCCAACTAAGACTATCCCCCTTGTCACATCTCTTGGGTGGTTGGGCATCCACATTACTAACAGCCTCAAATCGTTCCGGTCTCAATCGGTTAATAATGCTAAAAGAAAGATTCAAGTATCATACTCGAAGATCGTTGCTAATCGTGGGAAATACAATAAAAAAGCCCTTAGTAAACTTTACAGCAGTTTTACTGACCATTCTATCTTATTTCTTTCTGGCCTCTCTTCAGTTTTAAAGAAAAAAGATCTTCATTCCCTCCGTTCTTGTTATTACCGATTTGCAAAATTCCTCCTTTTCCTACCCCCCTGGTATAAAAACAGACATCTGATTTCGCGTTACAAGCTTCCGGATATATCGCTGAAACTTTCGGCCATAAGTAAAAAATTGTCCACAACGTCCCATCTCAGCTTCCCCGCACATCACGGCTTGTCCCTTCTGCTAGAGTGAATTTTAGTGTATTTTAGTGTTTTGTGTTGTTTTTTCCTTGTTTGTACTCCGCTATTCTGTCTTTTCAGCGGGTTATAAAAATAAATACAAATTTATCCGCATCCTCTAACGGTGTTGCAGAGAGGTCTCAGAAATGTTGTTAATACACACAGGGGCCGAACAGATGGAATGATTGGGATGAAACTTTAAAGATACGAAATTCATGGGACCTAGACATGAAGTCTGAGGTTCGAACCGGATCTGACATCCGTGGGGGGAAGGTGGTGCAGGGGGTACCTGGCCGGTAGGGCAACCGGAATTTTTCGGAAACTTGTTGGGTGGAAGGCGCAGATGCCAAATATACGTCGGTCGTGTGACCTAGGTGTGTTATTCAGATATCATGGCCTGATCCGACCTTGGTGGGCAGAGTTGGTGTGGGTATTTCCCGGACCAACAGCCAGACCAACCCAGGGGGCAGTTTATGGGTGGGAAAAGAGACATCATTCAAGCACAAAACAAGGAAACAGGCTTTCCAAAATGACAGGTTTGCCGGTGTGATCGGTTTACAGTTAATGAACAGAAAGGAACGAAAAAGTGTTTGTTAGTTCTTTAAAACATTTTCTGATTTACCGACGAGAATTTTCCAGTCCTGCACCAGATGTAAACTGAACAAAAAAGAGTTCCCATTTTATCGACAATTCACGGTATCGTACCGAAAAATGAAAAACAACCGAAATCAGCATCTCGTTCCGATCATCGGCCCGAATTCCCGACAAGGCTTTTGTCGATGTCATCTCCTCACCGACAAATTTCCAGCCAAGAAGTTTCCTGATTACCGACAGACCTTTTGTCGGTATAGGAAACAGAATGAGAAATATGTTTGTCAGAGCCATTACCAGCACTGAAAACGGGATCCGAGCACCGTCTCGGCACCTACAAACGCTGCCGATTTCCCAACAACAATTTCTGTGATTTACCGACGGAGCTTGTGTCGGTATCACTAACGGAATAGCTAAGTGTTTGTCAGAGCTCTTGTCGGTACCTAAAACCAAATTCGCGCACGATCTCCGCACCCACAAACGCTGCCGATTTCCCAACAAGAAGTTTCCTGATTTTTATCGGTATCAGAAAAGGATGATAAAAGCGGTTGTCGGGGCTTCGCTCCGACAAACACTGCAGGTTTACCGACGATATTTTTCGCTGGGAGGGGGGGGGGGGGGGACTGCCCCCCACCATTCCCCCTAGTTTCACCACTGATCCAACATAACAATTAACACAAGGAAGCGCAACTATAACTTCTATCAATGTACGGAGTCTATACTGTTAGAAAGTAGTCTATATGGGTATCAAACAGTCTCTAGCTTAATTAGCAATTTTACTGTATGTCCTAGTACCCTATTTACTTGATGTAATTAACGATCAGCTTCCACGGCATGCTTTTGTCAAGTTTACTTACCGATGAGCGACGGCAGGCTTGACTGAACCATCCTTCGCATGAACCTCCTCGTGAAGATGTGACAATCCTGCCGCCATGCTCACAGCGATGCGACAGAGTTCAGGCCAAGTCACTGAATTGGCCTAAAAGCAAAATGACTCGTTAAAGGTTCACTGCTCATAGCGCGGAATTCCAAAGTCTGGTTGCTGATCACTTATTCACTTAGCCACACATGGTGGCTCTATATTAATTCAAATATTTCGGAACAGCAACAGATTGAATCACACATTTTATGTCTAAACCAGGCCACCCAGTAACCTAGGTCACTCAGAAACTTCTGACCTTGATCTGAGGCCAGGGATGTAGCAGCGTCCTGGATCTTCCTCTGGCTTTTTTTTCCGCTCGGGACGTCGTCCGTATTCTCAGTTATACTACATGGAGCGTATGTCTAAAAATCACAAAAGTCGCTCAAACAGAGTCAAAATACAGATACAAGAAATTGTATCACGGAAAATTTAACACGGTCACCTCACCCTTGCCATTGTGGTCGTTCAATCCCAGTTGATAAGGGTACTCGGCAGGGGGTTATTTCCTCGCCAACACTGTTCAATAATAGTGTCCTAGATGCGCAATCTTTTATGTCTTTGTTCATGTGTTCTCCAAGCCACTGACATTTCTCTCGTACGTTATACCGACGATATTTTTAAATTTAAGCAGGTGAATCAAACGGGTAGAAGAAAATTTTAAAATTATGCAAAACGAACATGCTCATTAAGGTCTTGAATTAATTCGGCTAAGTTCAGAAGTCGTATTGTTTTAATTGGAAAGCTGAAGACCCCATGCACTCCATTGCTCTTGGTGATATCAATATAAAACCCGTTGAGAGCATTGTTTACCTTCATGGTCTCCCCATTGCCTCGTCATTAAAACACACCCGCCGGCTTCTATCTGAACATTTTGAAAGAAAAATATGCGCTTCCTATGCTCTACTTGTAAAGAATGTAACCCGTTTCAACCAAAAAATCCTAGCTTCACTTTATACCTCCGTTGCAATATCCCAATTTCTTTACCTAGCTCCCTTCTGGCAAATTTTCTCAGCTAGTGAAAAAAATAAACTCTGTTCCACTTTCTTCAGATTCTCCAAATACTTACTTCGGCTCCCCCCTTGGACAAGAAATGCCAAAATGATGAAAATATATAACATAAGAGACCCTGAGCTTGCTCTAACCTGATTAGCAAGTACAACTAAAAAATCCAGTCCCACCAGTGGAGCAAAATTCTCAGAGGTTAAGTGTTAAGTTTAAGTTAAAGTGTAGTTTTTAGTCAATCAGAGAGTCTCAGTTTGTACTTGTCAATTTTAAGTGTGTTTCCTATGAAAGTGTTACGTTTTGCTTCTGTTTTGTTTTTGTACTGAGTCCTTTTTCTGTTTGAAATAACGGGTGATAAATAAATAAATAAAAAAAAATTGTGCGATAGCGCAGCCGTGCGATAGCATTTTCACTATTTATTCATAGGATAAGTGGACAAGCTCTCTCTCTCTCAGCATACTATAGTTTGTGTCTTGTCCCCAGATGAGCCGTCTATTCCCCTACCCCTCCCATCGTCAGTGCGTCGATCCGAGAGGAAAACTGGCAATCAGTTTTTGGCGTATCTTTTTAATTCGTCAGCCCCATTTTTACAGTTTCATTCCAACATATATTTCAATTCCAACATGTATTTCAGCTCTTATTTGTAAAGGGTATTAGTTCATTTGTTGTCACTTTTTGCGTAATCCGTAAATATTTTATTCACTTAATTTAGATTGGCTGATATGCAACACTTGACTAGACACAAATAAATAACGATAGTAAAAGGTATTTAGATACGCGTTAAGACCAAATGGTGTATCAGCGAGGTGTCATTTAAACAAAGGCATTCTTGGTTGAGATACTGTTTGACTAGGTACCGCTTTCCATTACTGCCACGCGCGGTAATAGAATGACCATTTTGAACGAATTTCCATTAGTGAATGTAACTTCAACAAGTGCTGACGGGTAGACACTCGAAAATGCACAACTCACCTGCGATAACATTAGTATCGCACGGCTGGGAGTTTTCAGAACATCATAGCCGATCCTAGGTACAGTAGAGGTATGCTATTTGTTGACTTTGGACTTTGCATGCACTTGCTGTGAGTAAAATCAACTATCAGTTAGCCAAAGTAGGTTGTTAAGGGTCTCTGAAAATACATGAATAGGTATTTTAGATCTTCATTCTACAATTTAGTCCAAAAATGCAAGAAGGAAATACCTGGGGAGGGAGCGTGCGGTAGATGGTCTTTATTCGTGCCCTATGTGTGGGGACCCGGAGGGGAGTGTGGACCACTTGATCTCAATGATTTAAGATTAGAGTTGCTCCAGAGACAGCCAGGCGACGAGGAGTGGCAGTGGCTAAATGGTCTGATGTGTGGTCGATCGTTTACTACTATTAAAAACCTGGCAGTGTTTGTCCAGGTGGGACTGAGACACAGGTCTTTGTTCTTTTAAAGTGTTTTAATTGTGTAGTTATTTTTCTTTGTTTTGCCTTCAGAAAGTTTGTTGAATCTGTAGTTAGTATTTGATTTGCATAATATTTTTGTACCATGGCCCACTGGGCTTTCCATGTACAATACATACATACATACATTAAACTACCTGTTCGAATAGATTACATGACATCTCTCCACAAGACAACTGGCCACACCCACAACTGGGAAGCGAGAGTCGCCACACAGACTGTCACCACAGGGACGACTCGCCTCACCGATAACTTGCCACAGTGTCATTTCGCCACAAGGACGACTTGCCACACGACCAACTCGCCGCATGGACAACTCGCCACAAAAATTCCATTTTAGGTAAAGAAAAAAAAAGAAAAAATATATTTAAAAAATATAGACAGTTAGCTTCAGTTGACCCAAGGTAATTTGGGTCCTCTCTAATGAATCCTTTCAGTTTTTAATCCGCAATAATAATCCTATGTCGCAGTTAAATATAAACACATAGCGGCCAAAAATTCAGTGTGGTATTAAGATGTCCAGACACGCACCGATCGAGTAGCTGGGCATCTTCCACGAAACAACAACAACATAGAAGGCTGGCGTCTCCGCTTTAACCAGCGGATAGGATCAAGCCGTCCAAGTCTTTGGCATTGCCTGAACTGTTTCAAGATCGAAGAAAATTTATGAAAGGCCGACTTGGACCGGATCAAGGCAGGTTGTTTTCCTCCTCGGCTAAAGAAACAATACTTGAAGACTAACCAGAATAGAAAGAATTGTCAGTAGGTATAGCCGTCGCAATGCTCTTGATGTATTGAGAGGCATTGCCCATAATTCTCTGCTCCACTAAAAATTTTGTTCGAATAAACAGTAATTGAATAAAGTACTTTATGCTATAAATGTGGCGAGATGTCACACATTGGCAAGATGTCTGGATGTCACTTTGGCAAGATGTCGTGTGGCGACTAGCGAGTAGTCGGTTCCCAGCTGTCGCTATGGCGAGTTGCCTTGTGACGAGATGTCCCGACACGGTTCAAAAAAACATACCTCTACTGTACTAAGCATACCAATAGCCAGGAAACCTTGCTACTAACTTGATTTTAGTTAAACCGCTGCATAATGCTGGAGGTCCCGCTCACGTAAAAGTCCTATTTCTTAAAGACAATTGGCCATACCTTTAGGTAGTCGCACAAAGATCCAAGCTCATGGAATTCTGTTATGAGGAGGTATTCCGCTTGAATATTGTCCCCTCTTTTCTCAGCTCCCGAGAATGTCAGAATATTCTCATGTTCCATCAGTGGCAATTTGTAGACTTCAAGCTCGGCCATCCACGACAGCTTGTCCTGAAAAGCACGAAAATAACATAATCAGCACGACTTGACCCACCTACCCATCTGATCCGTAATAACCTCTGCACTTCAACTTTTTTCTTTAAGCTAAATGCACACTGAAAGAGAAAACTATTCGCTATAGGCGATTTCCAGGGATCATCGGCCCATCCATATGAGCTAGGGGCCAGTTAGATAACTAAGAAAATGTTACCAGCAGTGACCGTTTTCTTGTTTTTCCGGAGACGTCCGGTACGCTGGACTTGGACTTCCACACCGTAGACGAAGTCCGGTCAGATGACCGTTTTACCGTCTAAGTTTTATCCCAATCATTTAACCCATCTGGTCCCTCCGTTCACCACAAAATTTTCGGTATCCCTCTATAACGGTATCCCACAGTGGAGGTAGATAGGACACATAAATGACATAGCATCCGCTCCTTTCAGTCATCAAGTTTTAATCAAATCGGATCATTTCCTGGAAAAGTCAGGTTTCTCTCTCAAACTCCGCCCACCGAGGCTGGATCCGGATCCCAAAATAGCACATCTTATTATTCTTGTGTTCTTTATATACACCAAGTTTCATCCTCCTAGCTTATGTGTGAGTACTCGAACTAGAAAAAGTGGGATAGACTGACGTACGATCATTATTTGGCTGGTGGTTACAAGTGCCACAGAAAACCCAAAGTAGATAATAATACAAAGCAAGAGAAAAGGCTTTCGCCTCTAAATAATTTTCATTCACCTCTAAATTCTGAGTAGTCGAACTGATCAGAGTTAAAAATCCGATCAACAATGCGCTTGAAACTATTGATCGATTCAGCATTAACCGCATCTTCGGTAAAGCTGTTCCAAGGATCAACAATTCTGTTGTCAAAACCCCACTTAAGAACGTCCTTGTGGAGTCTTGATTTTGCAAGCTTGTTCGCGTGCCCCCGATGATGACGGTTAATGCTGAATCTTACTAAATCAGTCACTTCAAAACTGTCATAACTTCCATTGATTAATTTGAATGTTTGAATCAGGTGTCATCTAAAAAATCTGTATGCAATGGAGGGAAGGCACAACTTGGCTAATCTCACTTGGTGGAGAAGACCGCGCAGACCTGGTACGAACTTCGTAGCTCTCCGTTGATTTTTTTCATAAGCCTCAATGTCACAATTGTAATATGGCCTCACTGTGGTGTGGTCATATTCAACGATCGGGCGAACCATCGACTTGAAAAGAAGTGAGAACAAACCATCCTGCCTATATGTAAAGTTTCTTCGAATTACACCAAGGTTTCTATTATAGATGTGGATAAAGACCCCCCCCCCCCCCCCCCGCACCATCTCTTGACAGAGGCGACGTATATGGAAACCGAGGTTTTCCGGATCTGATCTTAGGTCCATCCTCGGATCTCGGAAGCTTTAAGCAAATAAACTACCTGTGGGGGGAATATCTTGACTGCCACGATATCAGCCTTTCGGTTTGCCTTCCAAACGGCTCCAAAGCGGCCCCTGGCTTTGATCTCCATAAGATGGACGGGTATGGTGTTTTGCACTAAGGCCGGACATTCATAGCAGGCTGTGTCTGAGGTCGGGAGCTGGAAGGAAAAGAAAGTTACCATACAAGTAACTAAGTAGTTTACTTATGACCCGCCATTTTCAAAAGGTGAGCATGGGAAAGAAATGAAATAAAACACAATTCTATATTTTCGAAAAGAAAATTTCTTGTGCTGGCTGGGCCCAGTCATCCATGATTTTTGGCAGAGACGACGAATTTCCAAAAGTGTAACGCTGGCATCTTTAGCTTGAAACTGCTCCGTTAACATGTGTCTATGGCATAACTTTGACAAACAACGCAGGTGCTTCGCATACTTAAAATAGCACTTTCTCATCTTTTGTAACTCCATTCGCGTGACACCAGACCGAAGTAAAATAGAAGAAGCGGAAAAAGAGCAATATAAATTTAAGCTTTACGATTGTAGCGCCCGCAGTTAGGGACAATACGCCCATAGGCGGTACAAATAGATTTACATACAACTTGAACAAACTAAGAGCCAGTTTTTGACAGTGTAGATTTGAAGGTTATCCAAAGCCCTCGCAGAGAGCCGGTCGAGTTGGTGATGAATGAACCAAGAGAGATCGAAGCATTGGATGTATTTGAACAGTGAAGGGTTGAAATGCAGGAACTCACATTTTGAGGGGTATATCCTAATAGTACAAGAAAAACATTCCAGTCCGTATTTTCCATCATTTCCTTGAATTAGTTGGTTGCAAGACTATGATAGACTGGAAACCCAAGATGGTGGCAGTCGACAAAGGGTTCGAAAGCGATGGAACACTTTTTAAGAATATGACGGATTTATAGAAGCAACACAACAGTTGCTTTTTTGCAGATACCATGGTATCTGTTACCACTGTAACTGAATCTGCAAATAGTCGTTTTAGCAGTTACCGTGGTATCTGATAAACGGTTACTCTGTAAAAAACGACTATTGCCGAAATTGCACTTTTCGAAGTCATCCCAAAAGAAAAACTGATACCCAGTTACATCACTAAGTGCTAAACTTCTTTCTCGCCAATTTGACAAAATCTGATGAAAGTGAGATGACTTTTCAGATACCACGACAGATGGCCAGATACCACAGTAACTGCAAAACGCTTTATGACAGTAGTATCAGATACCACTGTTACTGCGAAAACGACTTTCAACCGTGGTATCAGATCCCATGGTATCTGCAAAAACGCAACTAGTGAGACTGAAAGCTGCTAGTCTCACAGAAATTTCTGTGAGGTCGCATCAATGTGAACCAAGGATAGAAGACAGAAACTGTCAAGATTACAACTATTTACGCTAGTCTCACAGAAATTTCTGTGAGGTCGCATCAATGTGAACCAAGGATAGAAGACAGAAACTGTCAAGATTACAACTATTTACGTCAACAGAACAAGGAATATGTTCCGGTTAGCTTACCTCATTGAATAGGGAGAGCTTGTTTCTTCTGTAAAACCAATACCCAGCCAAAGAAAGAGCCAAAACCATCAACAAGGCAGCAGTCCAGATTAAGGTGATGATCCCAATTGAGTTATCATGAGGAATGGGAACAGCTGGAAAAATTGACTGTATAGTTAAGTGTTTGATCTGTCAAGAACTGATATGAGCGTCTAGTAAATGGCAGGTAATGGCCTTTGGCTGGGAGCTTTGTGTATTTTACCGAAAAACGGAAGTTTGCCCCAACCGTTGTCAACTTACGGACTTAAGGTACTGGTAATATAGGCCCAGTTGCCCCTGTGGCATTTGGGTGTGAAGGGTTGGAGCCACCAACTACCAAGGACATATCTAGACCCAAATGAAAAGAAATGCTCTAAGTTTCACCTTGATGCCAATCATGCTTTTAATACCGTTACAATGTGAACCCCTCCCATTTGCCCCTGAACTGGAAGGGCTAATGGGCCCAGCTGTCCATGGACGGGAGGTTGGGCGACAACTTCAAAAGTTTTTTCCAACCTTAGGATTTATCAATACAAGGAATTTAATCTCCAGCTCTGGTGAAGTTAAACACTAGTCACTGGGTAATCTGGGCCCGACTGCTCCTGAACCGGGTGGGTGTGGAGGTCGTACCCACAAGAGGTACAATTAGATCCGAGTGCATAACAAGTTTACACCTGATATCTGTCGTGGTCCATGAGTTCTGAACTCCACAACAAGAGGTACGAGCTCATATGGCACTTGATACGAGTAGGTGGTGTGAGAAACGACAAAGCAAATCTGAGCATTTTTCCGGAAATTCTGGTACCCTCCCCACCTTGCTCGGATCCGGTCCGGACCCTAAAATATGTCATCTAAGGCATGCTATCTCTCTACTTTCCAAGTTACATTCAAATCACTCCCCTCGTTTAACTCCTATGCGAGCCACACCATTTCCGGGAATCCCCCTCCAACTCCCCGAACTGTGGCCGCATACGACTCGGACGCGTAAACTTCGCATCTCTAACATCTCCTCTCGTTCATCAAGTTTAATTCGAATCGGAGCATATCTGCAAATTTCCGGTTCCCGCTTCATCCTCCTCCTACCTTGGTCGGATCCGGTTCGGACGCCAAAGGACAAATCCAGGCCACATAAACTTGGTACTATCCTACTTGCATCCTCTTCGGCCCATCCGCTTGGTTTTTGTGCATGTCACAAAGTTTCCGGCCCGCCTTCCCCGACTCCCCCAACGATGGCCAAATGGGGTTCGGACACATGCTTTGCGTATCTAGGTCAGCGGTTCTTATCACCCACGAATTTCACTTAAATCGGACCATTTGTTCGCAATCTACCGAAGTCAGTAATTTCCTGATTCCAACTCCCTGAACTCCCCGAAAAATGGTCGAATCCAGGAACGGAAGTCTTCCTAGGGCACTGTGTCGGGTCCTTAAGGCTACTTCGTCGGGTCACTAATATGCCAGCCAGGTTTTATCGTCCTTAGCACATCTGGAAGTATCCGAACTCGCGATCACAGGAAACGCGATCACGCGATCACGGTGCAAAACGGAAAAGTCAGCTATATTTTATTAGAGCTATATATTTTCCAGCTTGAGCGGCTTGAGCCTGAAGAGGACCCTTGCCAAGAAGGGCCAAAATATAGCTTTAATATAATGTAGCTGAGTTATCCTTTTTGCACCGTCAAATACGATTCGCTGTCAGCTTGGGCTGAAGGAATGTCTATCAACGGAATTCGGGGAAACCCCTCCAACTCCCCCAAAAAACCCCGATATGATCTGGTTCTGTCAAGAACGTATCCAATGCTTATGCTTGTTCTTCCCACCAAATTCCATCCCTATTCCTGGACGCTAAGCGTTTCACAAAAATGACGGTGCCCCTTCCAACCCCCAACCCCCCAAGTATCGAATCCGGTCTGGACTTGACACAGAGCATCTGAGACAAAAGGTCTTTCCACTTGCGAAGTTTCATTCAAATCCGATCGCCCGTCCAGAAGTTATAAATGACACTAGACTCCGGGTTCCCCATCCCTCCACTCCCCCCATGACGTTCGGATCGCGCAAACTAATATTCTCAACTCGGTCTATTCGGATCCCTCATATTCCTGCCGAGTTTCTTTATCCTAATAGATCGGGAAGTACCTAACTCGCTGGAGCACCAGATTCGCGGTCCGGTTATGTCAACGATGTATCTAGGCTTTGTGTTTGTTCTTCCTACCAAGTTTCATTCCGATTCTACTCGAAGCGTTTCCCAAGGTTTCCGGTCCCCCCCCCCCCCCAACTCCTCCCAAAGTCACCGGATCCGGTTCGGATTTGAAGTGGGTCTCTGAGACACGAGGTCTTTCTCCAAATATCAAGTTTCACTAAGATCCGATCACCCGTTTAAAAGTTACAAATACCTCAAGATTCCGGATTCCCCCTCTCTTCACTTCCCCCACGATAGTCGGATCGGGGAAATGACTGTTTCCAAGTTAATCCTATTCGGGTCCCTGATATGCCTGCCAAATTTCACCGTCCTAGCTTATGTGGAAGTGCCCGAACTAGCAAGACCCGGACCGACCGACAGACCGACGGACGGACAGAAATTGCGATCGCTATAAGAACAAAGAAAACCTACAGCAGCCGCAAGAGTGGATTCTTCACTCCACTAAATAAGCACAGTAACCTAACTGTTTCTGCTCTTTTCAATATCTACAGACCGGCTGTGATTATATGCTGTTAACTATTGTATTCCGTCAAGCCTCCAAAAGATTGGCGGTCCTGGACAACATATGAATGTCAAACATACCATTTTCTAAGCTTGGGACGTGCATAGGTGGATTTGGGTCAGGCGCGAAGAAGGCATTACAGTTGTTTGTCAGGCAGCAGCAGTAGAAGGTTTCAGTACCATTTTTTGAACTTCTCAGGTCACCAAGACAAACAGTCTCATTTCTGCAGTCGATGTGATGATTGTAGGCACAACCCTGAAATCATTTTATCTGATAAAGTCTTTCCTCTGTCTAAAAAAACAGCAATTCTGATTTACCTATCTCAAATACTAACAACTTCCTCAGCTTCTTCAAATTCTCAACCAAAACAGGCATACTGGGCCGTACTTTACAAAATGCAAGTGGCACCAGAAATGTCTTTTTGCGTTTTTTCGATGCATACTGTGTTCCACACATTTGCGACTGTGACACACACTCGACCCAAAAGCTGAAACTCACAGGAACGCCATTCTGTATGTTTTTTGTGCTGATGCCAAAAAGGAAAGAAAATCCATCTAAAATGTTGATAAACAGAACATCAGACTTCTGCTCTTACTATTCGGTACAGGAAGGATCCTCAGTCTTATTCTTATCAGCTTGGCAATGTATTTAATTCAATTTTTGGACTTTAATTTGCATTTAAATTTTCCTTCCAAATTTCAAGCCACAAAATCGAATATGACCTTGGGAGTTGTTTGCTAACTTTGAACGACAAACACCTTATTGGTCGAGAAAACCGGCTGCGGGCAACAAAAACGAGCGACTTCCTCTCTGTGGGATGGCAGATAGTTGATTTTATTATTTGAACAGTTTGCCACTAATTTGAATTTCCAGCCGAATTATGAGCCACAAATCGAAAATCACCTCTAGAGTTGTTTGTCAGATTTGACCCACAGTGCGAGCCACAAAAGCCTTTTGGTCGAGGAAACAGAGTTGTAGGCCACAAAACCGAGGGACATCCTCTTTGTGGGATCCGCGCCTTTAATTACATTTTCCTTGATGGTCAGAAGCGTAGAATGGAACTAGAGATAGCATGTGGAAAAGCAGTGTCTCAGTGGCTTACATTCCACTCTGTTTCAAGAAGGACCTTTTCAACAAAACAACCTTTGGCCATTAACCAAATCAGCAGTCCAGGAGTCCTCTGCTGCAGAAGACGGTTCACGTGCAGTTTACAGTTAAAGCAAACTTTCGCACGCAAACCATTGAAGTTGAATAGCACACATGCCGAGCTCCTAATTCCTTGCCATTGGCCGGGAGTGCAATCTTAATTAGGGTAAATTATCTGATGGATCCCGTTGCTTTTCACTTTTTACTGTTTTATGTATTTCAGTTTGGGATCTCACCAGAACTTCTTGTATATCATACTCTACCACACTCCAGACTCGACCCAACTACCACACTCGACCCAAAACAAAGGGTAGGCACCACCAAGACTCAAACCAGGGAGCTTACTAGTGACTTCAGCATGTGTTGATGAGGTGAGGAGGAAAAACTATTTTTACAGTTTACAAATACAGAAAAAAAGTTGTTTGTCTAATTTGAGCCACAACCACCTTCTTTGTGGATGAAACTGACTTGTGGGCCATACAAATGAGAGACATCATTTTTGTGGGATCCTAGAAAAATGCCTGGCACATGAACAAAAATCTTACCTTCACCAAAACTTCCTGCTCATCTCTGCCAATCTTTGACTGCCATGCCACAAAACAGGATGGGTTGCTACCTTCATTGCAGATGTCTTTTTGGATACACACACTTCCATTTGCACAATTCTTCGAATCATATCGCTCACACTCAGTGACAATGCCAACTAAAAAGAAGAGATCATCAAAAGTAAAATGCCAAAATAGCCTACAGTAGCCCTGCAGAACTATAAATAACATGATTTTTCTAACTATCAATACAGAAAGTGAAACTGGTAAAAATGCTGAAGTTAGGCTACAAATTTCTTGCTTAACTCGTTGGATCTGCACACATAGGGTCACAGGGGAGAGAAGAAATGTTAATTTTGTGTCTACTTGTTACCTTATGCATACCAAAACTGGGCATTAAAGCAGATTTTAGTATCATCGAATTTGTGCTTGTCCTCAAAGGAACATCTTCCCAGCAAAAGGAATAACCATATTCCGGATTTGATTCTCACTGAAACCTTTTATCTTTGTATCATAGTCTACCAATTACCCAGAAGGTCAACCATTTAAAGTACAATATAATAGTAGGCTAGACACATTAATTTTAGAGGTTTATTGGTTTAGATGTTGATGATGAAAGAATGATTCAATCAATTTATTGCCCATCAAATTTGGCAATAAGAGGGCCTAAAAATAAAAAAAGAAACAGAACAAAAATACAGCTCAACACAATATCAGATTATAAACTACAGCAAAAAAGTAAAATTACAGTACATTAATACACAAATCCTCAATTTGGGAGCACAATATTCCAATGTTAGGGCATGCCGCAAAGTATGGACAATGGTCCGTAAAACCATACTACTACAAAAATCTGTTGAAACAATGTCTGAAATGAAAATTTGCTTTTCAAAGGCTTTTATGGGGTACTGTGCCCTAGCTCCAGGTACCAGGGCATGGTGCTCACATGTATGAGCACATTGTCTAATCGGTTGGGGCATGCCCTAACATTGGAACACTGTGACCAAAAATTGAGGATTTGAATGACTGGTAAAGAAATCAAATACTAGATAGGATATGAACACCATGTAAACAACGATTTTGACTAAATATCGACCAATTTTTAGAAAAAATGACTGTTTTGACAAAAAATCCCGGCGCGAAGCGTATTTTTTACAGACTGGTCGACAGCATTGGGGGGGTGGAGCAGTCAACCACAAACCCCTGATTTTTGGATACCCTATGCCAAACGCTGGATATGTCTAGCGTTTGGCATACCCTATGCCTAACGCTGGATAGGCTATGCCAAATGCTGGATACTGGGACCCAATAAAATATTGATGATTTGAGTGAAGCTAAAAAATCAACCAATCAGAACTCCTTTATATTGAGATAGGTCAGGGTTAGGTTACCAACAGGTATCCAGCGTTTGGCATAGGGTATCCAGTGTTAGGCATAGGCTATGCCAAATGCTAGATATACCCAGCGTTTGGCATAGGGTATCCAAAAATCAGGGATTTGTGTTAGACTGGGGTGGAGGGGGCATCCCCACCCAGTTGTGACGCCCCTGACTGTAATCAGACTGTAATTGCAAGGTCAGTAACCACTCCTGTGTATTTTATTTACTATCCAATGGCCAACCCAGAGCAGAGGGAAAGCAGAGGCTAATTTAACCGCTGTTAGCTAATACCACTGAAACTCAAAGGCCAAAGGCAAAGCATAACACTAACAGGCTGAGACAAAGTGCAAATTAAGGAAAAAGTGAAATCATCAATATTTTACTGGGTTATGCCACAGTCTAGCCCTGGTCTAGCCTAACTTATGGTGAACTTATACACAGACTAGGCTAGACAAATTTAGACTTAGTCTAGGCAGTTTTACTGTTTTGTCTAGGCTAACATCGAACTACAAAACAACGGGAGGTCCTACCTGTTCCATGGATGGCAGAAAATGTCAAGAATAGTAGTGTAACGACTGCGGCAAGCATCATCTTTCATATCTTCAGTAATCCCCAGTATTCTTCAAATTATGAACAGGCTAGAGTCAAACTGCTTTACTTTTCTTCTGCTTCTTCGAAAATTCTTGCGAAGGCGATTCCTCCATAATCCATAAAAAAAGGCGGGAATCTTTGAACTGTAAACATGCCAGCAGTGGAAGATAAAGTTAGAAGTGACTTTATTAAATTATGTGAGAAGTTTGGACATTTGCAAGAACAAAGAGTTCTTGCATATAACAAGCTTGAAAGGTCTGAACACTCTATTTTTGTTGCTTATTATTTAACTTATTAAATTTGATGTAGGTTAGGTTTGGTTTTCTAGAGCAAGACTAAACTGCTAAATGCTAAAGAGCAGCCTCAAATGATCATAGCTTCAAAATTGGCCTTAAAAGGTGAGAAGGAAATTTCTTTGGAGTTCTGACTTGGTCCTAACTGTCAAGACGAAAAATCTTTTTAATATCGGCTACTCACAAATTCAGTCAAGATCGACCTATTAAACATGAATAGAAGATACAGTAGAAGTACTCTCACTTCTTCTTCTTTGTTGGATGTTGCCAGACGAACTCCACCAACATCAAATCCGTCAAGGATGTGTAGAATAAAGAGTGCAGTAGAGGTATGCTTATGTTGTATGTGAACGTCTGCTAACAGTGAACGATCGCCGAAGAAAAAACTAAAACCCAAACCAGGCATTTTTCCTAAAAACACTAGTAAGAATCACACACACTTTTGTCGCTTTTTGAAATATTTTGCTAATCCATCTATGAAACTGACTCAGCTGACACCTGGTTTGCTTTTTATGATTTGAAAAGTTTGCTGCAAGGAACGCACCTTCAGTGGAGAAGATGGCGGTCCGAACCGTCAGATGCCTTCAAAAGAGGAAGGACCTTTTTAATAAATTCAAAATCAAAGAAAGTTAATTGAATTTCTGCTTCAAGTTTGTGCCAGGATAACCCTGAAATAGTTGGATGTTTGCTGTTATCAAGTTTGTTATTTTTCTTTTCCATTTTACTTTTTTATATGCAAGTAAGAAAGCCAAGGTAGTCGAACAGTTAAAAAAGTGTTCAAATAAGCATACCTCTACTGTAGAGCCTAGAGGATTATTCCTTGAGCCCAAGCTGACTTTGAAACATATATTCAAATAATATATACGACGGATACATCAGCTACGATGCAGAAATATTGCTAATAAAGCGTCATAGCTGACGTATCCGCTGTATACATTATTTTAATATACAGAGTAGACGGTAATCACCACCGGCCATTGCACAACTCTCTACTTTTTTAACTAGGCCTACACTCAGTTGGGCTTTTCGCCTCTAGAACAGTCAAATGGGAATGATAAATTAGGAACGTAATGTCTGGCTACTGATCCTATCAACCAAAAATGCTGCGGCTAACATCTTCATTGTATAACAAACTGTAGTGAGTTTTAGGTCATAATGGTGGCACACTTTTCACGTTGGAACTCCTTGCCTGGTCTTACTAGCTACCTGCAAATCCTAATTTTTGGGAGAGAGTGACTTACACCAGCATAACCCTAATGCTGAGTAGCTGTGCCTTACCATACAGGGGCATTGCAAGGGGGTGTAGCACCCCCCCCCCCCCCCACCTTTCTGAGATTCAGTAAAATTTTGGGCAGCCCAAAATTTACTAAAATTGCTCAGTATTTTTTCGACAGCAGAACTATTCGGTATATTTACGGGGATTCAGTAGTTATATAGAATCCCAAATAGGCTATTGGTACAAATCTATTCAGTGTAATGAGCGTGATTCGGTATAACTGCCAGTATTCTGTAGTTATCACAAGTTCGGTGAGAGAGTTTACTGAAATTATTTGGTAATTTTTCGACGCCAAATTTATACGGTATGCTTATGTAGATTCGGAAGTTACACAGAATCCAGAATAAGCTATCGTTCCAATAGTATTCTGTATCATCATTGGGATTCTGTAATTTTTTAGTGTAACTCTCAGGATTCAGTAGTTACCACAAATCCTGACTTTGTTCCAGTTTCGACGAAATTATACAGAATGCGAATATTATTTGGAGTCTTTTGATACCGAAACAATTCGGTATAATAGACAGGATACAGTAGTTATACAGAATCCCGAATATGCTACCAGTCTAAAATTATTGGATATAATGACTGGGTATTCGGTAATTTATTCTATATAATTGCCAGGATTTGGGTGTTACCACAACACATACCAAGTGCTGCTCGCAGACAAAATTACTGATCTATGATTTCATCAATAGTCCTTACTTTTATTTTGAATCCCAAAATGAAAAAAATCTCGCCTGCTGCACTCACTTTATGTGATCATGGGCAGTATTGACTAGACTACAGAGCCACTGCTACTGGAACGTCGCTCAATCCGGTTTTTGTAACTTCTTAAAGTCTCGGTATTAAAGATTAACAGAATAGGGCTAAGATACCAGGGGCGTCACGACTGGGGGGGGGAGGGGGGGGGACGCCCCCCCCCAATGCCGTCGGCCAGTCGGTAAAAATAACCGAGTCGGTGCGAAGCGCCGCGATTTTTCGTCAAAACAGTTGATTTTTTTCACCGGCGATAGTCGGTTTTTCTGAAAATTGGTCGATTTTTCGTCAAAATAGTCGGTTTTTATGAAAATAAGTAGATGTTTCTGAAAATCAGTCGATTTTTTTTCAATAATGTCATTTTTATTGTTGAAAACAGTCGTTTTTTCTGCAGAAAAAGTCGGTAAAGTTTTCAGCCAGTCGGTAAATTCCTCGTCCCCCCCCCCCCAAACATTTTGGCTAGTAACGCCTCTGTAAGATACAACAGTCTGATTACCCATCATATTTTTACTTAATTAGGCTAGAAGAACCGACAAAAACGCGTTACTTTGTTATCCACGATTCTTGAATTTTAGCTGACATAATTTCTCTTCCGTAACTGTTGTACCTCTATACAGACGTAGCTTTATGTTTGAAATCTTTAGCAACTACAGTGGCAGCCAATTGCCGTAATAACAAATCATGGCGGATACGCTTTCTTGAAGCCAGGAAGATGAAAGTAACATGGGAAGTGAAAGTGACCAGGAAGAACATGGCATTCGCCATGAAGGAAGAACATGACCAGTTGAAAGCTCGAACTTGCTAATCGAATGGCCAAATTCTCTGTTGACTGTGTCCTTCCACTAAGGAAACCTATTCGGGGTAGCACGGAACAGAGGGCTATCGTCGGATGTGATTCTGCAATCTGGAATCGAACATTTCAAAATCTTTGCTTTGTTAGCCATTGAAACACACGCTTTTGCAGATATTCAAATTTTCAGCGACTCGCCGTAAAGTAATTTGTCGTGCGACCAGCGGAGATTCCAAACGTCACTACTAGACTACGCGACGTAAAAAAACAAAAATCCCGAGTCAAAATAATTCAGTGTATTCAAATCGAACGTATAAAAATAAGTTGGCTTTTCAGTTGAACTTTAATTCGTGGTAAATGACAGAATTTGTAAGAGAAACGGTTAAATTTTAGCCAACAGGAAAAAAAAAAATGGATTTCAAAATTTGTTGCCTGCAGCGCTCGATTTAATTTTCTCTTGGGTACAATAGATAGAAGCTGTTACTACAATTGTGCCCGGCAATATATTCTCCAAGTGGGCTTCGCCAAAACGCCACCTAATTGTTGGCCTATCGTCTTCCATGCTGCCCTTTAATGTTATTCTTCCTATGTAATACTTTCTGTTCCATAATTTAAAGCTCGGTTTCTAGGATTCGGTAAAAAAATTTGAGAGATTCGGTAAAATTTTGACTCTGCACCCCCACTCCCCCAACAAAAATGCACTTGCGATGCCGGGTTGGGTTTTGAACTATTTCCATGGAGAAGCACTGTCATAAGACCAGTCCCTATGGTATTTTAGTAGTTCCTGTTCGATCTTGTAAGTAAAATTTCGTAACAGGCCATAGCCCTCTCAGAGGAGTGGGTAAACCAGGGGGCAGGTAAGCCATTGCAAAGTTTTTGCGTGGAACAGAATGTCACGAGTTGTAGCATATACATCACACATTTTTTCATAGCTGAAAATTAACACGATCTCGCCCTGAAGTCTTAGATACTTATATCAGGAATCCCAAACATTTCTAGTATTTAATTTTCTAGGGGCCATCGAGAGTACTTGCAGTCAGGGCCAACCTATGACTTCCCAACTTTCCGGAAACTCGTTTATGATGTAACATGCGAGTTCAAACAGATATCAGAGGATATCCTAAACGTGCTGAAAGAGCTGAATATAAATCCGACCAAGGAGGCTAAAGAAGTGGCAGGATTAATTGCAAAGATCCAAGAAAAGGAACAGATACAGTTAGAGAAAACAGCTGAACACTTCTTGGGTCAGGAAGATGTTAAAGATGAACAGTTTGGAGATAGTGCCTATCTGGGCTCGAAGGTTCTTGAGTACAAGAAACACCTTGCAGAACTGAGAAATTCAATAACAGAAGATGCTGAAGAAGTCAGACTCATTCGTATGGACCTGTGAGGATTTGTTGGGATGAAGTTGATTTTTTTTAGCTACATAAAACCACACTCTACTTTGTCTGTTTATTCTGATGAATATCAGTATCCTTTAACAGTGTTGTGTAGCTTTTGATTTGCCCCGCCACTTTGGTTTCTGGTGGAGAAGGCTGGTATTTCCTTGTGTACATTCAGACCTAATTGTGATATGACATTTAAAGGATAACTGACAACACATGGTGTTCCTGCTAAGATGTTCTAAGATAATTGACTTAAAAGTTCAGCTGTGCTTACAACAAGTTACACAAGGCTTGTATTGTCTTAGTCCCTCGTGCCTTGAATGCCAAATGCGGGAAAATGTGTGGTTCTGACCAAGAAGCTTCTCGAAAAAAAATCACTGAGAGCTTGCTAATGCCTCGCACTGAGAACAAACACTGCAAGCAAACAAACCAGTGTAATACAAATAGGGGAGATATAATATACCTATGTAATTCAGAAACTCAGCAACTATAATGTGTTGAATTATTATGGAAGTAGAGTAAATAAGTACGACGGGTACTTTACAGTTCTGGGCCTTTCACAATCTCTTCAGACCATTCAGTATAACCATCTATTAACTTCATTAGTAGTACAAAATATATTTTTAGCGAATTAACCAATTTAGTTCTTCTAAGCCTACAGAAAATTCACCAACAAAAACAAATATCACAATGTTATCACGTCGGAGTACGGTCCTTAGCACCGACCGATCCAAAACATGCTTACAGTGGATATCCGTACTCCTCCATCCAGGCCAAACCTTCATTTGTATCCCCAATTGGTGAATATTCAAGTCCAATCCAGTGTTGGTACTTCAGCTCTTCCAACAGATTGAAAATATACCTGTATTCGAGTTCTCCAAGAGTATTTGGCTCATGTCTGTCTGGCACCTGAGCAATCTGTATATGGCCTGAAATGAACAAAGGCTTAACAAAAAGCCTTGTTGAAAAACTCTCACCCAAAGCGGCCCATTTTTCCTTCTTGGGTTTGGCATTCAGAATATGTAGGACGGGATCAGAATTATCAAGAATATGGTCAAGACAAGGCAAACTATGTACGAAGCCACCTGTTCGCTTTAAATAAAAATTCACCTTTAAATAACTTGGCTCTATGACAGTTAGCAACTAAGATGCTCACCTGCCCTTACTTCACAGATAAGCGTTATGCTGTCCGCTCAGTGCATGGCTGGAGAATTTACTGCAGTTGGCTGTACTGCCTCATAGTGTTGCGGAGCAACACTTTATTTTATCGTGTTTTTTTCGTATTCCTCCGATTTCTGCTCAGTGCTAGAGGATAGTAAGGATCTAACCTCTGTGGTTTTCATGGGTAGTCTGGACCTCAGACCGGATCGATGAATATGATATTGCGTTACAAAGCTTCATAGAACACTTGCCTCGGTCCAAAAAGGATGACTTTTGCTTGTCTTCGACCCAAAGTGAAGTGGAATTCTACCAGGCCATAAAGGAATGCCTGAAGTTATGCAGCCAAGGTTCCCTTTTTGGGATCCCAAAACGTAAGTGGAGGGATACCTATGACATCGCAAAAGTTGTCCGTCTGTAAGCACGATAACTCTCGAAGGAATGAGATATTTTGATGAAACTTAGTGTGAGGATTAGTTGGGTCGTCGGACCAGTCAAGTTCATAGATGGGCTTTGTAGCCCAACATTTAGGGGTGGGGGAGGGGGTTCAAATTAAGGGGCAAACAAAATATTTTGAAACAGCTAATTTGACAGTCGATTATGGGGTAAAAAGACATGCTGAACACGATGGTGAAAACCATTTTGTCATCGGACAAGTAGTTCGCCCGAAATCCGGCCAAAACCGGAAAGCTTGTTAAAAGTAAAAGTTTTATTTGAAGTTGATTAAATGTTGGATTTAGGGGTAGGAAGACATGCTGAGGACGATGGTGAAAACCATTTTCTCGACGGACAAGTAGTTCGTCCGGAATCCGGCCCAAACCGGAAAGTTTGTTAAAATTAAAAGTTTTGTTTGGAGTTGATTAGATGTTCGATTTACGGCAAGAAGACATGCTGAACACTTATGTGAAAAAATTTTCTACCTGGACATGTAGTTCCCCGCGAATCCGGCCAAAACCGGAAAACTGTTAGAAGATTAAGTTTTATTTCTAGTTGATTAGATAACCGATTTAAGGGTAAGAAGAGATGCTGAAACCGTGTTTGACAAGTATTCATTCAGCTCTGAAAGGGTGCGCACGCCCGGAGAGAAGATTGTGAAATACATAACGTGAGCGTATTAACGGTTTGCTTGGCGAAAATTCTTGACTTACACGAGCGCTTGGATAAGGACTTGATTTTATTGACAATCAAAGCTTGTAAGTGTAAGCATGGCGGATCAAGCAGGAGAGTGCGAGAAAATGCACAGTGCCCAATTTCTGGAAGAAATTAACTTTAAGTTGGATCTCGTCCCTGAACTTTCTAAGAAAGTAGATGCTATTTCTGGATTATCGGATAGTATTGCTGCCATGAAAGTCCAACTGGTGGAAATCAGTACCCAGTTTTCTAGTAATAATAAGGCGAACGAGGAAGTTAAAACGGAACTGGAAGCACTTAGGTCCAGCCTAAGTGTTGTTAATGAGCGAGCCAACCAACTTGAGGCCGAGCAGAAAAGGACAAACTTGATAGTGTACAACCACACCCCCCAATACCCTCTACAGTATACACTGAAGCAAGAAGTGATGGGAATCCTAAATCGTGCGATACCGCATCTTCAGTTACAGAGATTTGACATACGTGACATTTTTCGCATGAGAGCAGGACCGGTGGTTCTGAAGATGAATTCGGTCGACACAAGGGATTTTATTTTGAAGAATAGTTCCCTTTTAAAGGGATTGGCCTTTCTGTGGCTCCTGATTTTACGGTTTCGCAAAGGGAGGCCCGCAAACCTTAAAGGAAGTTATGAGTCTTGCTCGTAACGACGGCCGTGTTACAAAGTTAAGGGATGAGAAACTATTTATCGATGACCGCGTGTTTGGTTTTGATGGTAAAACTGTCGTTGAAATCGCGCGCAAAGTTATTCCGGCCAACCCAGTGCAACGTGTTAGACCAACCGAGAGTGCTATTCCTCCGATGGTACCACAGGATGTCGAGATGAACCGGGACAGTGACGCTAGCGACGGTGACACGGAAACTGTTGTGCCCTAGGAAACATATTCCCAGGTCGCTATGTCAGCGAAAAGACCTGCTAGTGCTATTGTCAGCCCTAATGATTTGCATCGGCCAGGAGTCCGCAATGTTGAACCAAGAGGGAGAAGTATGCGAGGCCGTGGCTTTGCGCAATGACCCCAGTAGGGGTCGGCACCGTTTCTGTTTCTGTTTTTTTACTACCGTTTTCTGTTCTGTTTTTTTTTTAAATAACAGAAAAACAGAAAACAGGTAGCCGTTTTTTTATTGCCGTTTCTGTTTCTGTTTCGTTTTTTATACGACCGTTTTAGCCGTTTCTGTTTTTATTTTACCTGTTTTTTCCAACTTTCCGTTTTTTGTTACGACTTATACGCGTGGCGTCCCGGCGTAATCTAGCGGTTTTATTTTTCCGCCGGATTGTGCTATCTACCGATATTTTCCGCTTTTCGGAAGGAAAGATTTGTGAGTCAGAATAGAGAGATTGCACCCTACCCGACGAAACGGATATTTTTACCCCATCATTAGAGGAAGCATAACAACAAAATTAACAGAACGAGGTATAGGACTTCCGACTTACAGACTAAATTATCGGCCTTTGATAGCCATTCTGAGCCAGTGAATTGCTGGAAACGTCGATCTGGTCATTTCTTGCTGCTATAATAATATTTTTCCGAAACGGAGTCTCGCATTCCATTGGTCGGTTAAGACGCGTTTTTTGAAATTCAACCAATAGGAAGCACGAATCGTTTTGTACTGAAAGTTTGAAGCCTTCAATCTCCCATTTCTGATGAAACTTTTCTACAAAGCTATAATTATACAACCAAGAAAAAGTCTGCGAATTTTTCCTATGTTCAAAAGTTTTTTTTCACTTTTCGGTAAAGATGCGCACTTTAAGGGTGCTAGAAATTCGTTTTTAAGCAAAACTCTATTGGCGCAAATGATCATGGTCCCTTGGGGATTATGAAATGGATAGTTTGATCAAAAGTATTTTTTCACTTAAGGTGCGCACTTCAAGGGAGCTGGCAGTTCATTTCTGTACTTTAAGGGATGGTCGGATCTGGAAAGTGACGATTTGTGAGCCAATCTTGTCGAGTCTCTGATGTTCCAGCCAAGTTTCATCGTTCTAGCACATCTGGGAAGTACCTTAATTTGCGATCACCGGAATTCCAGACCCCCTCCAACTCCCCCCACAGTGCACGAATCCGGTCCGTTCTGTCACGGGTGGACCTAGTTTTGTGCTTGTTCTTCCCACCAAATTTCTTCCCGATAAGTCCACTCTATGCGTGACACACAAGATTTCGAGTATTCCTCTCCACCTCCCTCCCCACATTCATCGGATCCGGTCCGGACTTGAAATGGGACATCCGAGAAACGAGGTCTATCCAAATATCAAGGTTCATTAAGATCCGATCACCCGTTCAAAAGTTATATATACCTCAGGATTCCGGATTCCTCCTCCCTCCACTCCCCCACGATGGTCGGATCAGGAAACTGACTATTTCCAAGTTTTTGGTCGGATCTCTGATATGCCTGCCAAGTTTCATCTTCCTAGCCCACCTGGGAGTACTTAACTCCGGATCACCGGAATTCTGGAACCCCCTCCAACTCCCCCCACAGTGTCAAAATCCGGTCCAGTTCTATCTATGATGTACTAAGGGCTTGTGCTTGTTCGTCCCACCAAGTTTAATCCTGATCGCTCAACTTTAAGCATGTCACAAGATTTTCGGTCCCCCCCTTCCGACCCCCCCCCCCCCCCCCCAACATTCATCGGATCCGAACCGTACTTGAAATGGAACGTCGGAGACACGAGGTCGTTCAAAATATCAAGTTTCATTAAGATCCGATCACCCGTTCCAAAGTTATACAAACTTCGGATTCCCCCTCACTCCACTCCCCCAACGGTGGTTGGATCGTCGAAGTGACAATTTCTAAGTAGTTTGGTCAAATCCCTGATATGCCTGCCAAGTTTCATTGTCCTACCACACCTGGAAGTACCGTAACTCGAGAACAGTGGACCGACCGATCGACCGAAAAGTGATCCTTATATGGCACTTGAATGAACCCCATGCTCAAACGCTGGGGCATGCTGACAGGGGTGACCAATCTGACCATGGTTCTCATACGTCGTTGTATCCCTTCTTCCGCATAGGAGTATCAGTATACAGTACTTTGGGAACTAAAACAATTTGGTATTTTTTACCTTGAAATTTTTTGTTTTTAAAGGGTATTGATACCCTTCTGGGGTGGGGAATAAGGGGTACACATACGTATGACATCCATACTCACCACTTCCAGCATACCTCAGCATTTGACCATGGGTATAAGAAAAGGGCTTAGTTTACTAGATAGGTGCAGAGTCCTTTTTTCTTCACCTTACTCGACCTTCTCTCACAACCTTAGACCCTCCATGAGTCCCCTCCTAACACTATTGACTTTCCAAGAGCCGCCTTACCATTCCAAATGGTCGCCTTGCTGTTATCTTATAAACCTAAAGAAGTAGAAAAAAAAAACAGAAATTACCTGTTAAAACGGCCGTTTTTTTGTAAAAAACGGTCCGTTTCTGTTATTCCGGAAAAAAACGGAAAAACAGAAACGGTTTCCCGTTTTTTTATCACCGTTTCTGTTTCTGTTCCGTTTTTTATTTGCCGTTTTTTACCGTTTCTGTTTTAGCCAAAAACAGAAACGGTGCCGACCCCTAGACCCCAGGTTTGTTCTTCCCGTGGTTTCTCCGTAAATAGTCCACGAGATGCTATTAGTCAGTCTAATAGCCAGTGTCGCGATTACTACCGTTTTGCATTTTCCCCAAGTGATCCTGATCAAGGAACAAGTGGCGAACCCCTCGCCGTGGCTGGGCAAAGTAATGCGACGTCTGAGATCGTAGCCGCATAGGTAGATGAGTCTTGTTTAGACTCATCTTTAGATGAGTCCATATACTGAGTCTTGTTTCGTGGAATGTGCAAGGTTTGCGTGAAAAATTACCTTTTTTGTATCAGGACTTATGCTCATTTGATGTGATATCACTTATTGAAACTTGGAATGATTCATCATCGGTGTATGTTTTTTCCGGTTACCAGGTTGAACAAGTTATTCGAAAAATTGCGAAAAACAATAGATCTTACGGTGGTATTCTGGTTATGATAAAAAAAAGTCCGCTGTTAATGGGTATGTGAGAATCAAGAGTAGATATGAAAATTTAATTTGGTTGAGTATTTGTTTGAAATGTGGTAAAAAGTTGATTTTGGGTGTGGTTTATGTTCCGCCACAAAATAGTTCGTACAGTCGGGAAGACACTTGGCGAATTTTAGAGGAGGAATTGACATCAATTAAAGAAAAGTATAGTAATGCCGAGTGTGTTCTAATGGGTGATTCCAACGCATATACGGGTATAGCGCTTGAGGTTCCTGATGTACTAATACCGGATTTAGGTGATGTTGCTCCATTAAGTAGTAGAATGCCACGTAGTAGCAAGGATGAAAAACGGAAAATTAACGTTTGGGGGAGAAAGCTTCTGGCATTCTGCGGGGAGCATGGTCTGTTGATTGGGAATGGTAGATTCGGTAAGGATATGTGTGTTGGTGAATTTACTTGCCTGTCAGGCCAACGCCAAGTGTAGTAGATTACGCTCTGATTGGAACGCATTTAGCCCCGGATTCTGTTGGGTGTTGAAATTTTGGATTTAGTTGGTTCGGATCATAGGGCGTTGAAGCTTGAGATTAAGTTAAGATCGTACCAGAAAGATCGTTTTAGTATTATGGAATATTGTGATAGTGATAAAAACGATAGGGTAAGCTTAGGGCCTAGAATAAGATGCAATCTGTCAGATGATGATATAAGGAGTCTAGAAAATTCGACGATGGATGTGACGACTAAGTGCCAATCATTTGCTGATGATCAAACCGACGTGTGTGAAATAATTTCTGGACTAAATGATTTAATATGCAGTTGTGCTGAAAGGTGCAATTTGACAAAAAGAGAAAAAAGGCTGAAAGTTTTTTTGATTTGGAATGTAAAATAATGAAAGAAAAATTGAGGCAGATACTTAGTAGTTTGAAGCAGTGTGAGACCGCTGAAGAACAAAGTATAAGACTAGCTGAATATAAATACCACAGAAGAGAGTATAAAGTACTGATAAAAAGGAAAAAAAAATATTTTTGAGAATAAAAAGAAACTGGGTATTATTGATTTTTTCAGAAGAAAGAATATAAGAAGTTTTGGGGTGATGTAAAAAGAGAAGAAAGAAATGGAAACATAAATAATTTGGTTACTCCAGAAGTTGATTCTTGGCCTGATTATCTAGAAGAGTTAGAAGGTCAATGTTCAGAAATGCAAGAGATGACCCTAAGTCCGGAAGAGGCTGTTTATCCAATTAAGGAAAATGATTATGATTTAGTTGCTCAAGTTAGTAAGGAGGAGGTGGAAAAAGTATTAAAAAAGTTAAAAGGAGGGTCAGCCGCAGGTATTGACGGGATACCAGTATTGATTTTTAAGAAATTTTCGTCTGTTTTTTTGCCAATTATAGTTCTTTTGTGTAATATGCTGTTAAAGGCTGGAGAATGGCCGGATCAATGAAAAAAATCCAAGTTTCTCCCGTTGTTTAAGAAGGGAGATCCCAGGGTTCATGAGAATTATCGTTTGATAGCGTTAGTACCTGCGTTAAGTAAGCTCATGGAGAAAATATTAGATGTTAGGTTAGCGACATGGTTAAATAAAAGTAATATAATACGTGAGGAGCAAGGGGGATTTAGGACCGGTTACGGAATGTCACACAGGGTATTTGTTTTAAAGACGTTATTAGATAAATATGGTAAGGGAAAGTATAGTCTTTATGTGGGATTCTTAGACCTCCACAAGGCATTTGATAGTTAAGATAGAGAATTATTGAAAGACGCTCTAGTTAGAATTGGTTGACCTAATACATTTGTAAGTTTAATAGTTAGTATGTATGTTTGTGTAAAAGGAATAGTTCAAGTTGGTAGTAGTGTATCGAGACAATTTAGGATTATGCGAGGTGTAAAACAAGGTAGCACTTTATCTCCTCGACTATTCAATATTTATATTAATGATATTGTGGATTTTCTAGAGAAAAGATGGGCTCCAACGGTAGGTCTGGGAAGTAGAAAGCTGCAGTGCTGCTGTTTGCGGACGACCTTGCGGTTGTTGCTAAATCGCGTGAAGATTTGCAGACGCTTTTGAATTTGATCGGGGAGTATCCGGCGATGAAAAAATTAAAGTTGAACGTTAAGAAGAGTGAAGTAATTATTTTTAAAAAAAGAAAAATTAATGGTACTGAAAATTGTAAGTTTACTTTCAATAATGAAGAACTGAAGGTTGTTAAGAGGATAAGATACCTTGGATTCGTGTTAACTGACAACGGAAGTTTTAAGTTACATATTGATGAGGTGGTTAATAGAGGTAAAGTAGCCATGTCAGCTATTTTTCGGAATCAGTCAATTATGGGTATAAAAAACCTTAAAATGCATAAAAGAATATTTAATACAAAATTTTTGCCAATTTTAGAATATGGAGCAGAGATATGGGGCGAAGAGACGGCAAAACAACTAGAGTCGCTCCAACTTCAGTATTACAAAAGGGTATTTGGACTACATCAGATAACCCATTCTCAAATTTTAAAGGGTGATATAGGTTTATATTCTTTAAAGTTACGTGGGGCTATCCTGATGATTAGATTATGGTTAAAAATTATTAATATGAGTAAGGATAGACTAGCTAGGTTAGCTTATGATGAGATGCTGAATAATGGTTTGAAACATTCTTGGCCATTCCAGGTAAAGCGGTTACTGGAGCGAGTAGGAATGTCATGTATATGGAATGAAGGTCTTGGTTGTGTTGATTTGCCAAAAGATCTAGAAAGTCAGATTAGAGTGGTTTTAGAAGGTCAGGAAATCCAGTGTTGGCAGAGTATTGTTAATAGTTCTATAACATTGAGTCATCATCAAGTGGTAAAAATTTGTTTTGGAGAGGAAGTGTATTTTAAGTTCAATCTACCCGGGAAAGTTTTATGTCGTTGGATCCAGTTAAGGGCAAACTGCCTTCCAATTCAGAGCAGGCAGAAGGTTTTTGGGATCCCAAAACGTAAGTGGAGGGATACCTATGACATTGCAAAAGTTGACCGTCTGTCCGTCCGTCCGTCCGTCCGTCTGTAAGCACGATAACTCTCGAAGGGAATGAGATATTTTGATGAAACTTGGTATGAGGATTGTTTGGGTCAAGGGAAAGGTCGAGTTCGTAGATGGGCTCTGTAGCCCTATATTTGGGGGTGGGGGAGGGGGTTCAATTTAAGGGACAAACAAAATATTTTTAAGCAGCTAATGTGATAGTCGATTATGGGGTAAGAAGACATGCTGAGCACGATGGTGACAATCATTTTCTCGCCGGACAAGTAGTTCGTCCGGAATCCGGCAAAAACCGAAAAGTTTGTTAAATGTAAAAGTTTCATTTGAAGTTGATTAAATGTTTGATTTAGGGGTAAGAAGACATGCTGAGCACGATGGTGAAAACCATTCTCTCGCTGGACGAGTAGTTCGTCAGGAATCCGGCAAAAAACGGAAAGTTGGTTCAAAGTAAAAGTTTCATTTGAAGTTGATTAAATGTTTGATTTAGGGGTAAGAAGACATGCTGAGCATGATGGTGAAAATCATTTTGTCGCCGGACAAGCAGTTCGTCCGGAATCCGGCCAAAACCGGAAAGTTGGTTAAAAGTAACAGTTTCATTTGAAGTTGATTAAATGTTTGATTTATGGGTAAGAAGACATGCTGAACCCGAAGCTGAAAACCATTTTCTCGCCGGACAACTAGTTCGCCTGTAATCCGGCCAAAACCGGAAAATGTGTTAAAAGTAAAAGCTTTATCTGAAGTTGATTAGATGATATATTTAGGGGTAAGAAGAGACGCTGAGTCTGTATATAATGACCATTTTTTAACCGGACATATAATTAGTCTGGAATCAGGTTGTACCCGCCTTTTCTTTAAGTCAAAATTTTATTTAAAGTTGATTAGATTTCTTTATAGGGATAAGGAGATACGCAGGCTTCGTTTCTGCATTTTTCTTTTTTTGCTGGACTAGTAGTTCGCTCGGAATTCGGGCGAAACCGCAAATTTTGCAGTAGTAAAGCAGGAAGTTTCGGTCAATATCGTCAAAATAGATATGGCTTATAGAGGTATAGATAGGTAGATAGAATATCTGAACTCGGTTTTCTCTGATGATTAGTCTGGCGAAGACAAGACCGAATTGTCTGGATCAAATCTTAGATTTTTGGGATCCCATCGACACCTTTGGTCTTGTTGAGAGAGGTAGTGTGGTTCCTGATGGGAGGTATGCTTGGAAGAAAATTTGGACCATTTTCTCCGTAGATGCCCGAAACTTTCTGATTTAAGGAAAATTTATCTAGAGGGTGTGATTTTATCACTTCCTGAAATTCTGAGCAATAGTAACCCTACCGTTATTTCTCGAGTGGGCGTGTACATAGATACATCTTTAGAGTTAAGAAGGAGGCTGATTGTTTAAGTTATATTTCTGTTTTTGTTTGTTTGTGTATATGGCCCGTGGGCTTTTGAAATACACTAATCTATCTCTATTTTACCCGGAAATTTAGTTCGACCGGAATCCGGCTGGAGTCGGAAAATTTGTTATAAGTTAAATTTTTATTTGAAGTTGATTAGATGTTCATTATTGGGGAAAGAAGATACCCTGAGTTAGTTTTTGAGCTTTTCAGGGAGTTCGTTTTTGGAGTTCGGCCGAAACCAGGAAATTGGGAGAAGTGGCAGGAAGTTTTTGTCAGAACAGATATGACTTATAGGGGTAAACAAACATGCCGAATCCATATCTGAACTTGGTTTTCTCATATGATTTTAGGAGCTGGGATATCGTGGCAGGAAATTCCAAAACTCACGGCAATGCTTGATAGAAAAGGATATATCTGAGATGTCACCAAAGCAGGGTGCAAATGGGGAACCGGAATCACTAGAAGACATGTTAAATCTCCAAAATATTCTAGTCATATATAATGGTTTCCTTCCACTTTTTCTTCGGTCGTAATTTGGCTAACGTGCTTTATAAAATGTACCGGAATATGCAATAAGTTTATAAGAAAGGACTTAGTTTCAAAAATCAAACAAATATCGGAATTCTACAAGCTGATTTAGGCAATAAATAAAGATCAACTAAGTATTATAAGAGACATCCGTCTTATCTTTGCCCAAGCTAGTAAATTTGAGCATGTACTGGCCCAAAAATTACGCTCTGAAATATCACAGAAACTGTTGAAAAATCTCCAGAGCTAGGGGGTAAGCATTGGTCCTAGGTTATGACATAGTGGGATTGGGGTAGTTTTATGAGCCCATTGAACTTTAAGGATGTATAAAATGTTAACGCGATGTGACGAGACCCGTGTCTGCATAAGTAAGTTCAATAAATATCCCCCTGTGCGATCCCATCGAGACATTAGGTCTTGTTTCTTTCTTTTCTCTCCAATTACCTCAACCTGTGAAACTTGGAAACAAACAAGTATCACAGAAAGGCTTACCTTTACTGAAATCATTCATAAAGTAGTTTGGGATTGTTTGGTTGTTTATTGGCTCAATCAAGGCTGTGATTCCTTTCTTGTTAAGGCTGTGATTCCTTCCTTGTTAAGAACATCTGTTCTGACAAAAACTTATTACAGGTTTGTTTCCTTCCCCGAAGTTGAACCAGAAGATTGACAGCCTGACGAGGACCCTTGCCAAGAAGGGCCGAAATATCGCTGATGAAAAACCATAGCTGACGTATCCGTTGTAAACATTGTTTGAATAAATGTTTCAAAGTCAGCTTGGGCTCAAAGAATATTTATGAATAGCTATTTGGCCTTAATCTGTTTCTGAATTTTAATTGTAAAAATGTTCAAGGAGTCTGGCGATGACTGGATCTGGCTAAGACAAGACCCAGTTGTATGGATCAAATATTGAATGTTTGGGATCCCATCGAAACCTTTGGTCTTGTTTCAAACCATGTTCTGATTTCGAGTGGACAGCGAAGTTCTTGGAGGCAGGCACCTCTTACCTGTGATAGGCAGGAATTCCTTGAGATGATGGGTTATATTTCCGCCAAGATGTTGTAAGTGGAAGATGTCCAGCTGTAGCATCAAGCCATTCCCAATTTTTCGTATAATGTTTACAGCTAGAAATACAATGCCGCTTTAAGCTACTTTTCGATAGTAAAGCAATGCCTCTAGGCAACGCCCATCGTTGCTCGTTGCTCGAGTCAATGTAATATTTAGGATCCAAAACGTTTCTGAGGGATACAAATGTTTTCGTAAAATGTGTCCGTTCGTCTATAAGCACAGTAACTCTCGAAAGTTATACTGAATAATGGCTAAAAGCGGAAAAGTCAGCTACGATGTTCGTCAGCGATATCTCGCCCCGTCTTAGCAAGGGTCCTCGTCAGGGAGTCGTCAGTCCGAAATATCGCTGACAAATTTCCGTTTGAGCCAATATTTATCATATGTTTGCCAGTAAGCTTGGGCTGAAGGAGTCTTTATGCACGAAGTACGTCACTCTCGAAGGGGTTGAAATATGTGTATCAAACTTGGTGTGACGATCCTTTGGATAAAAGTACAGGCCAAGTTCGTAAATGGGCCTTCCAGCACCAAATTTAGCGACGAACAAAATATTTGTTTGAAGCTGGTATGACAGTCGCCAAAGGGTAAGGAGACAAGCTGAATCCACTTCTGAACGCTTTATTTTGCCGGACAACTCAGCCCTTGCAACTCTATTGGTTTGAATAGTTCCTCCGGAGTTGGGCCACAACCGGAAATCTGGAAGAAGTACAAGTGTATTATTAGTCGACAAGAAATTTTATATAGAGCTAAGAACACAGGCTATATCCATTTTTGAACTTTATTTTCTTGCTGGACATTTATTTCCCCGGCATCCGACCAAAAGAAACCAGAAGCGAAGTGGTGCGTAACAGGTCCATCATGGACATTATTTGCTCTGAAGTGCGAATTAAGGTAAGGTTATTAGGTAAAAACGGAGATTAGCGAGAAGAATAATTTTTATCCGAAGTCAGTTCTAGTGTCGAAATAGGGGTAGAAAAACAGGCTGGATCTCTTGCTGCCAGGGGCGTCACTATGGGGGGGGAGGGGGGGGACTCCCCCCTAAAGGTCTTGAGAAAGTGCTTTCGTCGGGCGAAGCCCGGCGAAAATTCACATGTTTGTCGGCGCGAAGCGCCGGCAAACACAGAAGAAATACAATTTTGTATGTTTTTGTCAGGCGTCGGTCACATCGGGTTCTTTTTATACGGAAGAAATGAAATCCTGCAAACATTTGTCGGGCAAAACACTGAAGAAATCGAATTATGCACGCTGTTGTCATGCCTCGGTAGGCTCTACGGCACCCCGGGTTCTTTTTATGCATAAGAAATCCAGAAGAAATACATTCTTCATGTTTTTGTCGGGCGTCGGTTGGCTCGTTGGCACACCTGGTTCTTTTTACACGCAAGAAATGAAATCCTGCAAACATTTGTTGGGCAAAGCACTGAAGATATTGAATTTCGTATGCTTATGTCGTGCCTCGGTCTTCTCGTCGGCACATGGTTTTGTGGGCATCAGTATTCTCGTTGGCACATCAGATTCTTTTTACACGAAAAAAAAAAAAAAAAAATTATCGGACGCATGCGAAAAGTTCAAGTCTCGTCGGTACATCGCAAAACGTAAAAATTAAAGTTCTTTACTGTCCTGTCGGGCAAAACACAAAGAAATCGAATTCTGAATGCTTTTGTCGGGCGTCGGTATTCTTGTCGGCACGTCGGGCCTTTTTATACGTAAGAAATCAAATTCTACAAACATTTGTCGGGCGTAAATTTTTCAGGAAAAAATACCGACTTAAAAATTTTCGCCGGCGTTGCTTAGTTCAATTTGTTCTGGGTACAGTCGTTGGAAGCTTCGCTTTTTAGCGAAAGCTGAAAGGAAAAGCCGAATATGTGAACTTAAATATATGAATTTACATTAAAGGAACAATCTCAACTGATGCACTACAGATAGTTTTACCCAAAATTTCGCCTGCGGCGCATTTTGTAGTATTCTCTATTTGGAAGAACGGTGCATCATTGAGTTTTGTTTTAGGACAGAAATTCTTGGGGTTTCAAACACGTTAAAAGCCGGAAATTTTACGGTACTATAGTTAAACTTTTCCGGGAAAAAGGCAGATTACAAATTTTTCGCCGGCGGCGCTTGGTTTAACTTGTCTTAGTACAGTCGTCGGAAGCTTCGCTTTAAGCCAAAGCTAAAATGAAAAACCGAATATGCGGACTTGAATATTTCAAAATATAACAAAGAAATAATCTCAGCTGATGAACTGAAGTTAGTTTACACACAAATTTTGCCTGCGGCGCATTTTGTAGTATTCTTTATTTGGAAGAACTGTGTTTCGTTTAGTTGCCGTTTAGGATTCAAATTCGTGGGGGTCTGAAACACGTTACAAGCTAGAACTTGTATGGCTAAATTATTCCGAGAAAAAAGGCAGATTACAAAAATTTCGCCTGCGCCGTTAGTTTACTTGTTCTTGATACAGTCGTTGGAAGCTTCGATTTTTAACGAAAGCTAAAATGAAAAGCCAAATGTGTGAACTTAAAATAAAAAATTACATCAGAGGCATAATCTCAACTGATGCATTACAGTTAGTTTTAGCCCGGTTCTGTTCTGTGCTCGCGGGAAACGTACGCCGTTGCCGCGAAGCGGCAACTGCTTTTTTTGTCGGCACATTTTTGGGTCGGTCGGCACAAACCGGACGTCCCCCCCCCCAAAGGTAAAAGGCTAGTGACGCCCCTGCTTGCTGCTCAAATTTAGATTTTGAAAAAAGAGCATGTTGAATACTGATGTGATGTGTCCGGTAAGTTTTCAAATACTACTGATATTCCGGTTGTACTTTAGGCTGGACGCGAGATTAAAGACAGAACTAATGCATCTAGTTAAGGAGTCGGTTAAAGCACAATGGACACTTCTAATGATTTATTTTGTATTAAATGCTTCACGTATAAACATTTCCGACCTCCTCTAGAAGGCACTACGAAAATCGGCCGTTTTCTTGTTATCGCTGTTCTTTACCTCTCTGGCATTTCGGCGATCCAAATTTTAGGACCTGGGATATCGTGGCAGGAAATTCCAAAACTCACGGCAATGCTTGATAGAAAAGGATATATTTGAGATGTCACCAAAGCAGGGTGCAAATGCGGAACCGGAATCACTAGAAGACATGTTAAATCTCCAAAATATTCTAGTTATATATAATGGTTTCCTTCCACTTTTTCTTCGGTCGTAATTTGGCTAACGTGCTTTATAAAATGTACCGGAATATGCAATAAGTTTATAAGAAATAACTTAGTTTCAAAAATCAAACAAATATCGGAATTCTACAAGCTGATTTAGGCATTAAATAAAGATCAACTAAGTATTATAAGAGACATCAGTCTTATCTTTGCCCAAGCTAGTAAATTTGAGCATGTACTGGCCCAAAAATTACGCTCTGAAATATCACAGAAACTGTTGAAAAATCTGCAGAGCTAGGGGGTAAGCATTGGTCCTAGGTTATTACAGAGTGGGATTGGGGTAGTTTTATGTGCCCATTGAACTTTAAGGATGGATAAAATGTTAACGCGATGTGACGAGACCCGTGTCTGCATAAGTAAGTTCAATAAATATCCCCCTGTGCGATCCCATCGAGACATTAGGTCTTGTTTCTTTCTTTTCTCTCCAATTACCTCAACCTGTGAAACTTGGAAACAAACAAGTATCACAGAAAGGCTTACCTTTACTGAAATCATTCATAAAGTAGTTTGGGATTGTTTGGTTGTTTATTGGCTCAATCAAGGCTGTGATTCCTTCCTTGTTAAGAATGTCACATGCATGTGAAATATTTTCAAAATACACGTCATCCATTGCCAGGTCTACAATCATCGTTGAAATTCTCTTCCCAGACATGATATGGATCCTGAAAGGGAACAATTGATACAGGCTAGACTCGGGCTTTACCAAAGATTTCAAGAATTTAAAAAAATTATTGTACTTCTTCATCCAGACGTCATGGTCTTTCGGATTTCCGGCCTTTGCCAGATATGGTAAACATCATGTTTGTCATTAATCGGCGCCTTAACTAGACCTATTGGGTAAAGAAATTTCTGTCTTTAATTTCTGGTCTACAAAAGACTACAATCGGAATATAAATCTTTCGCCACTGGACCGCAATTTCCCAACGATTTAAGATCGTAGCTTGACCATGGCTGAAGTGTAGGACGATGAAATTTCTTGCACTACGTATCATAGGGTTGGAAGGAAAATTTTGGAGATGCACCTTCGTCCTTACCAGGCTCCCTTTCCATGGGCAACCGGGCGCAGTTTGTCCAAAAGTTAAGTTCGTGAACTATTCCAGGTCTCCAATTTGTAACTGTTATACTGATGGTATTGGAGTCTATTTGAGCGTTTCAGGGTTTGCATTATAACACCAAAGACAGGCCCGTATCCAGGAAATTACTTCGGGGGGGGGGGGGGGGGGGGGGGGGTTGCCTTTCGGGTTTTATTTTGCCTGCCAGTCGGAAAAAAAAAGTACAAAAAGACATAAATCAGAGGAAAAAGACTATAAAAATGAGTATTTTTGTATGTTTCGGGTTTGTTTTAACCCCCCCCCCCCCCCTGGATACGGCCTTGACCAAAGATAATCAGGTGATATCTGAAATGAGTTGCGTTTTTGATAGAATTTTTGTTCGCCGTTCGCTTAGCCGGTTGCTTAATTTCCGTTTTTGAACGCCGTCGAAGTTCACCGTTTGCTTAATTAGTGTTTTTACGACTCCGGCGATCCTTGCCAGGTCGACGATTCAAGCAAACTTCGAACTTGCTAGCGCACGAAGGTCGACGGTCAGAGTTTGAAGGACGAAGGAACTGTGACCGGCGACCAAAAACGGCATTTAAGCAGAGACCTTTGTGGTTGAAGGTAACTTCAAACTTCGATCAAAAACGCAACTATGGTTGTTGTCACTGAGGCCTTTGTCTTTTGCCGAGCTCACTCGTTGGCGGCAATTATAATTACAGGATACGTGTTACCTGTCTCGCGCGAAGGGTTTACGTTCTATTAACAGAAGATGTGTTTTCGCGTTAATGGCGGAACCAGACAGCGGGTAAAGCTTTACGACATAAAGATGACACCAAGTGCATTTCACGGTTGATTAAAGTAGCCATTAGCGTATGGGAAACAAGACCAAAGGTTTCGATGGGATCCCAAAAATTCAATATCTGATCCAGACAACTGGGTCTTGTCTTAGCCAGATCCAGTCTTCGCCAGACTCCTTGAACATTTTTACAATTAAAATTCAGAAACAGATTAAGGCTAAATAGCTAATCACCTGAGAAAACCAAGTTCAGATTTGGATTCAGCATGTGTGTTTACCCCTATAAGTCGTATCTGTTTTGACAAAAACTTCCTGCCACTTCTGCCAATTTCCCGGTTCCGGCCGAACTCCAGAACTACTTGTCCGGCGAAAAAAGAAAGCTCAAAGACGAAATCAGGGTATCTTCTTTCCCCAGTAATGAACATCTAATCAACTTCAAATAGAAATTTAGCTTATAACAAGTTTTCCGATTCCAGCCGGATTCCGGTCGAACTATATGTCCAAGTAAACTATGATTGTCATACAGGGACTCAGCATCTCTTCTTACCCCTAAATCGCTTATCTAATCAAGTAGAAATAAAACTTTGACTTCCAACAGATTTCCGGTTTTGGCCGGATTCCGGACGAACTACATGTCCGGGTAGAAACTTGTTTTCACATAAGTGTTCAGCATGTCTTCTTGCCCTAAATCGAACATCTAATCAACTCCAAATAAAACTTTTAATTTTGACAAACTTTCCGGTTTGGGCCGGATTCCGGTCGAAATACTTGTCCGTCGAGAAAATAGTTTTCACCATCGTCTTCAGCATGTCTTCCTACCTCTAAATCGAACATCTAATCAACTTCAAATAAAACTTTTACTTTCAACAAACTTTCCGGTTTGGGCCGGATTCCCGGCGAAATACTTGTCCATCGAGAAAATAGTTTTCACCATCGTCTTCAGCATGTCTTCCTACCCCTAAATCGAACATCTAATCAATTTCAAATAAAACTTTTACTTTCAACAAACTTTTCGGTTTGGGCTGGATTCCGGGCGAAATACTTGTCCGTCGAGAAAATAATTTTCACCATCGTCTTCAGCATGTCTTCCTACCCCTTAAATCGAACATCTAATCAACTTCAAATAAAACTTTTACTTTCAACAAACTTTCCGGTTTTGGCCGGATTCCGGGCGAACTACTTGTCCGATGACAAAATAGATTTCACCATCGTGTTCAGCATGTCTTCTTACCCCATAATCGACTATCACATTAGCTGTTTCAAAATATTTTGTTTGTCCCTTAATTTGAATCCCCTCCCCCACCCCTAAATGTAGAGCTACAAAGCCCATCTACGAACTTGACTGGTCCGACGATCCAACGAACCCTCACACCAAGTTTCATTAAAATATCTCATTCCCTTCGAGAGTTATCGTGCTTACAGACGGACGGACAGACGGACATTGCGATGTCATAGGTATCCCTCCACTTACGTTTTGGGATCCCAAAAAACCCGAGTACTTACAGTTACAGTGAGCAAAACCGAAAGCACGAGATGGACGTGACTCCAGTTTTAGACTATCTGAGAACTCAATTGTTGACGGCATTTAAGTACGCGATATGCTAAGGGAGAAACTTAACTTAAGTCAATTAATAGAGATAATTTAGAGAGATTTAACTCCTATATTTCGAAAAGTGTGAGAAAACAAACGCTAGTGCAGATTCTCAGATCTTAGCGCAAGTTAGTTCGGTTGGCTGACAGGTGACTAAAAACCACATATAATGAACTAATGGAGTCGAGGGGTCCTCGGTCTTGGCCGTTCCATGTGAAAGCCATGCGAGATAAAGCAGAGTTATCTTTGGCTTGGAATCACGGACTAGGACCAGATGATCAGTCACAGTTGCTGAGACAGTTTGAGCAAGTATTACGGGATCAGGAAATACAAAAATTGGCAGGCATCACTCGATAAAGCAGTCACTATTTTATTACAGACAAATCAAAAATACATCTGGATTTGAATATTATTTTAAATTAGGACTTTCGGTAGGGTATGGTTTGAGGTTTCAACTCCGGACTATTTCTCTTCAACTAAGATACAGAAAGAAAGTTTTGATAGGAAAAACAGGTCGATCAGGAGAATTATATTTGCCAACTTTATTGCACTGGACAAGATTCCACTGACCAGCTTCTAGGACAGTGCCAAGAGCTTCCTTCACTAGGTATAGCTAGTATGGTTGATGGTGATCTCTTCCCTGGTATCTTAAAGTCGACAAATAAAAGTATAATATGCGAGGTCGTTTTTTTTTTCGTTTTAAATGCCCTGAAAAGGAGAAAATATTTTGTGTTTTTGGGATCCCAAAACGTAAGTAGGGATACCTATGACTTCGTAAAAGTTATCCGTCTGTTAGGACGATAACTCTCGAAGTGATTGAGATATTTTGATCAAACTTGGCATGAGGACTCTTTGGGTCAAAGTACAGGTCAAGTTCGAAGATGGGTTCTCTAGGCCTATACTTAGGAGTGGGGGAGGGGTTCGAAATTAAGGGAAACAAAAAATATGTTTTAAAAGCTAATGAAACAGTCGATTTGTGGGTAAGGAGATATCTGAATCCGAATATGAAAATTATTTTCTCGTCGGACAAGTAGTTCACCCGGAATCCGTCAAAAACCGGAAAATTTGTGAAAAGTAAAAGTTTAATCTGAGAGCTTGGTCACACTGGGCTCAAAAAGCCGCCTATTTGACAACCAACTGCAAATCCCTAGGGGACGTGAAAGTTGATGGGCTTTGTGGCAGCTTGGGGATAATGAGCAGACTGCAATAAGGGGTCGATTAGGGTTCCTGTAACATAATTATACACGCTATTTTGCTCTAATCGACCTCCTAAATTTAAAACGACAACATTAAGAATTAGTTGTATCTTGTTCTTTTTCTTTTTTCTACTTCTGCAATCCAAAAAGCCAGGAAATGAGCCAAGTGTGACCAAGCTCTAAAGTTGATTAGAGATTTGATTCAAAGGCAACGAGACGTGCCGAGTCCGAAAATGAAAATTATTTTCTCGGCGGACAAGTAATTCACCCGGAATCCTGCAAAACAACGAAAATTTTGTGAAACGTTAATGTTTAATTTGAGGCTGATTAGAGGTTCGATTTAGGGCAAGGAGATGTCCTGAGTCCGAACATGAAAATTATTTTCTCGCCGGAAAATTAGTTCGGCTGGAATCCGGCCGAAACCGGAAATTTTGTATAAAGTAAAAGTTTTATATGTATTTGATAAGATGTTCGGTTTGCGGGTAAGAAGACATGTACATTCCGAATACGTATATGACAATGATCTTCTTCTCAGACATATAGATCTCTCGGAGTACGGTTGAATCCAGAATTTTTTTGTAAAAGTAAACGTTTTATCTGAAGTTGATTAGAGATTCGATGTAGGGGTAAGGAGACATGCTGAATTCGTTTTTGAGCTTTAGTTTTTGCCAGACAAGAAGTTTGTCCGGAATCCAGCCAAAAGAGGAAATTTGGTAGAAGTATCGAAGGAACTTTCGATCAATTTCGTCAAAGCAGATACGACGTAGGCTATAGGGTAAATACACATACTGAACCTATATATGAACTTGGTCTTCTCAGATGATTATACCATTGGCCTTAATTTGTTTCTAAATTTTAATAGTAAAAATGTCGATGATCTAATATCTACAAGACCCAATTGTCCGGATCAAATATTACATTTTTCGGATCCCCTCGATACCTTTGGTCTTGTTATTTTAGTAATTTTCGTTGGCGCCTTAGGCGTCTGTTGTATGGCCGTATTTGGCTTGTTCAGTACTTTATTATTATTATTAGTGGAGTGTTCCTTGAAACAATCCACTATTGCGAGCGCTGTAGCAGCTTTCGGTTTTCGGTTTTCACCATATTTTGTGGAGATCTCGTGAACCAGTGCAAGTATCATGTTCAAACTTGGTACACTAGTCGGTATTGCGGTCTAGTTGTGCCTTTTTGGGGTCCCACCCCCCACATCAACCCGGTTTAGGGGCAAATGGGTCCAGATTGTCTAGTGAATTATGTTCATAACTTGACCAGAACTGGATATAGGACGACGAAATTTGTACATGTAGGTCCTAGGTCCGGAATATTGCTTTTAAAAGGGATATTGCAACTGGGCCCAGATTGCACAGGAGTAAAGTTTGTTGCCCGTGACAGGAATCAACAGGTATCAAGTTGAAACTTGGTAGGTTTGTGAGCATTGGAGTCTCTTTCACTTTTTGCGGGTCCCAAACTCCACCCCCACTTGGTTCAGGGGCAATTGGACCCAGACTGCTTATTTTTTAATGTTTTTAACTTGAAAATGACTGGAGATAAGGCGATGAAATTCTTTTGTGCTTTTGGATCATAACGGTTGGGTATATATATGTGGAGCTGAACTATCCCCCACCCTCCCCCTTCATGGGCAAATGGGCCCCAATTGCCCATGAAAAAAGTTTTTGACCCGTGACTGGAATCAAATTCTAAGCTGGAAAAAAAAGGTATAAATAACGCATTTTGATGGGTCCCGACCCCCCCCCCCCCCCTCCCGTTCATGGGCAGCTGGGCCCAGATTTCCCATGAGTTAAGTTCGTCTGTGACAGGTCTAAAGTTCAACTTTTGTATACTTGGGGAGTTATTTCTATGGATGAGGATTTTGGTTTAACAGCAGCAAATAAGACGACGCGACGTACTTCTTTTACGAACAGTCGGAAACTGAACTCTTCTGTCATATGAACGATGATATGCCGTCCTTAATGAATTGTGACAAAGGGGGTATTAGGCTGCTACGATTTGTTTTTTTGCATTTGTTATTACCTTGCTAATGGAAAAGAAGTTTAAAGGGTCGGACTGGCTGTCGGACCATCGTTGGGGGGACTCAAGCTATTCGTGCAAGATCTTCGACATTTCTTTCGATTTCTATTTGCAGTTTGTTTACATTTAAAGTGGGATGATTACAAATCAGGTTATTTCAATACTTGTCTGGTTATCGGGGATGTGAAATGTCTTGGTTCTAAAACTGTTTGTATATAAAACGTGATAAACATTTTACTTCTACACTCCACGTCTGAGCGCTTGGACAGATAGGTAAACTTTTTGAATTCACAGGTATTCCCTCGCTTACATTTTGGGGCAACATTAATCAAGTACCGGTACTAGTCAAGTGGTATCAGCAAGATAAAGCTTACCTTTTGCAGTCAAGAGCTTTGGCATAAGTGACTGCCCTCTGCAGACTGTCCCTGAAGTCACTCTCCCTTCCTGGCAGTGCAGCTAGTCCTAGTTCCCCTTCTTTCCCTGGAATATGGGAAACTGATGTGGATAGTACAGATATGATAGTTTTAAACCTGTATGGCTCTTCAAACAAGGTGAGAACAGGTAACAATCTGAATCAAAGGCATAGAGGGTTGCTGGAACAGTTACAGGTCTGTGTATGTTGTCACTACCTGGCACTACAGAGAAGAGCACTGTGGAGTTTAAAAGGGGGTTTCGGTAATCAGGGGCGTCCCGAGCCTTCGGCGAAAATTTGACCAAATGCCTAAAACGTGAGGGGGCGCTACGCCCCCCCCCCTCGGGACGTTCCTGTCGGTAACTGTGTAACATGTTGGGATAAAAGAGCGTAGCGACTGAGATGAAACTTGGATGGTGCAGAAGGTCAAAAGCCCTAGATAACCCCTGTGGTTTCCTGGCCGGATCTGACCTATGTGGGGGAGTTGGAGAGGGGGATCGAAATTTTAACGCAAATGCCCAGATCTGAGTGAAATATGTTGCATGGTAAGATAATGTGCCCTTTGGATCTACTGACAGTGGGAGGACTTAGAAGGGGTCCCAGAAACTGTGTGGCACGACTAGAGATCAAACGATTGGAGAGATTGGGATGAAATCTGGAAGGTACAAACTTCGCAAGCCCCACATGATCTTTTTTAAGTCCCGGCCAGATCCTTGATGACTGATAATACAAGCAGGTACCCTAGTTGTTCCAAACCAAACTGGGCCACAGTTGCTGAGTCATAAGGGTTGTACTGGAAATTTTTTATTCAAACAATGTTTACAACAGATACGTCAGCTATGATTCTTCATCAGCAATATTTCGGCCCTTCTTGGCAAGGGTACTCATCAGGCTGTCAATCCTCTGGTCAAATTACCGTCTCCAACTCCCCCCGAAGTCATCGGATCCGGTCCGGATTTTATGTGGATTGCCTGAGACACAAGGTCTTTCCAAATACTAAGTTTAATTAGGACCCGGTCACCCGTTCAAGAGTTATAAATACTTCAAGATTCTGGATTCCCCTCCCTCCACTCCCCCCATGATGATCGGATCATGCAAACGACTATTGTCAAGTCAGTTTGTTCAAGTCCCTGATATGCCAGCCCAGTTGCATCGTTCTAGTACATCATGAAGTACCGAACTCACGGATAATCAGAAATATTGCTGATGAAAAATCATGGCTGACATATCCGTTGTAAACATTGTTTGAATAAATGTTTCAAAGTCAGCTTGGGCTGAAAGAATATTTATCTAGGAGGTACTGGAAATGTTGTGGCAAGCCTAGGGATCAAACGAGTGGAGCCCGCTTACGAGTCTGAAACTTATTTGACTGTCGTGGGAGGAGATGGGGGAGGGTGCCGGAAACCATGTGACACTTGTAAGGATCAAACGAGTCGAGCAATCAATAGATGACACAGGATCAGAGCCGCACTGCGCGCTGCGGAGGTTCGGCAGCTGTAGGAGGACACATGACCGTCAGTCAAGGCCGAACCGCAAGCTCAGATGGACACTGGCTAGACGTATTGGCGGAAAAGGCAGAGGTACGAGGTTTGACTGTAACGAGGGAAACCGCAAGTTCAGGAGACTACCAGACGGCCAAATCAGAGGAAACCGCACGAGCGGGTGATTACAAGAGTGTTCCAGACTGGCGATTGGAAGGTGTGAATGTCATATAGCCTACATGATCCAGTCTAGGGTACTGGTCTGATTTGGCCTTGGTGCCGGGATTCTGAGGTGGGTACAGGATATTAACTGGAATGCACTGCTTAAAGCAAGTACCCAGTACCAGCACTAGAAGTCAGTAGTTTAGTTCATAGTGTTTAATTCTTCCTTCAAACTACGACTGCTAAATGACATAAAGAAACATTTAATTTTCTTCTGGCAAGGGAAGGGGCCTTTTCAGGTTGTAAATTCAAGTAAAGAACTGAAAACTGTGACTTCTTCAGGCACACAATTTCGAATTGTATGCAGACTTTACCTGTTTTCAAATTGTACTATATGATGAACCAGTGATGAATGTACTGTACCTGGATGAATGTTTATCAGTTCTACTGACATTCCAGATTTATTCTTTGCAGCCACCAAATCATCAATGGGACAGTCATAAGGGAATGCTACCTCGAACGATTTGAACCCTGCTCGTGACGCAGCTTCTATTCGGGATATCAAGTCTGCATGCTCCGTGAACATAAAACTCAGGTTGGCACAGAATTTTAGTCTCCCCATGTTTTTGGCTGTTTTTAAATTCGTGGGAAAAGAAGCCGCGTATTCGATGAACAAAAAATCCGTAGGGTACGTGAGATTTGATGGGATTTGTGCTGGATTTGTGGCAGCTTGGTGATAATAAGTAGAATGCAATTTAACATAACTATACAAGCTGTTTTGCTCTAATTGAGCTCGTGAATTTAATACGACAACATTCAAGATTAGTTGTATCCTGGATCCTGGTTGTTCTTTTTCTTTTTTCAACTTTTGCAACCCATTTACGTGGCAGTAAATTCAAACCTTGGTATTAGAGATCCCTCATCCCAAAGGGTTCCGAAGGGTCGGAGCCCAAGCGCCAGAAGTTTTTTGGATTGGATTTAGGCTGAAAGGTTACCTGAGGGTCGGAGCCCAAGAGCCAGAAGTTTTTGTATTGGACTTAGGAGCTTTTTTTCCAACTATCTACAAACCAGGCTTTGAACAAAAAAGTCCGACCCACAGAAGGCCTGTAGTGTCGACTTCAAACCAGGAAGACGGGTATTTCCTCCTGGTCCTGAGCCTAGATCCCAATACAAGGTTCCACAGAAAACGCAACCCATCAAAACCAAAATTGAGACCAAACATCAAGGAAGCCGAACGGGACCTCTCAAGATTTTTTAATCTCATTCACTATGAGTGTTCTAGTGTATGTGTTCTGAAACACGTTCACTGTTTACCGTCATCTTCTAGAAGATTCACTACCTGCTGATTTTAAAAATCTTTTTTGCCTGAACAGTCAATTTCATGACTATAACACAATACGGCGGTCCAATCTTTCTACCATTTGTTATCCTTCTACAAGGTCTAGCTTTTCTATTCGTCATACAGGTGTAAAAGTATGGAATTCATTGCCTGAAACTGTTATGGTGTCCGAAGATAGGAAAGTATTTAAAAGAGAAAGATTTATGTTATGTCGTAATGTAATACGTATGTTATGTTGTCGTAAATTCTTGTGTTGTCCTTAAATTTTAGTGTTGATGTGTGATAGTTGTTCGTTTGTTTTTTCTTGACAATGGTTTAGGCTAGAATTGTATTAATAGTTTTTACAATCCCACCAGAATTAATGAAGCATCGTTTTTTTATGCCACTGGCATGCCTGATGCTTTTAAGAAACACCAGGTTTATTTATATTTGCCATTAAAATTGTACCTTACCTTACCTTACCTTAGCTACGATTCTTCATCAGCTGATTACAGGTTTGTTTCCTTCCCCGACGTTGACCAAGAAGATTGCCAGCCTGACGAGGACCCTGCCAAGAAGGGCCGAAATATCGCTGATGAAGAATCGTAGCTCCATTGTCAACATTGTTTGAATATATGTTTCAAAGTCAGCTTGGGCTCAAAGAGTATTTAAGCGCTAACATGCTAAAACGGCTATGTCGGAGAATCTGCTCTGAAGATGTACTTGGCTGTCAGCACTAAAATAGCACTCTGGTATAAGGCTAAGTATCTAGAACAGTCTAGTAAACTAAGCCTATTTTTGGAACTATTATCAGAGGCTGCACCATGTGCACATGGTGCTCTCAGCTGCTCCCAAGGTTTTATTTATTTATTTGAGTCCAATACCGGCCAACTAGGGCCATTATACAAAACAAAATAACACTTTACACTTTACACACTAAGTTGGGTCAAACCCGCAATATAACAACTCCCCCCATTTCAGCCAGGTAGAAAGAGATAGCCGCATGTGCGGCCCAGAGAGAACAGCCAAAAGAGGGTTCTGGGACTCCAGAATTCTATTTTTGAGCGAAAAACAAGCGGATTTAAGAACTTCAGAGAAAGATGGAAGACCTTTACCAACAAACATTGCCGAGGCACTACAGTTCCAAGAAAAACCGTGCAACCACCGGAGGGAGTTATTGTACAGAACACGGAAAGAATTACTGCGTCTGACCGTGATGTTAGTCACAAGAGAAATACCATAAAGTTGTGTGCAGTAAGCCCGGAATAGGAAAGATTTCACCACTCCGTCACACTTCGCGAATTTCCTGATCAGGAGGTTGGCGCGAGCAGAGAGTGATCTGGCCAATGCATTAACATGGAGTTCATCATCCAGCGTGGGGGTAAAAGTGAACCCCAAGTACTTGAAGGATGAAACAAACTCAAGTTGAACCCCTGAAAGAAACACTGGTGGAATTACTAGGAGTCTCATACCAGGGGGAATGAAGGCCATGCATAATGTTTTCTTAGTATTGAAAATAATGTCATGGCGACTAGCAGAACTATCACACAAACCCTGTAGTTTGTTGAGTGCAGACACAGACAGAGCCAGGACAGCAAGGTCATCGGCATAGCTGCAATTGTTAAAGCACGTCCCTTAAATAAAGCACCCAACACCAGCAGTTGCTAACGTCACATTAAGCTCATCTATGTATAAATTATACAAAAGAGGAGACAGTACACCACCTTGCCTGACCCCATTCAGTAGCGGGAACCGTCTACTAAGCACCCCGCCCCATATAATACAAAATCGTTCATTCTGAAACCAACAAGACAGAGTAAGCACGATTCGGGGATCTACACCGCGATCAAGAAGGCATCCCAGCAGTTTTTCGTGATTTACCCGGTCAAATGCAGCCTTCGTATCAATAAAACATACAAAAACCGGAGAAGAAAAAAGCCAAAAATAGTGGATCACCGACTTTATACAGAAAATATACAAAACTCGGTAGACGACCTCACCCTGAACCCAAACTGGTAATGAGAAGCTCGAACCTGAGGTTCAATAATACCTATAAGGCACTTTTCAAACACTTTCGATACAACAGCGGCCAAAGCAATGGGCCTGTAACTACCGAGGCTACTAACATCCAACACCGAAGATTTAAGGATAGGGGATATGTACACTTCTGTCAACTCTTCGGGCACGAAACCATGCGTCAAAAACCCATTAAAGAGACATGTTAACATACAAGTAAACGTCGACCCAGCATGCTTCAGGTGGTTAGCAGTTATCCCGTCCAGACCACCCGCTCTGCCCCCAGTAAGCCCAGAAAGCACCGCAACAGCCTCGTGTGCTATCAGTTGCTCACTAGAAACAAGAGTCGAAAACACCCGGGCACGACCCTCAACGCTACCCACATTAGAAGGAAACCGACGAAAAAAACTCTGAATAATGATTTGCCCAAAGGTTAGCAACAGCAACTTAGCCAACTACGCCACCAACAACATCCGCCACCTTAGGGACAGTTGATCTACCGTGCCTACTAACAGTACTCCAGAACTGCTTAAACTTACAGGCCCCGAGGGAAACTGGTAACGCAGACGCTTTCAGCTTTTCAACGTGGTTTTTGCACCACCTGGAAGCACTCCTATACTTACTGTTAAGTAGCTTTCTAACCTGGTCTAACTGATCATCGTTGATCCTGCCCGCGTAAATCCAATCCAAACAAGACCAAAGGTGTCGATGGGATCTCAAAAATCTAATATTTGATTCAGACAATCGGGTCTTGTCTTCGCCAGATCCAGTCTTGGACAGGCTAATCATCAGAGAATACCAAGTTGAGATATCTCTATAAGCCATATCTATTTTGACGATACTGACCGAGACTTCCTGCCGATTTCCGACCGAACTACTAGTCCAGAAAAAAAAATTCAGAAACAAAACCAGCGTATCTCCTTATCCCTATAAAGAACATCTAATCAACTTTGAATAAAAGTTTGACTTAAGAAAAATCCGGTTACAACCGGATTCCGGAATAATTATATATCCGAGTAAAAACCATTGTCATATACCGACTCAGCCTCTCTTCTTACCCCTTAATCTGTCATCTAATCGAACTTTTGCTTTTAACAAATTTTCTGGTTTTGGCGGATTCCGGGCGAACTAGTTGTCCCGCGAGAAAATGATTTTCACCATCGTGTTCGGCATGTATTTTTACCCATAAATCAAACGTTTAATTAACTTCAAATTAAACTTTTACTTTTAACCAACTTTCCGGTTTTCGCCGGATTTCGGACTAACTACATGTTCGGCGAGAAAATTATTTTCACCATCGTGTTCAGCATGTCTTCTTACCGCTAAATCGACCATTTAATCAACTTCAAATAAAACATTTACTTTTAACCAATTTTCCGGTTTTTGCCGGATTCCGGACGAACTTCTAATTGCAGGACGAAAAAATAGTTTTAAGAAACCAATGAGATAGCCAATTGTGGGGTAAGAAGACATGTTGAATCCATATCTGAAACTTATTTTCTCGCCAGAGAACTAGTTCGTCCGAAACCCGGCCAAAATCGGAAAATTTGACAAACGAAAAAGTTCTATCTGAACTGTCTTAGAGGTTTGACATATGGGTGAAGATACATGCTAAATCGATTTCTGAAAATTATTTTGTCGCCGAACAACTAGTTCGTCTGGAATCCGGCCCAAACCGGTCAATCGGTTTTTCTGAAAATCAGTTGATTTTTTGTCAAAACAGTCGTTTTTTTATGGCACTTGCCCTTCGGCCAAGTGCCATATAGCGATCGCAATTTCTGTCCGTCCGTCGGTCTGTCGGTCTGTCCAGGTTTTGCTAGTTCGGGCACTTCCAGATAAGCTAGGACGATAAAACTTGGCAAGCGTATCAAGGACCCCAAATGATTAAGTTGGAAATAGTCACTTCCCCGATCCGAGCACCGTGGGGGGAGTGGAGGGAGGGGAATCTGGAATCTTGAGGTATTTTTAACTTTTGAACGGGTGATCGGATCTCGATGAAACTTGATATTTGGAACGACCTCATGCCTCAGACGACCCACTTGAAATCCGGACCGGATCCGGTGACTTTTGGGGGGAGCTGGAGGGGGCAACCGGAAATCTTGGGAAACGCTATGAGTGGAGGGATCGAGATGAAACTCGGTGGGAAGACACCTAGCAAACACTAGATACATCATTGACATAACCGAGCCGATTCGGGCACTGTGGGGGGGAGTGGAGGGAGGGGGAATCCGGAACCTTGAGGTATTTATAACTTTTGAACGGGTGATCGGATCTCGACGGAACTTGATATTTGGAAAGACCTCATGCCTCAGACGACGTACTTAAAATCCGGACCGGATCCGGTGACTTTTGGGGGGAGCTGGAGGGGGCAACCGGAAATCTTGGGAAACGCTATGAGTGGAGGGATCGAGATGAAACTTGGTGGGAAGACACCTAGCACACTAGATACATCATTGACATAACCGAGCCGATTCTGGTACTGTGGGGGGAGTGGAGGGAGGGGGAATCCGGAATCTTGAGGTATTTATAACTTTTGAACGGGTGATCGGATCTCGATGAAACTTGATATTTGGAACGACCTCATGCCCCAGACGACCCACTTAAAATCCGGACCGGATCCGGTGACTTTTGGGGGGAGCTGGAGGGGGCAACCGGAAATCTTGGGAAACGCTATGAGTGGAGGGATCGAGATGAAACTTGGTGGGAAGACACCTAGCAAACACTAGATACATCATTGACATGACCGAGCCGATTCGGGCACTATGGGGGGGAGTGGAGGGAGGGGGAATCCGGAGCCTTGAGGTATTTATAACTTTTGAACGGGTGATCCGATCTCGATGGAACTTGATATTTGGAAAGACCTCATGCCTCAGACGACGTACTTAAAATCCGGACCGGATCCGGTGACTTTTGGGGGGAGCTGGAGGGGGCAACCGGAAATCTTGGGAAACGCTATGAGTGGAGGGATCGAGATGAAACTTGGTGGGAAGACACCTAGCAAACACTAGATACATCATTGACATAACCGAGCCGATTCGGGCACTGTCGGGGGAGTGGAGGGAGGGGAATCCGGAATCTTGAGGTATTTATAACTTTTTAACGGGTTACCGGATCTCGATGATACTTGATATTTGGAACGACCTCATGCCTCAGACGACTCACTTAAAATCCGGACCGGATCCGGTGACTTTTGGGGGGAGCTGGAGGGGGCAACCGGAAATCTTGGGAAACGCTGTGAGTGGAGGGATCGAGATGAAACTTGTGAGAAGATACATCATTGACATAACCGAGCCAATTCGGGCACTGTGGGGGAGTGGAGGGAGGGGGAATCCGGAATCTTGAGGTATTTATAACTTTTGAACGGGTGATCGGATCTCGATGGAACTTGATATTTGGAAAGGCCTCATGCTTCAGACGACCCACTTAAAATCCGGACCGGATCCGGTGACTTTTGGGGGAGCTGGAGGGGTTAACCGGAAATCTTGGGAAACGCTATGAGTGGAGGGATCGAGATGAAACTTGGTGGTAAGACACCTAGCAAACACTAGATACACCATTGACATGACCGAGCCGATTCGGGCACTGTTGGGGGAGTGGAGGGAGGGGGAATCCGGAATCTTGAGGTATTTATAACTTTTGAACAGGTGACCGGATCTCGATGAAACTTGATATTTGGAAAGCCCTCATGCCTCAGACGACCCACTTAAAATCCGGACCGGATCCGGTGACTTTTGGGGGGAGCTGGAGGGGAGAACCGGAAATATTGGAAAACGCCATGAGTGGAGGGATCGAGATGAAACTTGGTGGGAAGACACCTAGCAAACACTAGATATATCATTGACATAACCGAGCCGTGCCTACTCGTAACAAGTGCCATATGAGCTCGTAGCTCTTGTTCTGAAAATCAGTTGACTTTATTTCATAACTGTCTTTTTTTCTTGAAAACAGTCGTTTTTCTGCAAAAACAGTCGGTAAAAATCACCAGCCAGTCGGTAAATGCCTTGCCCCCCCCCCCCCCCCACAAACATTTGGTTAGTAACGCCTCCGGTATCTGGAACTGTTTTTTTGCGCTGAACAAGTAGTTCGCCCGGAATCAGGCCAAAATCGGAAATGCGGTAAAAGTAAAAGTTCATTCTTAATTCGGTTATAGGTTCGCCTCATGGGTCAGACCACACGCCGAATCCGTGTCTGTAGTTTGTTCATTGAATACTTTTCAGTTGTTGTGTGTGATATGTACTTTCTTTATTTTCTTTTCATTCAGTAGTCCATTTCTTAAACTTGTACAGTGGGTCATAAATAAATATTATATTATATTACATTATATCACATATGTTGGATCCACATCCGGTTAACCGTTTGGCCTTAATTTGTCAAAAAGTACCATCCGGTATGATTTGTCTGCAGGACCCGATTGTCTGGATCAAGAGATCCAATAAATGTTTCATTTTTGGAATCCCCGAAACCGTTGGTCTTGTCGTGTGTAGATACCAGGACGCAACTTAGTTAAAAGGACTATTCTGTGCTTCATGGTAGCTATAGCCGCTGTATGATGACCTCGACAACGCAGAATTGAGTGGATAAGCATTTTTTAACTACTCTTGCAAGTGTCATATTCTCTTTCGGGTCTTGTTGTATCGTGCCCACGGTTTTGTCAAGGAGAGACTTTTAATTTATATCTAATGAACGCATTATTTTTCACTTTCCAGGAAATTAGCGCCCTTTCATCCCTTCGGCAATACATCCATGAATCCGTCTTTGCTTCTTCAATATTTCGTGATTTTTATAGAAAAAACGGGCAATGTAAACTCTGAGTGTACCCCCCCCCCCCAACCAACCCTCCAACCCCATGCTCAGTTGCGACTGGCTTTATGCAGTTGAGTGCAACGGTGGGAGACGATAGATAAGCTGTCAAAGAGTAGTGTGCCGTATTTCTGTTTCAGGTTTATAGTAGGCACTGGAGGGTCTTATACAGCACAAGCTCTGCCGACTACCCTGTCAAGAGTAAAGGTATATCGGCGTAGGTTATCCTTCCTTAGGTAGACCACGAATATCCTTCTAAATTTCCTCAGATTGCCGGGAATGCGCTGTGCCTGGCCAAGGACAAGACGAGCAAATCCGGCTCGTTCTGGTGCGTCCCCTAAAAACAGAAATAAGCAAAGGAAAGCACGAAGTTGACGTTGCTGGAAATCATACCCCTTTTAGTGTTATAGGCTGTCGACCACGTTGCCTCTTGCCTTCCCCGGCTAATGGCCTGTCCTCTGCCGGTAACCCCGAAAAAGTGCGTGACACCCACTATTCCAGACAAGTCAATGATTTTCGGTTGGGAATTTAGGTGACGCAAGAACACGTCGGCTGCTGGACTGACGACCATGCGTCTGAGACGGATGCCCCAAGGCCCAGCTGGATCTGGAAGCCACCGCCCTAAAGAAAGCATATAAGGCCCAGGAATACATGGGTATCAGTTGGTTTTGTGTTCAGTTACAGACACCATAGGAACCGGAACTTAGAAGACTGCTTATAGGTAAGTCAGGTTTTGTATTTTGGGAGAATTTTCAGTAGCGGAGGTGTTGAGTTTACTTCAGTGGGTATCCAACACGGATCTAGCTGTCATTTGCTCCGCTTCTGCCTTAGTTTGTCGTTCCAGAGAGGTTCTAGTGAGAACACGCGATCATCATCAATTTCAGAAAGTCTCAAGTTTTCTATATTCATGTATGAACAATCCACTATTACTGCTACTATAGCCTGCTTCCGCTTATCATTTTTATTTTGTTATTATGCTGTCCTTGTTTTAGTTTGAAACTTCATGTGAAATCCATTTGGTTATATACTACAAGAAAAAAGGAAAATAAACGATCACAAACGAAATTATTAAAATCTGTTGTGTTTATTCGTGACAAATTTTTTGTTGGTTGTAAAAACCACGTGCAACATCACTGATTTATAAAGCGAGTATGTATAAAATCTGCAGACATAAGTATGATTTACATGTGTTTGGTGATTTGAACAGTTTCGTTTCTCAACTATATTTTTATTACTTTTTATACCAAGTATTCTAAGACCATGCTGTAGAAATCGAGATAAACTGAAGCGTGAGAGAATCTTTGATGCTCTGCTCAAGGCCGTATCCAGGGGCGGGGGGGGGGGGGGCCTTTAAGACCGACAGGAGATGGGAATTTGGTGGAAGGAACATAGCACGTCAGAAACTATAAAGTTTCTTTCGCCAGAAATAGGGTTGAGGCATTCGTCAGGCATAGTTTATTCGCACCGCATGAAAAGCCAAAGTGAATCGCCATAAATTCCCGCCATATGTCGCGTAGTGAGTGCGATGACACATTGCGAATCCGATTCTTCGCAATCTCCCCCCTCCCCCCGAAACATAAAAAGTAACGATTTTTATAGGATTTCCCTCTGAAACATATTTGTCCGACCAGCAGGCAATAGCCCCCCCCCCCCCTTCAAAATACATTCCTGGATACGGGCCTGGGTCTGCTAATGAAAGTTTCCGAAACGACTTAATTTGTTTACTGCACGTGCTTAAGACGGCCTCAACAAAAGACGTCGTATCCGCTAAACCAACTTACTGTTTGCGGTACTCCCAGACTTTCCTTCTACACATGTGTCTTAAACAATGACAAGACTGCAAATTCATTCACTCGTCACGTTGGCAGCTGCAGAGTTTCTAACCACTTTGCTCGTAGCCTATATCGAGCGTGTTCCACCCTACTTACCGTAGTTACTACGCATGGCGTGACGACTTCAGGCTTTTTGCCGTCAAGGCTGGACCGATTTTCCAGCAGAAAATCATGCCACGGGCGAGTCCGAACAATCACGTTACTGAGATGCGTAGTTACCACGCTTACTACGCTCCCGAGCATGGCAAGCAAATAGTTACTGTTTCGAGGAGGTTGGAACGGTCAGCGTAGTATCTTTTAAGGCGGTTGGAACGAAAATAGTAACTAATAGTTACTATTGTTAGAAGGGTGGAACACGCTCATTAGTTACGTGATGCAGTTGGTAAATTCCCTTCACTAGGGCAGTGAGTCATGGGTGAGTAATTAGCATTTACATATTTGAGACCTTTGGCTATCAACTGGCAAAAAATGTCATCCTCACGATTATTTTTGAATGTCTTCTTTCATTTATATTTCATTTCTTGCTCGGAAAGTGTCGCCGTGTAGGTTAGAAATAGTCCGTGCCTGAAATCGTGTCTAGCCATGAAAGTGATCCACAGCAGAATATAGTAATACGGTCTTTAAAACAAGCCGATTGAATATGGTTATATATTTATTATTATGCGCTTGGGATACCAAATTACAATCACTATTTTTATAACACAGGGGTAAAAATTGCCGAAAATGAAAAATAGCAGAAATCAGAAATGGTAAATGAAAATCGAAAATTGTGGGAACCAAGTCTCACTTATCGTTTTTTCTACATTTCATCGCCCTCTTTTCTCATCGAGTTTTCTTCTGCGTTTTCATTTAATCATTCCCCTTTCTTTCCCTACCCATTGAACCAAGGACAAACCTCGGGACGTACTTGGTAGAATGATTGGCATGTCTTGGGTAATTGGCAAGCTCTTGTGTTATCTCCGCCTGACCTTAGTTTTTATCATAAGGTTCCGCATAACCGATGGAGTTAATCATGCATAACTAGTTAATAACTGAATATAATTAAGCCAGCGAAGGTGATTAGGTGCAAGATAATACTCAAAGTAACTACGCTTTGACATAATTTATTGGTCGGTTGCGGCATTTTAGTTTTCACGCCTCTGATAACGTAATAGTTACTAGTTATGACAGGGTTGCCGCGTGTCGCACGATAGTGTGAATTGTCACTCTATTTTGTTCATGTCACGTAGGACATGAAAATCACTCTATTTCAGAAAATATTCTAATGGATTCCGACCATAAGTGACTATTTCAAGTTCCGTTCTTAAAATGAAACTAAGATGTGTAATTTTTTCAGAGGCGATTCCGGCCAAAAGTGACCATTTCACGTTTTCTCAAGAAAGTAAAATTTCACTCCTAATTCACTCTCTGTTTTGGGCCAAAAGTCACTCTCTAAATATTTTTGATGTGGCAACCCTGAGTTGTGACGGTCGGACAAAAACAGTAATTAGAGGGTAATAGGCCGAAATACTCCGGGTTTTTTGTATAGTTATAGATCGCGTTATCTTTCGTTCAAGTAACAAAACCTCCCATCTTTCACGTACTTCACTGAAAGTATTTGATTGAGATGGTATTCGATAGGAATAATTATTGTGAAGACAACTGTACCTTTTATTCCTGCAAAACCCTAACACCGGCCAGCTTTGGAAGCGAAAGTAAAGCGCAAAAGTAGGCCTACCAACAAAAGGCGAGCACACAACAGTATTTTTAGAAATATCAGTGGTTTATTTGTAGTTCGTGAACAGTGCGCATCGTTTATACACCAGCTTGTCAAACTGCCATACATGTACAGTGATAAAACTACTCACAGATAAAACCATTTATTTGGAATAGAGCTCTTTGTGCGGAACTATTAGCGTGTTCCACCCTTCTAACAATAATAACTATTTTCGTTCCAACCTTGTGATAAAATACTACGCTGACCGTTCCAACCTTCTTAAAATAGTAACCAATAGTAACTTTTTGCTTATCACGCTCAGAAGCGTAGTAAGCGTGATAAATACGATCTCTGTGACGTGATTTGCCCGATTAGCCCGTTGCCCGATATTTTGCCGAAAAAAGAAAAATGCGTTCCAGCCTTGACGCCAAGAAGTAAGGATCCGTAAGGGCAAGCGTAGTAACTACGGTAATTAGGGTGGAACACGCTCTAAGCCTGCCAATTAAATGGCGAACAAATAGAAGTATTTTGAAGTTTCAGTGGCTTATGCGTAAATCATGAACAGTGTTTGCTTTGTTTATGAACCGGCATGTCAAGTCGCACCTAGCGTTTGCGATACATGGTGCCGAGTTCTGCTACATTCGTGATTTCACGACAGCACTACTCACAGATCAAATCGCGAAAATTATTTAGGAAACTTTTTTTTTAGATTGTGGAATTTATGGAATGATCGCAATCTTTGTCTTCGTTTCGATTCGTAATAAGTCTTGTAGTAGGTATAAATGGAGGAGAGTATGGGCGTTGGTCGTTGCCTGAAAAAAGGATCGATCAATGGCGAAGGTCAAGGTATCTGGTTCCGGTTTTTGCGACCATATATAGGATCCCTATGATGTGGCGCGTAAAACAAGTTGAGGGTGTAACTCGAATTGTGGAAAGCTTATCAGTTTCTATGTTTTCACCTTGACAGCTCGTGAGAGCTACCTAGTTGTAGAAATTGTCATGGTTGGCGGGTCGGGGTCATGTTATGGCAAGCGTTGTCAGGAGCAGTACATAGTGGTGGTACGAGCCAAAAGTTGGATGTTATGGAGATAATTGATTTGATTGATTGATTGAACTTATATTGCTCGTAAAAGTCGGTTTTCAGTTTTTCTGTTTCATTGGACTATATTTGAAGAAAAAAAATACACAACTAATAATAATAATAATAATAATAATTTATTGGAAAAAGCCTAATACGGCCATACAACAGATTCCTGAAGCGCCAACAACAATTTATAACACTAATATTGAAACACAAACTATTTTCTTCTTTTCATTGCATTCAAAACGAAAGAAACTACCTCACGGATTACACTTTTATTTGTCGACTTTAAGATACCAGGGAAGAGAACACCACCAGCCATCCCAACTAAACCCAATGAAGGAAGCTCTTGGCACTGTCCTAGAAGGTGGGTATCTTGCCCAGTGCAACAAAGTGGGCAATTGTAGTTCTCCTCACCGACCTGTTTTCGCCTATCAAAAGCTTTCTTTCTGTACCATAATGAAATCCCGGGCAGGAAGGCACTTAAGGAGCGCTTGGCATGGGTAGGGAAATAACCGATATTAGTTAAATAAACCTAATCGACTATCTGAATACACTATGTAAAGAAAAAGGAGAAGATGAAAAAAAACCTTTGGTTTCAACAGATGAAAAAAGAGAGAAAAATCAGGGGAAACAATGCAGGAGAAAGAAATAAAAAAAAAACGCGGGGGGGGGGGACATTAAACAGTTTTTCTGTAATGACCTTTCGCCGAGCCTTTCGCTGCTCGCTTTAGTGAATAAGGTTATTGGAATTCCGGTTATCTAACGGTAGCAGATTCCAAATAATCGGCGCAAAAAACTAATTAAAAAAAAGCCCGTTTTGTTGAGGGCGCTTCTTGGACGATTTTGCAAAAATTTCGGGTCTTATAAGAAAGAAGATCTTGATGTTCTGTGAGCATATTTTCGAATGAAGACGGGAGGAGGTTATTGAAATACTTAAAACAGAAAGTTACGATCTGGAAATCCCGAGTCCGGTGAACAAATCAGCCAAATGGATGAAAAATCAGCACCGACAGTGGATGACCCAAAAAACTGAGCAGAGCTAGAGCTACTTGCTGAGCTTTGAGCTGACGCCCGTCTATGTCCCTCTTAGCCGCTACGCATTGAGAAGAAAAGACCGTAGCATGGTGACGTCACAATGTTAAACAACCAATAGTCGCTTACTCTCGACTCTGCTTTTCCTGGCCTCTACTGCGATGAGCTTTTTGTAGAGGTAATGAACCCTCTTGATGACTAACTTTTCGGGTCGATGAAGAATCGCCGTGTGCCCAGCGAAGAGACAGAATGTCACGATAACAAACGTTGTTGATTGGTTTGCACAGGATTTAATTCAATTCAGAGGGTTCGCTTGGGTGAAGTTTCTTGTTGTTCCCGAGGTTCATTGGCGTGTTTCTGACTTATTCATATAGAGTACTGTGATGTTCCGCATAGCTCCTAACCTCCCCTCGTTTGCATCGGGCAGGCCGTTGGGAATCTATTCGACTCCGCATGGTCTTATTACAGAGATTGGGAGAGTTCTTTTGCTATGTGTTCTTGGTGAAACCGTAAGTTACAGTTGTGATTGAATCACGAAGGAATTTAGAATCTCTAAGTCGTGCCACTGTACTTAAAGGACCCCTCGCACTATTTACTATTCAACTTACAGTATTTTAAAATATTTGAATACTTTGAAACTAGGCTGTGCTTTCAACAAATAATCCAAGGTTTTGGCTGTTTTAATCCTTTTCCGAGACCAGTCGACTTACAGCGAAAACAGGGGAAACATTTCCTTATCCATTTTTTCTGATGGAATAAGCAGACAACCGTCGACAGCGTGATACACATCAAAGGTAGCGAAACACGGCAAGTGAGAAAACCAGCGTGGTTTTGTTAGAGGGGTTGTACCTTTACGAAATTGGGGTCTCCGGGTTTAGAAATATACGGAGTGATTATGGAAGTAGGTTGCGCTAATATTATAGGTAAGCAGGGGCGTCACGACTGGGGGGGGGGGACGCCCCCCCCCCCCAAAGCTGTCGGCCAGTCGGTAAACAAAACCGAGTCGGCACGAAGCGCCGCGATTTTTCGTCAAAACAGTTGATTTTTTATATGAAAGCAGTCGGTTTTTCTGAAAATCAGTCGATTTTTTTCAAAAATGTAATTTTTTTTGTTGAAAACAGTCGTTTTTTTTTCAGCAGAAAAAGTCGGTAAAAATTACCGGCCAGTCGGTAAATGCCACTTCCCCCCCCCAAAAAAAAAAAAAACATTTTGGCTAGTAATCGCGCCTCTGTAGGTAAGACAGGCCCTTTAAGACTGACAGGAGATGTGAATTCGGTGGAAGGAACATAGCACGTCAGAAACTATAAAGTTTCTTTCAGCAGAAATAGGGTTGAGGCATTCGTCAAGCATAGTTTATTTGCACCGCGTGAAAAGCCAGATTGAAACACCATAAATTCCCGCCATATGTCGCGTTGTGAGTGCGATGACACATTGCGAATCCGAGTCTTCGCCATCGCTGTGGTATATAGGGCATGTGAAGCCTTTGGGATCGTGTGTGAAAGTTTTTCGCTCTATTGATTTTTCTCTCTTTTTCAAAGACGTATGTCAGTCACTTGCTCCAACTTTAAAGTTCAGTTTTCACTTCATCTTGCTCCGTTTTAGTTAAAGTGGCATCATAATAGGCCTTTGTGAGTGTTTGGATATTTTGAGGTTTTGTTAGAAATATTGAAGGAGTTAAGTTGGAAGCATTCTAGCATTTGTAATATCTGGACAGTTCAAGTCGTGACTTCAAACCGAGACTTGGTACGAGCGTTTTAGCATCTAGTGGCGCGATTCGGAAACACCATTTTAAGCAAATCGAACTTATTTTAACATAAGAATCAGACAAACAGAAAACAAACATTTAGCTGGTAAATAGATACAAGTAAAAAATTACAGCTAAATATGTCGTGATCTGTATATCCGGTAGTGGGTCTCTGCTAGACTTATCTTGGCAAATGCTGTCCGGAAGATAATTTTTTCCGAGGGGTATTCTTCGAAGGGTAAGTTCGCGGCTGTAGAAAGTTAAGATCTGCCGGTTGTTCTAGGTTCTACATCGGGTAAACACTCTTATAGGCAATAGGCAACACAGAATACATTAATTACATCCTTGTTTCCAATCACTGAATATACTCCAAGCACTGAACTCCTCCAAAGCTAAGGCTGACTCCTGGCATATAGATCTTTCCATAATCGGGGTTATAATTACCTTGATTGTGTACGCATTTAGCAGTCCTACACCTACGTCAACCCATTATTGCTTACCTTAATTGTGTACACAATTAGCCATTCTACACCTATGTGATACCATAATTCCGCACTCGTCATCGAAATCTTAATCGTGGTGGCGTATGCCGAGGGAGTTGTAACTTGCAGATCATTACATACTAACTATATGGTCATTCATTAAACAACTTACTAAATCTAAGTTTACATTCGTTACAAATTTTTGGCAGTATCTTTTTCTTTCAGTAGTTTGTTTGAGGGCGGACAGGCCGGAGAAACACTTTGACAGCTCACGCGTTGGCTTAGTTACTGATGGATCGTCTTTATTGTATTTTATTGTGAAATAATGGTCTTGTTTGTTGCATGGTACTCCAAGAACAACCGATATTTAGAAGATAATCCTTGCCTACTCCCCAATGGGGTTCTCTTGCAGCCGGCTCGGAGCCGAAGTCCGACGAAGCTTTTTTTTTACCTAGCGAAGTGTTTTTTTCACGCCTGGCGTAACGAAGATCGCCAGGCGTGGCGACGCTCTCTGTGTGAATTAGGCTTAACGTTTATTTTTCAGCGATTGATCATTTCTTCTTTGTTTTCCAGGAAATGAAAGTCTTCCGGCTTCTGCCCTTGCTGGGGCTCGCACTGGCGAACGAAGGAACTCGTGAAAAGCGACAAGACGGCTTCATCCGGAGTTACTTCAACGAATTTCCGGCCGGATTTTCAAGCCTCTCTATTGGCGGAAAAAAAAATCAGCCGAACTATGAACCAGTGTATGAACCCGTCCGACCGGTGTACGAACCAGAATATCCTGCCTATGGTTGTCCCAAGCTGTATGGACAGCCTACAGAGTGCAGGCCTGCTGGCGACTGCGCGGTTTGGTTCGACGATATTCTGAAATATGAGGGAACGACTTGCGAGTTGGATCATGGAGTTGCTGGACTGTGCTGCCCCGCAATGCCGTACAATGGTGAGTACCTTCTTTTGGAAGCAAATCGATTATCCCAACTGCTTGTAGCATCCACGACTGTGATATCGCTTTCCCTTAGCTTTCTTTCTCCCCCCCCCCCCCTATATATTGCTGTGATCGGTACGTCATGGACACTGTTCTCTGATTGACGGCTTCCGTGAGCCGTGTGGAATAAAAAGCTCTTCTCTGATTGGTTGTCTCTATCCACTTTCAAAAAACGAAAGAAGAGTTACTCCAGAACAGGGTACATGTCTTTCAGCTCTTAAAGAAAGAAGAAGAAGAAAATCAGAGAAGGGTCTTGCTTTTCGTCTCGTTTTTTCATTGACTTTTAAAGACTTGTCTTGGAAGAAAATAGGAGATTCTGTCTAAGAAAAGAAAACATACGATTATAGATCTCTTAATCACTAGCTTATTTTAACGGCTTAGAAATCTTGTCGAATTAAACAGAAAAATTCCCCCTTTTCTGTGACTTGTGCTTTAAGAAACTCACTGTCAGATAAAGTTACCTGATCCTACCAGAAGAAATGGGAGGCTGTAGCTCGGAAGGTTACGTTGTTTCCGGTTTCGGGAATATAAGACTCTTTTTTTAGTCTAATACGTTTAAGTTATCCATCAGTTAGATGGGCCAGAATGTCCATGACATTTAGCACTTCCGCTAAGTATAATTTTTGATTTATTTGCTGATGCAAATATTTCCTCTGAATTGATTAGACCATCCTGGCTTGGGTTGTGTAATATCATGAGCAATAATTGTTCTGGAATTTATACTTAATTGCGTTCATAAATATGCATATGCCGTTATCTCTAACTCGTGGATTGCAGTTGCACCAGGAATTGATCGTATTACCTTCAAAACACGGCCCTGGCATCTCATTGTTACTTTAATTATATGTTGGCATTTTTGTGCAATCACCACGGTTGCAGGCCATTAGTCGGACCTACAGCAGGATCCACTACAGGTCATGTTCACTCGCCCATGTTAACATTTGTATTTGTTTGTGTAGCGGAATGACATATATATCGAGATTCAATAGCTGTCTTGTTCGCAGATCCCATACTACCTGTCTTTTTGGAATCCCAAAGCGTTACAGACTTTTTTTGTCTGTTGTCTATCCGTCCTTCTGTTAGCACGACAACCCTCAGAAGAGGTTGAAATATTTTCTTCAAACTTGGTATGCGGATTCTTTCAAAAATAGAGGTAGAGGTACAAGTTTGTAAGTTTGCCTCTTAGCCCTACATTTAGGGTTGGATTTGTTTATGGAGCCTCTGGGTCGCCGTTACCTGGGAAAGGATGACCAGAAATCTATCTGGCTTCACAGATTTTTCGTTCTGGGATCCCTCCGAAACCCATGGTATTCGGCTATCTTCTTCATCTTCTAAAAGGTTCAGTTTTCCGCCAATTTCCAGTTTTCTTGTGGGTTTTTTTTTGTCGGTTTTGGAGATACCACTGGAGGGAGAATCAGGGACAGTTCTTTGGACAGATGACCCACCTAACTACACTGTAAAAAGTTTCTCCGAGTAAGCATTAAAGTTAACTGCAGTATTTGCTACTGGAATTAACCTTATCTCTACTGGGATAACGTTAATCCGAATTAGAGATAATCTTATCTCAACAGAGACAAGATTAATCCCAGTAGCAAATACTGAGAGTTTTTTTTTACAGTTTAGGCTGATACGGAAGGTTTTCCAGGAGCCCAGGCTGACTGTGAATCATATTTAAGGGAGCTATCGCAGGTTTCTTTTTCTAACTACAGGACTTTTGCCAAGAATGGCCGAAATGTCGGTAGAAGAAATCTCAGCTTGACTATCCGTTTGGCGGCATCCAAGGCTCGTTGGCCCGAAATTATCAGGAAATTGAACGATTATTTTTTCTTCAGCCGAGCCGAAGCTCTTCCAGAAGTCAAACAAGAAAGTCCACTTAAGACAACCCATCGACGCGTACGACCTCAACATTGCAGCTGAAGAAGGCCAACTTCAGATGAAACTTTTGGGTGAAACAGAACGTCTACTTCTACAGAAGGGTATTTCAGTTCAGAAAAATACACCCGCTTATGGCCATCTTCTTTTCTTCCAAACTTCAGGCGCGGCTATTGGATCTTCTAGGAACGCCCTATTGGCTGTCGAAAGCACAGAAGCTCTTAGCAAAAGGTAAGTTGGTCCAATTTTAAGGCAGTTAGTGTTCAATTGTTGAACGAGTCTGGGTTATGTGTTCATAATCTGCAGTGGAAGTATGTTACTGGGACACTTAATCTTACTTCGGACGTTATAATTTGTGGCTAAATAATAAAATGGAAACCCAAGACACAGATGTTCTTATGAGACCTTATCGAGCTACTTCGCCTCACAACATTTGACCTTTGAAGTGGTTGAAGTTCCACTTAAATATGTCTTAAGCTGAATCATCTGAAAAGAATTATAATAATAATAACGCTTGTTTATTGAGCCAAAAGGCCATACAAGGTTTTATACACTTTTCACTTTACAATTACACCTCTAGAATACATGCTACGTAATCTAAGCTAGACTTTCATTCCTGAGACTGAATCCTTTAGTCACATATTTACAAACATCTACGATACATTTGGGGTTGGAAGCGATTTTGACCCGCCCCCAACAAATATTACTCTCAAATGCGAAAGCTCTTGGCACTCTAAGAGGAAGTGGTTAAAATCCTCCTCCTTCAACTATACGTCCACCGTCCCAACTGCTAGAGCATGTATATTTTTGGCGATTTTTTGTTTCTAACATTTATTATCATCTAATATAAAGGGTTGACTCTCCATTTGTTTTTTGGTTTTTTTTTTGGGGGGGGAGGCTCTGACTCCGGCCCTTGCCTTGTTTTACCTCCATCCCCCAATCCTTTCCTTGCAACTGTAAACCATATGTATTATGACCGTTTCTTGATAATAAAACCAACTGCTGAAAGTAATTTTGTGAAATCATAAAATGCAAAAAAAGTAAGGAAACATCATGTGATAAACTGAATTTCTAAAGCGAAATCTTGCATTTCACGTTTTCATTAATCGTGACCATTAGACAGTAGTAAAACTTTGATCGGCAGTTGTAACCGCACGTTTGCTTCAAGCTAAGTTTACCGTGAGTTTCTAGCAGTGGTTAGCTGTTTTTCTGTTGTATATCTTGCTCTGATTGTGTTAATTCGTCATATTTGGGCGTCATTGGTGTGACGGTTTGGCTGGTTCAAGGTCGAAGAGCGGTTGAGCCACTCCGTACTGCGAGGACAAGGCGGTAAGGTTAAAGGAATTCGACAGATATTCCTTAAGCCCAAGCTGACTGCGAATCATATTTGACGGTGCAAACAGGATAAGTCAGCTACATTTTCCAGATTGAGCGGCTTGAGCCTAAAGAGGAACCTTGCCAAGAAGGACCGAAATAAGCTCTAATAAAATGTAGCTGACTCATTATTTTTGCACCGTCAAATATTAAATGAATTCGCTGGTTTGCGACCATTCGGATTTTATCACCATTCCTTATTTGAACGTCGCCGAACTTTGCCGTCCCACTATCCTAAGGTTGCTATCCGGCGAAAACGGATATTTCTACGCCACCATCGATAAAAGTACAAACAAAGAATTCTCAGTTGTTAAGGTATAGAATTTTCGACTTTTAGCCTAAATTATTAGCGTTTGGTAACTATTATGAACCTGAGAGGTATTGGAAACGTTTTAGACCCTTTCCTGATTGTTTAGTCACATAGAGCTGAGTTTAATCAGATATGAGATGAGATCTTGAGGGTTGCAAACTCTTACCGCAAAAGTAGTCAGTTGGTCAATTTTAACCAATCCAATTTGATCAATTTTGACCAATCCAATTTGGTCAATATTCTGCACCTTCGAGTCAAAACTTGGGCTTAATAATGGTCAATCAAATAATATCAATATTGACCAGTAATACGGTAAGGAGACCGGTTACGCAAAGTTTGCCGCGTTTTTCGTCCGAGGCAATGGGACTGGAGTCGAGAGGGCTAAAACAGCCAAAACTTTGTGTAATATTCTTGAAGAACTGCGGAGTTTTAAAGCTAAAGTAAAGTAGTACATTATCATGAAACATTTTTAGCAGAGGTGCGAGGTGTCCTTGAATAGGAATTTCTTTACAGATGTCCAGGCTAATATAGTTTACTCTATAGTTCAGTTTTCGAGTGTATCAGTTTTCCCCCTGAAAAACGAGCTAGTCGTAAAGAATTCAGCTTTCTTCGGATCGTTCGGTGACCTGTTGCTCTTGACCTAGAACTCTACAGCATGGCCTAGATGGTATTTCAGATCATTAGTGAAAATAAGTGGCGGAACCTGGAATTTGACATTGGAATGATTCATAGGTTTTTTGAGGAGGCCGCAATTATAGTGGGAAGTGGGCGCGAAAAAATGTGGCAAAGCATGCGGTTTTCTCATGATTGTTTTTGTTTTCCTTGGTTTTTGTCAACGGAGCCTTCCGGGAGCGCATGATTTGCGGAATAGCTGGTGAAATTTTTGCACACAAAAAAGGCGTGCTTTTTTTTTTAGCTTTTAATCACTCGATTTTTATTTTTCAAAGAATGTTTTTCACGGTTCACGGTAGGAAAAGCTACCAAATATTTGTCTTCTCCTCTAATAAAAATTGCGTTCATGCATCGTCAGAGACAATTTAGTAATAATAAAAAACAGAGAAAAAATGTAACTTTAAAATTTGGTATCACATTTTTTCACATTATTTTTTTTTTTTTTTATCGAGTGAACTAAAGTTTATCGTACCGCGCATGTGACGTAACTAAGGATTGTCAACATTTTTGTACAAAAAGGCGCTTTTTATGGCACTTGAGCATACTCAAGTGCCATATAGCGATCGTAATTTCTGTCGGTCTGTCGTTCTGTCGGTCTGTCCCGGTTTTGCTAGTTTGGGCCCTTCCACACTTTCCTCTTGTTTGCAGTTACGTCTCATTGCTGGCAGGCTAAACATTTGCCAAACTAAAGACTCCCCTCCCTCCTGTTAACTTCGCTTCCCTCTAACGGGAGATTGAGAGAAAGCTCTTTTCTTGGAATTAAAAATATTGGAAGGTTCGTCTGTGTGGGAATGTCACACAGGGAGCACTTTCTATAGTTAGTACGGTTTAAGGTTTGGATTGTGTATGTGACATATGTAAATGTTGTTCTGTTGTTTTGTGATGGCCGCAAGGCTTTAGCGTAATAATCTAGCACTAATACCACATAGCTGACTGCGCTATAAGGATACGTCAGCTAATTTTATCCGAGCGATATTTCGGCCCTTCTTGGCAAGGATCCTCTTCAGCTTCTTTCTCTTCTCTTTTTGCTCTTTCTTAATTTCGCTTTTCGTTTCTTTCTAATCTCCTAATGGTGGGAGGTCTTTTCCAAAATATTTTCAAAACCAGGAAGCGGAAGTTCGCGCAAAAAAAAGAACTTGTTACGATTAATTCGTTTTTCCGTGGAGTCGAGTCGCCTTCAAAACAAGTGACAAATTGCGTGTTGTGTGACTTAATATCCCAAGCATTGAAATTCGTGAGTCTCACAGGTTGACAAAAAGGATATTATAATGTTATTTTATTTTAATAAGCGGCATGCAGTGAAAAGGGCGAGGTCAATTGTAGTCGCCAGAACCAGACGACGTTGCAAAATATTAGTCCACACGCCACGCCCTAATGATGTGACTCATTTGAGCATAACTGACTTCCCACTAAGCTTACACCCACTTGATTGGCCGCACTAATATATAGAAGAAAGAAATACCACCCGCTAGTATCTTTGACGTCTAACCGTATCTAAACGTGAGGGATCCTCCTGCTGGTCTCCAACAGCGAAAGCGACTTGACACATACAAAAGCAACTTTAAGCCATTGTTTCCTATTTTCCTTTTCGGTCAAAGGTGAACTAAACGTCATTCTAGCGGGGGTATAGACTGGACCGGTGTAGTAAACCAAGCTATTTTTACTACTGATCGTGTTCCACCCTTTTAACAACAGCTACTATTAGTTACTATTTCCGTTCTACCTCACGAAAATTTACTACGTTGACGTTCCATCCTTCTCGAAATAGTAACTAATAGTAACTATTTGCTTACCATGCTTGGTAGCGTAGTAAGCATGGTAACTACGGATCTCTGTAACGTGATTGGCTGGATTACCCCGTGGAGTGATATTTTACCGGGAATTTAAAAATGCCCTTGATGGCAAGAAGCCAAAATTCGTGACGTCATGCGTACCAACTACGGTGAAGTAGGGTGGAACACGGTCATTATCTTTATTTATTCAACTTAGTGCCACTCACACAAACATGCAAAAGTCACAACAACAGACAAAACGGTAACGAACGAAAAGAAAGAAACTGCATCATCAAACACAAAAAAAAAATGGGGCTTGAGCATGAAATTTGTTGTGCGTAAATCTTGCCAGACGATGTCCGCCGAAGGGGCAGAGACACGCGAAAAAGCTTCAGTGAGACCTCTATTTGGTTCCGAGACCACCAAGTAATTTCATCTCTATAGAGTCAATCGGAAATCCGAGTTGGGTAGCTTCTCTGTTCGGTCGCAAACCAAAAACGTGGACAAAATCTTACCAGTTTTCCTCCCTGAACGTAGGGTCAGATGTTACCGCGAAAACTCCAGTCGAATAACTTCCGACTTTTTTTCATAGGTTCCATCTTACCCCTGAAGAAGCTGGCTTCGGATTGGCTGGTTTTAGCCTGCGTGACACTATCATCTCCGACGCTTGTCCTGTTGAGCCATCTTGTGACGAATCTCCACTTTACCGTACCCACGACGGATCTTGCAATAACCTTCGTATTGGAAACCTTGGACAGTCAAAGACACCCTTCCAGAGAATCCTCCCTGCGCAGTACGCTGATGGTGAGACCCTTTTTTCTGCACGCGTTTTTCAAGTCAAAGTATGCCGTCAGTCCAAGCTGACAGCGAATCAAGTTCGACGGTGCTAGACTTTTGAAGTTTAAGTGAAAGGGCTGCGATAGGACAATCTGGTTGCCAATCACATTTAATTAAATAGGCTTGAAGACCGGATAAAATGCGTTACTTCGCTGCTCGACTATTCACAAATAATCGATTTTCGAATAGTGGACTTTCCCTGTTGGATTTGTGGTACCTCTATGCGCTTGTACCTGCGTTCTGTGCTTGACAAAAAAGATGTACGAAACTTTTTTGTTCAGGCACTAGCATTCTTCACTAAGCTCGCAACTGACCACTCAAAAGCCACGTTTGTGTTGAGATTCAAATTTTCAGCGTCATAGTAGAATTTGTGTTGTAGGACGGTCGTGGATATTCTGAACGTCACTACAATGTCACAAGTTTCTAAATAGAGAAAATAAGGGTGCGCGGTTTCAACAGACAACACTTGGAATGTTATGTGTTGTCGCGACAAACGTTATGCATGAAATGTTATGCATAACAAGCATCGCCAGGAAGAGCTGAAAAACCGCCAAAAAGCTTCTGCTGACTATTTTGTTTGTCGTCATGATATTGGAAAATTCGCCAGACGCTTTTTGGCGGTTTTTCGCCTCTTCCAGGCAATGCTTGTTATGCATAACATTTATGTATAACGTTTGTCGCGACAACAGATAACATTCCAAGTGTTGTCTTTTGCGTGACGTCTGTTGAAACCGCACATCCATATGTTGTATGTTATGAGACTTCTGACAGTGTACTACAGCAGATAGTGGAAAATTGAAAAATCCCTTAGCAGAATCCAAATAATTCAGTGTATTCAGTTAAAAGACACCAAAAGAAGTTAACTTTTCTATGCCAGTAGAGACTTGTCTTAGTTTCGGCCCTTCTTGGCAAGGATCCTCTTCAGGCTCAATGTACAACAGTATTGCAAGTAGGTCAGTTTGTGACAGAGTCAAGCTTCTCGAGCAGGTAAGTGTCAATGCTAAAGGGGCTTAAAATCCATTCGGGGTAGACTTGAATTAGCTACCCTTAGGTAGAGACCGCTGCGCTGCCAGCGAACTGAATCGAACCGTTTGCACAGGCATGCATATTGACGAGCAAGACCTCAAACTGAATTTATATATATATTTATTTTATTTCATTTGTACTTCTGTAAAGTAAGAAGTAGAAAACTGGTAATAGTGATATTAATTTTGTTACTATTTGAAATTATCTTCGGAGCGTAAGGTAAAGCAATGTTTCCATTTCCATTTCGACTGGTAATAGTTTATCTCCTAGTTTACGCCATATCAGTTCACTCCTTTAATAAATTATGTTTCGTTAAGTGTCAGTGTCATTACCAAGTAGTAGAGTAGAGTAGAATAGTAATTTACTGGCTCACACATTCACGGTTACAAAACCAAAATTGGTGAGTAGTGTCATGCACAAATTTATCAGTATAACATATACATTTAAAAGCACGTAAAAATGGCCAAAGGTTATTTAAAATTTCAACAATCTTTGGTATAAAACTATTTTGGTAACGGCCGTGTTTGTCCGCTACTGGTTGGAATATTGGGACCTTCGTAGAGACTGCTCGCTCTTGCCTTTCCCTCACATTGTTGTATGGGGGAGGGAGAAACATTGTAGATGGGGTGCGAACTAAGTTTTTTTACCGATCTCGAGGCATAGGTTCTGTCTCCGTTTCTCCAATGTATGAGTTGTGTGGGCCTAATGTTAAATCTTGTCGTTGAGTCTTCACGGATTTGCGAATCACCGCGTGACAATCTAATCTAATACGCCTTGTTAGGAAGTCACGGATGGAAGATTGCATTCGGGTGGCTGACTGACGGCACGTACCGTCGCCGAAACGTCGAACAAATGTTTTTTATGGCACTTGAGCATACTCAAGTGCCATATAGCGATCGTAATTTCTGTCGGTCTGTCGGTCTGTCTGTCTGTCGTTCTGTCGTTCTGTCGTTCTGTCGTTCTGTCGGTCTGTCCAGGTTTTGCTAGTTTGGGCACTTCCAGACAACCTAGGACGATGAAACTTCACAGGCATATCAGGGACCAGACCAGATCAATTTACAAATAATCACTTCCCCAATCAAACTTTCCCCGGATCCGGGAGTCCGAAAACTATAAAGTAAAACGAGAGCAAAAAGTAAAACGGGAGCAAAAAAAAGCGCTGCCTGAGCGCGGAATCGAACCTGGAACCTTCGTGTTACCAGTCGAGTATTCTACCGCTGAGCCATGCGACGATGTACAGAAGGGAATGCGGGAATGCATATTGTTTAAAATAGTCAGTCCAAGTCAAACAAATCTAGTGAAACGCTTGGCAGAAATATCAGGGAACCGACAACTATTAACATGCATAACTTTGGAAAGGGTAATCAGACATACGTGAAACTTGACCTTTGTGTTGCCAGTCCAGTTTTCTACCACTGAGCCATGCCCTGATGTATAAAAAAGCGAATGCGAGAATACATACGGTTTAAAGATGGTCAGTCCAAGTCAAACAAATCTAGTGAAACGCTTGGCAGGAATATCAGGGAACCGACCAGATTAACTTGGATATAATCATATTCCGGATCCGATCATAGTGGGGGGAGTGGGGGGAGTGGAGGGATGGGAAATCCGGAAACTACGGTATGTCCCGGTTTTGCTAGTTTGGGCACTTCCACATAAGCTAGGACGATGAAACTTGGCAGGCGTGTAAGGGACCGAACCAGATTAACATGGAGACAATCACTTCCCCGATCCGGCCATCATGGGGGGGTGGATCAACAGGAAATCCGGAAACTAGTAACATGCATAACATTACAACGGGTAATCGGACTTGCATGAAACTTGACATACGCCAAGAACAAGTGCTTCAGATGCTCAGTTTCAAATCCGGACCAGATCCGATAACTGTGGGAGGGGGGGCTGGAGGGGGGCACCCAAAACCTCGTGAACCGCTTCCACATAAGCTAGAACGATGAAACTTGGCAGGCGTATTGGCAAACCGACCAGATTAACTTGGAAATAATCACTTCCTCGATCCGGACATCTTGGGGGTGGGGGGAGTGGAGGGATGGGAAATCCGGAAAGTAGTAGCATGCCTAACTTTGGAACGGGTAATCAGATATGCATGAAACTTGACATATGTCAAGAACAAGTGGTTCAGAAGCTCAATTTCGAATCTGGACCAGATCCGATAACTTGGGGGGGGGGCTGGAGGGGACACCGGAAATCTCATGAAACGCTTCCACATAAGCTAGGACAATGAAATTTGGCAGGCATATCAGGGAACCGACCAGAAGAACTTGGAAATAATCACTTTCCCCATCCGGCGATCGTGGGGGAGTGGAGGGATGGGAAATCCGGAAACTAGTAACATGCATAACTTTGGAACGGGTAATCAGACATGCATGAAACCTCGCATGAAACTTGACATATATCAAGAACAAGTGCTTCAGATACTCAGTTTCAAATCCGGGCCAGATCCGATCACTGAGGGGGGGGAGCTGCAGGGGGAACCGGAAATCTGGTGAAACGCTTCCAAATAAGCTAGCACAATAAAACTTGACAGGCATATGAGGGAACCAACCAGATTAACATGGAAATAATCACTTCCCCGATCCTGCTATCGCGGGGAGGGGGGGGGGGGTGGAGGGAAGGGGAATCCAGAATCCGGAAACTAGAAACATGCATAACTCTGGAATGGATAATCGGACATGTATAAAACTTGACAATTGTGAAGAACAAGTGTCTCAGATTTTCAGTTTCAAATCTGGACCGAATCCGAAGAGAGGGGATGAGAGGGGGGACCGGAAATGTCGTGAAATGCTTAGGGTCGAGGGATCGGGATGTCACAGTAGAGGGGTTGGAAGGGGTTTTCCCGGACTTCCGGTGATCACGAGTTAGGGTACTTCCACATGTACTAGGACCATGAAACTTGGCAGACATATTAGGTACTCTTCCAGGTCAACTTGAAAATAGTTCTTTTCCCGATCCGACGATCATGGGGGAGATTCTATTGACATGCATAACTTTGGAACAGGTGATCAGACGTGCATGAAACTTGTCAAGTGTCAAGAACAAGTGACTCAGATGATCAATTTCAAGTCTGGAACGGACCCGATAACATCGGGAGGAGCTGGAGGCGGGGGAGAAATCTCTTGAAACGCTTAGAGTCGAGAGATCGGGATGGGACTTGGAGGGAAGAACAAGCATAAGCCATAGATACATTGTAGAGGCTTAACGGCCTGCCTTTCAATTTGCAAATATATTATTATTATTGACAAAACAGGACCGATCGTGTCGCAGTGGGGGGAGTAGGAGGGGGTTTTCCCTAGTTCCGATGATCACGAGTTAAGGTACTTCCAGATGTGCTATGACCGTGAAACTTTGCAGGCATCTTAGGGACTCTATTAGATCGGCTTGCAAATATAGTCCCTCCCCGATCAGGTCATCGTTGGAGGAAGATACAATTTTCAATGAGTGGTATAACCATTTCAGATTTACTAGATCAAGCCCGTTATCTGATGAAATAAATATCGGGAGAGAGATCCAGTCTTGAAAACTGCAAACCGTATCTGATAAACATGATAACTGTTCTTACAAGTGCCATATGAGCTTTCAGCTCTTGTTGTTATATAAAAAGCGTTGTTCTTTGTTTTTTGAACTTATGATAGATGTCAGTTACCGGTTGTTTTGATGTCTTTAGAAGACAAGAAAACTGATGAAGATGAAATCAGAAAATCCTCTCGGAGACGGGAGACGTTTTTGTAGGTACCGTGTTATCCGTTACCACGGTAACTGGATCTGCAATTCTTCATTTTTGCAGTTACCGTGGTATCTGATACCACGGTTGCTCTACAAAAACAACGATTGCCAAATTTGCGCTTTCCGAAGTCATCCCAAAGGAAAAACTGATGTCCTGTCACATTATTACGTCACCGATCAATTTGACAAAATCCCAGGCTCTATTTTTGGTGATGATGAAATTGAGATGAATATTCAGGTACCATGGTCGGACCGTGGTACCTGAATATCAGATACCACGATGACGGGCCAGATAACAAGATAACTGCAAAAACGCCTTTTGACCGTGGTATCAGTAATCAGTAACTGCGAAACCGTGGTATCAGAGACCATGGTATCTGCAGAAACGCAACTTTTGACAGTCTGTCAGGTTCCAAACTTTGTGATGTGGACAGGACAGACGCTCAGGGTGTCGCGGTTGCTGATAATTCGTGTACGGATAATTCCAGCCGAAAATATGGAACAACCGCCGTGAAAATCTGATTGTCTGTCCGCGGTTTCTTGCACACGAGAGTTTGCACTATTAATAATGTACCTTATTCCCTTAATAGCTTGTATTCTACACACTAGCATTGGATCGTCACGCAAATAACACAACACAATTTCATAAATAGTCCTTTTTTTCAATTCAGTTCAAGTTAATTTCAAAATACTTTCCACGGACATGCCAAATAGCAGTATTGTCGTCAATGGCCTATAGCCTATAAAATAAATCACAATCGTCAATTTGACCATAACTAGAACAGTTAGAACTCAAACTTGCGTACATTCAGTGGTCATATTCACATTTCGTCATGGGCATTAACAAACATGACGAACGAAGGTACGAAACTACGCTCGTATCGCGAGTGAGAAACCCTTGTTGGTGCAAGGCGTGGTACCATCTCAGCCACAGCTCGTCGTGGACGAACTCGTGTAGGTTGATGTTCTTGTGGGATGATATCTCGGTGGATGGGGTTCGCTAGGATACTTTTACCAAGTTTAAGGGACAACTTAAGACGGCGGGTGGATAGGGTTTCTAGTTTAAATTCTTGGAGGAGGCTTAGGTATGGGACTTTAGGGGATTTTGAAATTACAAGCAAGGCTCGGTACTGGATTCTCTCAAGACGACCCGACTGCTCCTGCGTCAGTCCGAAATGCCACACGTTACAACAGTATTCTAGGGAGCAACGGATGAAAACTAAATAAAAGCGTAACAGGTGGTGGGTCCATGACGGGATAACAATTTTAGGGACGCAATTCCCATGTTAGCCCTCTTAAGCATTGTGTCAACTTGTTCTTCCCACTTCATGTCCGACGTCAAGTATACTCCAAGTAACTTCAGCTTGCGTACTTGACAGGATATTGGTAGGTCGGGCTGAAACGAAGGATTAGACTCTAGGAAAGAAACAGTTAAAACACCGAATTTTTTTTAATTTACAGTCATTTTACCCTCTGCCGCTTCCTTGCACACGTGACTCATTATCGTAGCGGCAACACTTTGAGTATTCTTGTAACATAGCTCTGTCAACGAAAGATCGTCTACGAACTTCCAGGGATCTGGCATATTGTTAGCTAGGTCATTCACCATGACCAGGAAGAGCAGAGGTCCCAATAAAGTCCCTTGTGGAACTCCACAAAAAATCGGTAGGGGACTTGAATAACTGGTCTTGTATTTAGTACGTTGAGTTCTATTTAAAAAGAAATTCGCTCTGATTCTTGCAATAAAAGGTTGGATATCAAATTTCTCGAGAAGTTTCTTTAAAAGTACACTATGACAAATAAGGTTAAACGCTTTTTGGAGGTCTATTGTGATCAGGTTGACCCATCGTTCTGGTTCATCCTTTCATCTTTACTATACGTACAACTTAAATGAGTTCGTTTAATTTAACAAGGATTAGAATGTTGTGTGAAATAAGAGTACAAAAGATTTCAGAGAACGATCAGTTGACTTTGTGAGTGATCGTACTAGTCTCTGGAAGGAGTTTTCCTATGCCTTTGTCGCGTCTTTGGCCTGCTACTTGCTAGGGTCTCAACGCAAAATGGCGCTATGCGTATATGATAAATATTCAATATTCCTTTACCCCAAGCTGACTGCGAATCATATTTGATAGTGCAAAACGGATACATCAGCTGAATTTCATTGGAGCTATATTTCGGCCCTTCTTGGCAAGGGTCCTCTTCAGGCTCAAAACCGCTCAAGTTGGAAAAAGGAAAGTGTGTGAAAACGTTGGTTTTCCCACAAGTTCCAATGAAATTCAGCTGACGTATCCGTTTTGCACTATCAAATATAACTATTAAGTGCCGTGGAGGGAAAGTCGCCTAACAGTGAATGGTCGCCGAAGAAAATACTAAAAACCATACCAGGCAACTTTACTGCAAAATACTTTGTCTTGCCAATACTTTGTCTAGCCAATATCAGGGCTAGATTATCAAATGTAATTGAAATATTTGCTCTTAATTTCCTTATATCTCTTCTTTCAGATTTTCTATCTTTTGCTGACCCTCGCTTAATTTCACCAGATAGATTGCGTTCAACCTAAACAGCACACTCCAATGGAAGAACAAGCAAATTAAAAAAAAACTAAAACAAAATCTAAAAATTAGATGTCCAACAAAGTGTTTATGCCAGAAGAAAGTTGAAACAGACAAGCCGATGTCAAGTTTGTTATTTTCCTTTTACATTTGACTGTTTCATAAGCAAGTAACAAAAGGTAGTGAAACATTTTTTTAACTGTTCAAATAAGCACACCTCTATTCTACAAACGAAGATAGATACGGAGATACTAGCTGGTTACGCGATCGCAAGGCCCTGGGGCGTATTCTCGCCGTTCCCCGAGGGCTCCTCGGAGATACTAGCTGGTTACGCGATCGCAAGGCCCTGGGGCGTATTCTCGCCGTTCCCCGAGGGCTCCTCGGGGAATCGAAGGAAACGGCGAGAATAGAGGGAGTCACTCCACGCGGACTCCGCCTAGGAAAACAACGAGAACACGGGTAATGCTTCTAAAATGGATTTTGTTCGAAAAAGAAAATATGCAGTTGACGAAACTAGTCTGGATCCACTTTATTTTTGGTTTTTTTAATTTGATTCTTTTTAATTATTTTACATTGCACCATCACCATCAAAAATCGATTCCCCTCCGAATATAAAAGGGAGCCCTTTTTGATGATTTTGATGATAGTCGGAGCATTCCCGTCCGTGGGGACTCGCGAGAATACGGGGAGTGAGTCCCCGGGACAAACAAAAACGCGGGGACTCCTCGAGTGAAGTCTTCGGGGAACGGCGAGAATATGCATCTGTGTTGTGTGAAGGACAGTCCTGGTACTGGTCATTCCACATCAGAAAATAATATCTTGTCGAATTCCCTAGGTGTTTGGCTCCCACGCGTTGCACAGTCTGGTCGCCAGCTACCAAGCGCTCGATTGGTCTCAATTTCTATCGTTCCTGATGTTGACAATCCTCATGAATCCCAGTCTTTGTGGTCCATGCAGTGGGGACAGTTCATCGACCACGATCTGACGTCAACCCCAGTCTTCAGAATTGGTGAGTCATGTTTCGTTTGTATTGATCTCATTGGCAAGTGCCTGAAGGAAACTGCCAGGGGGGGGGGGGGGGGGCGCGCGGGGGCCAGTCATGAACGGGTACACTACTGAACTCAATCTAAAATGAAGGAACAGTTTATGTGTGAGGAAAATATCCAAAATTATCTTCTTCACATTTTGGACGATTCGGGATTTTGGGACCAGAACAAGCATTTGGTGCTCTGACATTCTTCTGTATTTTTCAAGGCCCAATGGTCAATGATCAATTGTTCATCTTCTTTTCTTCTATGAGCTATGATTATGCGGAAAGACAGGCATGCTACTTCATCGCTGTCTAGCGGAGCTTCGGTAATTTCAGTGATGATAGTTCCGGGACGCTATAAAACGTTGCCGCCCGCTTCCCTGGGCATAACAGATAGAGGCGGCGGTTGTCCTTCAGGATCACCGTTGCTTCCTTTGCCATAACTGCTAAATAACTTTCCGGATAATTTTGAGCTGACGGTTCGCGGCGGAATGAATTGATCTTAAGTGGGTCCTCCACTGGCATTCGTAAATCTGACGTAACCGTACTCTTCCAGACCCGGCGTGCTCTCGTTGGCTGAAAACCACCAAAATCGCCGCTTATGCGCTTAGTGCCATCATGAACGGATCTTCAGTTTGAAGCATAGGACTTTTCGAAAAGTTTAGCAAAGTACTTTCCAGATCATTTTGTCAAGAAGGAAAATATTTGTTGGTGGAAAAAAGAGTAATGTTAGTTATGGTTGTGATCCGTTCTTTTGAGTGCTAGGTGAACATTCTCCAGAAGGTTGGCCTATTTTCTGTTGCGTAGGTTTACTCGTCGCGGTTACCTTTTTCATGTAATGTTCGTTGCTTGGGCTCAGGTTCTTTTGATAAACAATACACTTCACAACAATTCAGACCAATTACTGGGGGCCGGCAGGGATACTAGCTGCTTAGGCTCACTTATCTTCAGAAGGTCAAGAAAAAGTCAAGCATTTTACTAATTTTCGGACGTGAGCATTGCAGAGCCTAAATATTACACTGAAACTTTGTGTTGAGGACAGGGGTACAAGTTGGGTACTAACGTTTACAAAATCTCGTAAACTCTCGAGAATTTCCAGAGCAATTTTATTTTTAACCTTTTTTTGTCTTGTAGAAACCAATGGTACTGGTATCGTATGTTGCGGTGCTGATGGCAAGGATCTTCCCTCCCCCGTCCTGATTCATCCCGAATGCTTCTCCATTGAAATTCCCGACGATGATCCATTCTTCGCCAGACACGAACAGCGGTGCATGAGTTTCGTCAGATCCATGCCCGCTCCGCGATTGGACTGCGCCTTCGGACATGGTGAACAGATGAACCAGCTGACGCACTATTTGGATGGTTCGAATGTGTATGGATCAAATAAGGAGGACGGGGATTCCCTAAGAGTGTTCAAGGTAGAAGTAGTTCAGTTCATTTAACTGTAGTTACTATTGAGCGTGTTCCATCCTACTTACCGTAGTTACTACGCATGACGTCACGAATTCTGGCTTTTTGCCGTCAAGGCTGGAACGATTTTTCTATTTTCCAGCAGGATCTCACGCCAGGGGCGAATCCGACCAATCACGTTCCAGAGATGCGTAGTTACTACGCTTACCACGCTCCCGAGCATGGTAAGCAAATAGTAACTATTAGTTACTATTCCGACAAGGTTGGAACGGTCAGCGTAGTAACTTTTCGTGAGGATGGAACGGAAATAGTAACTAATAGTAACTATTGTTACAAGGGTGGAACACGCTCATTGTGTCTATTATTAGTTACTACTACGAGGTATAATTAATACCTCGCACTTTTTACTGTCTATATTCCAATCTCCAAAACTAGTTAAATACTATATTTGACGGTGCAACACGGATAAGTCAGCTCCATTTTATTAGAGCTATATTTCAGCCCTTCTTGGCAAGGGGACTCTTCAGGCTCAAGCTGGAAAATGAACTTGTGGAGAAACAATTAAAGATTCTTTCTTAAATATCTGTTTTTGTCAACTTCTTCTCTGAAAATTAGTTTGAGTTAAAGCTGGTGCTGTGATTTTGCTCTGGACACGGCTGCTGTTTCTGCTGTTCGATTGGTTCGTCGAAAGGGTAGAGATTCTTCTGCGTTTTGCTTTTGGAGTCACCTAGTTAATACTGTAAAACCAGGCTTTGCTTCTAATAGACTATACATGGCTTTGGCTGTTATGAGCCTTATCCCAGGCCCATTCACTTCTAGCAAGGAAACGGCAAAATTCAGCTGACCGGTTTTACGCCTCAATAACATAATACCCGAACACTCGTCGAGAGCACGATATTCATGGAAATAATGAAACGCGTGAAAATCGTGAAAAATCATAGTGTGAAAATCAGTGTGTTTGTCGTTAGCGTGTTAGAATGTAACGTATGAAATTCGCGTCTCCGGACTCAAGAATTAATTGATTTAATTACGATGAAATAGATTGCATTGGCATTATAGGTACGAAGGGTCCTTTAACGAAACTATTTAAACACTCCTGCCAGGAAAGCACGCTTAGCTATAGGGCAGGACACTTATCTAATAATAAAAAAAACAAAAAAAAACAGAATAAACAGATTAACTCAACAAATCCAGAAAGAATTAATAAAGGAAGAGGCAAAAATTAACCTATGGTTTCAACTTCAAGTACAAAAAAAGAAAAGAGAGAGAAAAAATGGAAACAAGAAATAAAAGAGAAGGGAAACCAAAATGCGGAGAAAAACCTAAGTTTTTCTGTAGACCTAGTTAGATTGGTCCAGTCTTACACACATTCTCCCATTACGTGGAAACAGTGCTCTAACGTCATGGCGTTTAGTGTCTTTGAATGACCCAATAATAAAAGAACAGTACCCCCCCCCCCCCAAAAAAAAAAAATCCGTTGGATTGAAACGAAATTTTACTCACTTCAATAGAATGCATTGAATTTTGTGGAGTAGCCTACCTTACTTAAATATGGAGATTATACAAGGAACCTTTTCGTTGCGATATATCCGTTCTAATTTTTTCCGGTACTGCAGATATTTACTGGGAATTCCCATATGATTCCGAAACTCTTACGTATCACAAAGGTACCGTATTTTTGAAAAAGCGAAAAAATTAATGAGCTAACGAGTCGTTTCATCACGAAGTAGAAAACTGCACGATTTTCCACTGGCTAGCCTAGTGTAAGTAATCATGTGACTCAAGTTTGTTCTTGTTTTGGTTATTTTTAGCTATCGCGGCCTAATTTTGTCTCGTAGTGTTGTGTGATTTCTTTTTCTTTTCTTTTTCTTTTATTTCCTTATTAACTCCTCCGACCATTTACCCTGACCATTTACCCTGTATCGAGGGTTTAAATAAAATTATTATTATATGTTCATGAAACAATTTTAATTGGGCTCAAAAGTCTAGGACTGTCGCATTTACAGAGAAAGTCCAGGGCCCCAATGACAGAGTCTCATGGAGAAGCTCAGTCCAAACCACAGACTTAACTTAAAGATCTGGTGGTGCTTAAAGACATATAATAATAATATAATAATAATTTAGTTGTAACCCACTGCACAAAAAAAATGTGAAGATAGTGGAGTAAAGAAAGAGTAAAGAAACAAATACAACTGAGAAACACTAATACAACAAAATAAATACAAAAAATCGACAGAATTCAAATCAGAAAATCAACAATAATAATAATAAGCTCAGTATTTAGACCTGTGATGCTTCAACAAACTTTCTAGGCTGCTAGTTCCAGACTCGTCTGAACTTATTTTGCCGCCAGGCTGCGTCTTTGATTTTCGTCATTTAGGCTGCTACTGTTTTACATAATTAAAAACCACGTCCTCGATGAAATTCAAAATGCTCGGCCCATCTATGATTTTCGTCACTTCGTGACATCGTCCATATTCTGATTTTACTGCGAGTAGCCTATTGTGAAAAAAAAGCCACAAACATCCCTCAATATAGTCAAAATAATTCAGCATAATTTAATATAAGATACATAAATGGGCTGGTCTTTCAGTTAAACTTTAAAGTATATCATCTTGAGATATAATAGAAAGTAAATTTTAGCCATTGAAATCCCGTCTTTCAAATTTATAGTTTACAGTCTCTGTGTTGCGCCTCTTGTTCCGATGGCAATAATTCCGCGATTCCGCTAATGCAGCAAATACAGAGAATAGGAGAATTTTTAACGAGTAAGCTCACTAAAGTCTCCTCTCCTCTTTTAGGCTGGCAAGCTGAAGGTGGCACCAAGAAACGGTCACCCCCAAATAGTTGGAAGAGACCTTCTCCCGCCTGACAACGACCCAGAACAAAACTGCACCCCACCGAATGCCACCAAAATCATCCCGTGCTTCAGAGCAGGTGAGATTCTCAGGCTTTTCCACATCGCTCAAATAAGGGTTCAGCTTCTGACTCTTCAAGTGCAATCTTCCTTATACGATCAGTTGCCCCAGCCTCTCTCGAGGATGATACGAGGTCGTATAAACCTCCACAAAAGTAATTGTCATGGTATAACTTCCTGAAGGGTACTCCGATCCTGACCTTAGACCTTTGCTATTACATAGTATTACATGCAACGTTTTCGTAATACTACCATACTACTACGCAGGCTACAAATTTTTCATCGGGTGTTTCTTTTTTCCGGTTTTACGGTGTTTTTACTTCCTGTTCGGGTTTTGTTTTTTCGTTTTACATTAGTTTTACCGTAAATAGTCTTACAATACGTACAAATTACTTTGAATGAAAAAAAATAAGCTCGGTATTCTTTAGCGATAGTTGGCCCTTCTTGGCGCGGGCACTCTGCTGCTTGTCGCTGAAGAATATTCTAGCTGACCTAGCCGTTTTGAGTCACCCCAGTTAGCTTGGCAGGTCCATATTCAGGAATTAATTTCGGGGAGGGGGAGGGGGTGACCGCGGGTCGGACCTAGCCCATACGAAAAAGTACAAAAAAGATATAGAACGGAGATTAAAGCCTATAAAAACGTTGTTGTTTTGTTATGTTTTGGGAAGGGGGTCGACCCCCCCCCCCCCCCCCCCCCCCTGGATACGACCCTGCAGCTTGGGCTGAATGAGCATTTAATTTTTTTACCTCCGTGTCAAAACCCTGGGATTCAGAGGATGAGTTCTGGGTAATACGCGTGATTTTGTGGTTTTATTTTTTTCATGTCCGTCACCTTGACATTCAATCAAAACAATGTGGTTGAAATCATGGCCGTGGAAGTCAGACTCATCTTCTGTAGTTAAATGAAATTGGCTTCATTTGTAGCCAATTTGTGATGTACTGTAGTAATATCAAAAAACAGTTCCATGACCTCTTGTCTGGGTTCAGAATACTACGTAATTAGCAGGTAATTAGTGTCGGATTACTTCTTGTAATCGTTGACGTTAAAAACTTGTACAACAAAATTAGGAGAGAACATTAAGAAAGTTAAGAATATGTAGCAGTGTTTTCAACCCGGGTATTTTTCATTGAATGTCAAGGACGGACATGAGCAAAAGAAAATTCACAGAGTGGAAAGGCCTATTTATCTGCTCCCGAAAAATGTTGTAGCACCATGAACCTCTCACCTCTCGTTTGGCCCTCTTAATGATTTGTCAAGTGTTTAGTTTGTCGTGATTTCTGAACAATGCACTATAAATTGCGAGCTGCGACGGTTCAGATAGTTATTTCCCATGCTAAAAAACAAAACAAAGTAAAGTTTACTGAAACTGCCGCCTCTTAAAGTACGACCGGCGAGTCAAACTAAAGTGTCATATTACCACCCTCTAGAATAAAATATTACGTCAGCAGGCCCGTATCCAGGAATATTTATTTGGAGGGGGGGGGGGGGGGTCCTGCTGGTCGGACAAAAAAGTACAAAAACACATGGATCAGATGGAAAATCCTATAAAAATGATTATGTGTGTATGTTTCGGGGGGGGGGGGGTCAACCTCCTCCCCCCCCCCCCTGGACACGGCCTTGTACGTCAGAAACCAGCCGATCCCTAGACAAGTTATATCGCCAGGGTATTGTTACTGCGTATTTTGCTCCCTGCCATCCTCCAATTTACTAGGCTTGGCAAATATAAGCGGAGTTTCTTTTTCTTGTCAGTTCATTGTTGTCATACACTCCAATTTATCTGTATTACTGACAAATAATCAGTTGATAGCATGAAGTGAGAATTCCTTGTAAATTTTGCTATGTTTGCGCATTTTTTGGCACTTAAGTCATTTCACATCCAGAAATCAAAACGTTGCTTGGCTAATACAAGCAACAGAAATCTATAGAACGTGTCCGAAAGCTTTTTGGTGCTGTAAATGCTGCATTAATGCTGCATTTTCTTTTCTTTTTTTGTCGAAAGCTGTTACCTTTCTTTCTTCTCTGACACTTCTACAAAAAAATTTAAGTCAGGAAGAAGAAGAAGAAAAAGAATTACCTGTATAAAGCTGACAAAATGGATGAGCTATTGATATCTAACCTTCTTATCTTTTCTATCTTCGTTGGCCATGATCGCCAGTTGTCTTAAATTTGGTATGTTTGCCGAATTGTCGGTTGTCTTTTTGAATTTGTTACGTTTGCCGCAAAAAACACTGAGAAAATCGCCGTACTCCTCAGTTTCTTCATGAAAATTTAGCATTCTTGCTGAATTTGTCGATGAACTTTATGCTGAATTAATGCTGCATTAATTCAGCGAAAATTTAAGTCCGAAAGCGAAATGCTGCATAAAATGCTGAATTAATTCAGCATTTTCGTTCGTTTCGGAGCTTTCGGACACGTTCTTTAGCAGTCACGACACCCCCTTCCAATTCTATAAAATGGTTGATTTTCAGTTAGTGCCAGTTGTACTTTAACTCGGAAAAAAGGATGAATGCGTTCTTTTGGTGTTATCTGTTGAGACCAGTTCTTACTGCAATGGAGGTTTCCTTTTTTTGATAGATCTCTAAATTTGTCACCACCTCGGTTTCATTTGTGGCTCCTAAAGCAATCATATGTAAAGCAGAGCAAAATAACTCTAGAGGGTAATGCGAAGACCTGTCCTTCCCATGCATGAAAAATGGGCCTCCGTTGCAGCGCCGCCAAGTTCGTTAAATTCGTGCGTGAGTGGCGGACGTAGAAAATTCTAGCAAGGCTAAGATGCGGTGCTGGTTGAGTTTCAGTAGGGATGTTCGTGTCCTCTAGGGGAGCTAGTGTCGCTGCGATTTGACTGTTTGTCAATTTTTCAAAGTTCGCGTATTACTCTCTAGAGTTATTTTGTTACGTTTGTAACTCACGAAATATTTGCAACAAAAGTAAGCAAAACAAAGAGAAAGACGCACAAAACGCAAAAAACAACTTCAATCAATCAAAAAAGTCTAATCAGACGGTGATGCGGCGACAGACGTAAACTTCACTAGAGTTCTGACGGAAATCAGTGGGCAATTCATACAACCGTGATAAAATATCAGGAGCTCTATAAGATCTAATGATCTTAGAATTGCTGTGAGATCAAGGTAATTACAAAAGAAACTTCCAATGACGGAAATAATTTGTTCTTATTTTAGGTAAATCTCGTTACCTAGAATAAGTTAATCACAAGGGCTTTCTACTACCGTCTGTAATGAAGTGATTTCCTGTTTGTTTCATGTCATTCTTGTACACTCACTGGCTGGTAAGGCGCTGAGGTGCACCTTGTATGTCACAACTATTTAACATGTGACATTCAATGTCCCACTATTTGATGTAAAGCATTAAATATACCAACCGAAGAAAGCACAGTCGGGTCGCAAAAAGCTGCGTAAAGTTTAGTTACAGCAGTTCTGCTGTAGCCTACTTGCCCCGTTTAGCTACAGTCCTCGTAGCCTGTTAGTAGCTTACGCTTAAAGGACCCCTCGCACTATTTACTATTCAACTTACAGTATTTCAAAATATTTGAATACTTTAAAACTAGGGTACGCTTCCAACAATAAGCCATGGTTTTGGCTGTTTTAAGCCTTTTCCGAGACCCGCTGACTTACAGCGAAATCAGGGAAACATTTACATAACCGGTTTTTATGGTGGAAAAGCTTCTCGCAGACAACCGTCGATAGCGTGATACACATCGAAGGTAGCAAAACACAGCAAGTGAGAAAATCAGCGAGGTTTGTTAGAGGGGTTAGAAATATGTGGGTTTAGAAATATGTGGAGTGGTTATGGAAGTAGGTTGCGTTAGTATTATAGGTAAGACAGGCCCTTTAACGATGTGCTGTAACGCGAAAAGACGGAAGGGAACGCGCAACTATAATACCAAGTCATCTAAGAGAAACAACACGTGGAATTTTAAATACTTGGAAATCCAGTGGAATAAGAACAAGTTAAGAGCAAAATATCGTCTGAGAGCCAATGTTTTTCTGAATTGATTGAAATTTTATTTTATCATTGTTTATGATATGCTATGATTGTTCATGGTCTTCTTTTGGGAGACTTCGTATGGTCGCGATAATATTGCCGATCTGTTGCAATTTTTTTTAGTGCCGCAACCTGGCCGTGAGAGATTGCAGAGAAACTATGCTAAAACAGTCAATAGTGTAGGGGCTTTCATTTGGCTTTGTTCTATTTAATATTAGAATGAATAACATGAATGAAGTGCAACAGTCGAGCCCAGACATAGAGATCCTACGCAGTCCCGCTATTTGTAACTTAGCAATACTTAACCCTTTTTTACTGAACACACTTTGACTTTAGAAAATACGAAAGCAGATTTAGCAATGAAATAGAAAAGCACCAATTGCACATTTTAAACATCATAATTCTGCATTTGTCCCTGGGGGGAGGGGAGAGGGTAAATTTTAAGTGGGGTATTAGGTTGGTTGAACCTAATAAATTCATTCATCCGGTGCCATCTGCAAGTTCATCCTCCAGTGTGACTAATTTCTCCGCTAGATCGCTTCTCTTGCTCTTCCCAGAGAGCCAAGGTGCTTTCATATTGGCTATTCCACGAATTTTGTGGCGGAATAGCCTAAATTTAAGTTGATTTGTCTGTCCTCAGACTAGAGAGAAGTAGTGCCACACTGCGGATCGTTATTCTTCCTTTTTACTTCCGTCGTTTTCTCTCCCTGGTATTACAAGTTAGTATTAGTTGCGTTTTTGCAGATACTGTGGTATCTGACACCACGGTAACTGGGTCTGCAATTATTCGTTTTCGCAGTTACCATGGTATCTGATACACGGCTGCTCTGCAGAAACGGCTATTGCCGAAATCGCACTTTTCGAAGTCATCCCAAAAGAAAAACCGATATCCAGTTACTAAGTGCCAAACTTGTTTATCTCCAGTTTGATGAGAGTGAGATGACTTTTCAGATACCACGGTCGGCCCGTGGAATCTGAATATCAGATACCAAGATAACTGCAAAAACGCCTTTTAACCGTGGTGTCAGATACCATGGTATCTGCAAAAAACGCAACTATTGTAAGTTTCTTTCTTTTAGCAATCGTAACTGAGTCATTGATTCCGTAAAATGTTTGGAGAAGGTCGAAAATCGGTCTAAACTAAGTTGTATCGTAATTCCATACAAGCGTGACGTCACACCCATTTGATCTATTTTAACTCAGAAAACAAAAATTGTATTTTATTCCTATCGGTGAATACATATTTCAGTATCTATGTACAGAGCCGAGCGCGTTCACATTTATAAAACGACCTAGGGACAATCAAATCCTATGTCGGGTCCTAAATCGCGCGACGTCATTAAATACCTTTTTTTCTGTATGTACTCTGCAAATGCCGTATTACTAGGCTGCATGTAATAAATTCATCCATTCATTCATTCAGACGTCAGGACTGTGTGGAATTCCGATACAATTAAGTCGACACCCGAAAAACGAGCTCAAAGACGCACTGTCGGGAATCTATGCGAGTTCCTGTTAATCCAAATTGGTTCAGATTCGAGTTCAATTTTTTTATTTTTTATTAGAAATTAAGGGAATGAAAACTCACACATCCCAGACGAGAAGAAAAAGATGAAATGCATGGGGTAGAAAAACTTAATCAAATAAATACCTTGTAGTAAATAAATACCAACCCACTGGTCATTCCTAATATTAGAAAGAATTCTGGAAATAAAACAGTAGACAATTTTCCTGTCATCGCCCCAACACCCGGTCACGCGTCCATTGAGTCTGTCAGTACATATACATACGACATGTTTTGATTTATTTTATATAAGTATTTCAGTGAAATTATGTTTAACGTAAAGGCCAAAATCGGCGAACACGCCGTGATAGATGACTTTTAAGCAGAAATCCCACTCTCTCATATGATCATGTGCTCGTGTTATAACGTTTATTCCCATTCGTTTTCGGACGTTATGGAAAAAATAGAGTATCATGAAGCCTCGTCCTGCTTTGTATTTGTCTCGATCGCTTAGTCTCCCATTTTTCCAGGCGACTCCAGATCCAACGAGCAGCCAGATCTCGCTGTTACCCACACCATCTTCCTCAGAGAGCATAACCGAGTCGCAACCGAACTTGGTCACTTGAACCCCCACTGGGATGATGAGCGTGTGTATCAGGAAGCTAGGAAGATTGTTGTTGCCGAGCTCCAGCACATAACTTACAATGAGTGGCTTCAGGTTGTCGTCGGTAAGTGTCAGTTTTCCATCATATCAGAATGAAAAGCGAGAGAAGGGTAGTGGTCGATGAATCGGTTCTTGTCTGAAGTTTCTTTTCTTTTTTCGCGTTTCCTTCCTTTCTTTCCTCGGTTTATTTCCACTATATATGTCACAGCTATGTATATCATAGCCATTCACAGTAATGTCTGATGTGATGACTTGGAACCATTGAGTGATTTATTCAGCATTACCGTTCGTCCGTAATTATGAAACGGCGTGAGTTAGCTCGATAAGGGTTCCCATTTGGTTCCATGGCACAGTTTCTATGTTTTTTTGTTCTTAGTTTGGTTTATCACCCATAATATCTTTTACAAAAATAGTGCTGGATATGTCATCACGGATGTTCCTTCAGTTCAAGCTGACTGCGAATCATTCTGCGAATCGTTTTGCACCGTCAAATATGTCATCACAGTTATATGGATCAACCAAAAGATCTATTAGTTTATTTACAATTCTAACCTAAGTTATATAGAGACAATTCCCGATTTTAAAATACAACTCATCAGTATCAAACACGAATTAAAATGACAGGTTTAAAGAATTACAAAAGTAGTAGTCGTAATTGCAAATAATTCTAATATTTTTCGAACAAATTGATAACGATGGACAAAATTGAAAAATGGTTCATCAAAAATTAAAATGGCCAACATTATTTAAAAAAAAAAAAAAAAAAAAAACGTGCTGAAAGATTGGGATAGATACTTTAATTTTTTTTTTTTTTAGCCGTTAGGCCATACACAAAATCATACATTTTTAAACACTTCGAGAGAGCCATTATATAAACTCACATATAAAACGCTTTAAACTCCTTTACATCTCTTTAACGCTTCTTTGACAAAACCTGTAACTGCCATTATCGCTGACCGTGAAGATGACTGTAGGATACCAGGAAAAAGCGCGAGTGGAACGCAAAGTCCAGCTGAACACCTTCTCACATGTCAATGTCAAGTTCCTGTAATAGTCATCCAACATTGCAAATGCCTCATTCGACGGTTCTTCTCTGTCACACACATTCGATAACAAGCTCAGAACTGCTTCCAAAACCACGCGCGTTGGAAGACCAGAAATCCTACACAAGCTTGCACGTTATTGATTGGGGTTCCTATTTGATAGTGCAAAACGGATACGTCAGCTCAATTTTATTAGAGCTATATTTCGTTTGTATTTCCCACAAGTAGTATTTTTCAACTTAAGCGGCTTTGAGCCTTAAGAGGACCCTTGCCAAGAAGGGCCGAAATATAGCTCTAATAAAATTCAGCTGACGTATCCGTTTTGGACTACCAAACATGATTCGTAGTGAGCTTAGGCTGAATGAATATTTCTGAGTGAGTTTCCTCTGCCCCACCCCACCCCCCTCCCTCCTGCATCTCCTTCCTTATTCAAGTACTTCTGGTTTGGACATACATTTTGCACGAGTAAGTTCTGCATCCATTCTGGCGTAAATCCTAAAATGGTTCAGCTTGTCGTGCACGATTCATTTTGACATGCTCGAGTGGATACAGGACGATTCATTTCGTTCGAAAAAAGGTCAGCGCTCTGGAAACCTCTGAAAAATGAGCCAGTTTGATTGATATCCTCTTAATTTTAGGCCGAGAAGCAATGGAGCGCTACGGTCTCCTACCTCTACAGTATGGCTTCAGCAAAGACTACTCGGATAGTGTTAACCCGACGATCTTGAACGAATTTGCCACAGCAGCTTACAGGTTCGGTCACAGCATGATTCAGGGACATGTCGAGTAAGTAGTCGCACACCATCGTACCAATCTGGGTTAGCCTTGATTCTTATAACTTCATTCACTGTTTATCATTGATCATAACATCATATTCTGCTATTGTCCATACCCATCTGTTTCCTAATAATTTTGAAACGAACTGTGATTTGGTGAGAATATCGATTAGGTAATTGTAATGATTCAAGGACATGTCGAGTAAGTAGTCGCACACCATCCTACCAATCTGGGTTAGCCTTGATTCTTATAACTTTATCCACTGTTTATCATTGATCATAACATCATATTCTGCTATTGTCCATACCCATCTGTTTCCTAATAATTTTGAAACGAACTGTGATTTGGTGAGAATATTGATTAGGTAATTGTGTGGCTAAGTAATTACATCATGTTCATATCAGAAGGTTGGCAACACTGGAGAGGATATGTGAGCAGAAGCCATGCGGTAGTTTTTTAAGATAGAAGGAAAATATTTGAAAATAAACATTGGGCTGATCTTGAAAAATTAGGCGAAGAAAGCTGAATAATAAATTTTTGGGAATTAAACATCTGGTTCTACATGTCGATTGTCGATAACCGGGTATCAAAAGGTTGTATCTCCAGTTTGTGGGCAAATTGAGTTATCCCAGTGGTTAGATTCTCCGGTCAAAACTACACCTCTCCATGCTCTTGTCAACAACCTACGACGATTTAAGAGCCATCTAGATTCTCTTATCGAAAAGATATCATGAGAGAGGTCGTGTCATCCGATCAAAATTTGCGTCTCATGTAAAACAGGGTTCGTGCGGCTCTGGAAATCAGGGAAGTCAGGGAATTTTTTTGGTCAGGGAAATCAGGGAAAATCGTGGAAAGTTGAAGAAGGTCAGGGAAATTAATGAAAAAGTTCAGTCTATACTAATGCATTGAGTCTTTTTTTTACTGGAAGTTTCTTTCTCGTCGGTTCTCTGCCCAAAGTTTATCAGTTGATAACTCTGTTCTTTGAGCCGTCCCAGTCTGTGCTTCAACGTATACGATGGCTTGTTTGTTCAGGAAGAAGTAGAAGAAGTGTTGGAAAACTGCTGGAAAAGGTCAGGGAAAATCACCAAAAAAGGTCAGGGAAGTCAGGGGAAAACGTGGAAGAGCAAGCGCACGAACCCTGTGTAAAACTACAAATGGGGAGATGCGACCTTTTGATAGCCGAACATCAAAATTCACCAATGGATGTGGAGCGTCGTTTATGTGACCCTAACCGAGTATCGGAATCACAATCGAGTCACCGGCAACGATGAGTAACTCTGGTGTAATTATTCTCTTCTTTCCTTGACAAACGTTGACATTCGGAGCAAAAACTCCGAAGCAGCGTTAACCTCACTGACAAACGCTCCGACTTACTTCAAATTGTCAACAAAGGACTTTATCGGAAAAAAAAAAATCATAATGTTAAAGCACACCTCGCACCATTCACTGTTTATGTTCCAGAATTCATAACTATCTGAATACTGTAAAACTAAGTTCTGCTTTTAACAAATTATCAATGGCTTTGGTCCCCGGCCCAATGACTTCTAGCAAAAACTCGGCAAAAAAAAAAAGTTTTGCGCATCAGTCGCATGATAGCCTACGCAAACACCCGTCAGGGGCTATTGCACAAGGAAACTGGTGAATCATAGCAAGTGCAAATATTAGTGAGGTGTCTCTAGAGGGCTACGGTTGAAATTTGGGTCTCCGGGCTTAAGATTTAATTAATGCAGCTGCGGAAGTAGATTGTCTTGGCGTTATGGGTACGAGGGGTACTTTAACTTGGTCAATGAACAAGGTTTCGTATCCGTATCCAGTCGTATCCGGAAAACCGGCTCCTTTAATAAGAATCCTTATTCATCCAGACGGTCATAAAACATTTCATTTCCAAATAATACACTTCCAGGACGCTTTGACATTAGGAACACAAGAGCTTTCCGTTGTGCTCGCGCATAGAATGCGACGTCGGTCCTTTCACACTCCAATACTCATACGTTCCTTCCGCATGAATGTGAGACGTCTTTTTCTGATGAATACTGTGAGAAGACTGTGGATCTTATATATTTATATATATTTCTTTAAATTCATCAACGGCAACAAGGGCCATATAAACGACAGCACAATACCCACCACTAAACCGGGGCTCAATCTGGGGGAAAATCAGAAAAAGTAAATTCCCCACTACATCAGATTGAGAGTTTCGCCCACATATGCGCCAGGATAACCAGCAACGGGTTCAAATGCCCTAGAAACCGCATCTGCAGAGAAAGAGCCGCCTAATTGCTGGAAATGAGAAAAGGCAACCACCAACGACGTATTTATACAGTTTCACCTAAACGAAACAAAAAATTAGTATTTTGTTTCAGGAATTTTCTTATATGGATTGAATGGACTGTTTGCCTATATTATTATATATTTGGTGGATTGCTCAAGCGCAAACGTGAAAATATACTTGAAGCCCGTTCCCGCATTGCCCATTTTTTTTTTCCGTAAAGCTTCTGCCGCCTCTTCATAAACGTAGCGCAAAGTTTGCGTAGTTTAGTGTAACGAGCTTCCGTTTTTGTGTGAAAGTAGCATTAAGATTGAAAATCAGAGTTACAGAAACGCGATATCAAATCTCCTGTTGAGCTTGAATTGTCTACTGCACATCACGTTTCAGGCGTGGCTAATTCTTTCGTTCCCTTGGTCACGGTCAATCGGATAAATAAAATTCTCTTCTCCGTCACATTCTATTGTTCTCACAAACTTCTAAGTTTTGGGCTGTTGATTTCACCATTTAGGCACGACTGCAACCCTGGTCACCGCTCTCAAGGTCTTTGCCCCGACGTATCTCTTGGCCTTTTATTTACAATAGTTGCGTTTTTGCAGATACCATGGTATCTGATACCACGGTCTAAAGTCGTTTTTGCAGTTATCGTGGTATCTGATTTTCAGATACTACGGTCCGACCTTGGTAACTGGTCGTGGTATCTAAAAAGTCATCTCACTTTCATCAAATTTTGCCAGATTGGTCAGAAAGAAGTTTAGCACTCAGTGATGTAACTGCATATCTGTTTTTCTTTTGGGATGGTTTCAGAAAGTGCTATTTCGGGAAAAAGATAAAAGATACCACGCTAACTGCAAAAACGACTAATTGCAGATCCAGTTACCGTGGTAACAGATACCATGGTATCAGCAAAAACGCAACTAATTACTGTTACTATTTCTATTGCTGCACTGGCTTATGACTACTACACTTTAAAAAGTTTCTCCGAGTAAGGATGAAAGTTAGCTGCAGTATTTGCTACTGGAATTAATCTTATCTCTGCTGAGATAAGAGTAACCCGAATTAGAGATAAGATTATCTTTTTAGTGACAAGATTAATCCCAGTAGCAAATACTGTAAGATTTGTTTGTACAGTGTAAGTGGGCTACTAATTACTAATACTAGTTACTAATATTACTTATTTAGTTGAATTTTACCGAAATGTCTCTCCAAGGTATTGCTTTGTTGGTGATATCGGATAGAGCAGAGGCTAGTCCGAGGTCATATGAGGACCTGGTACCATAGAGAAATGGTATATGGTAGGGAAGCGTTCGAAGAGAGGTGGAGACAAGCACCACCATTACGGTTGTTTTGATTTTGTGTCTGAGTGGACCTATAGTTGGCCCTTAGTCTAACTATCATATAATAATAATTGAATTGCAGTGTTGAACGAGGCGCAATTGAACTGATCTAGTCGGGACAAAGGGCGGGAATTTCTGAAGTTTAAATTTCCATGCTAATGATAATGTATGCAGAATAAGCACGAAGGGTCCTTTAAGGACTGGTTGAATGGTTGTAAAACACGAAAATGCAAAACTTGACATTTGAATCTGAGGATCTAAATTACGGGTATCTTACATTACTCTTTCTGGAAAAATGAGACCGGAGTCTGAGTTTTGGTTAATTTATTTTCGATATAGCTACTCACTCAAATCTCTTCACTTTTATACCTCATTAGGTATCCCGCCCCCCTCCAACTTCTCTCGGAAACTCCTTACTTTTGATTCCGTATACAAGAAGACCGCTTTACTATTCACCTGTTGGGAATAGGTGGGGTGGAATTCTCTCTCTAAATCTATCTTTTTAGGGGGGGGAGGGGGTCCTTACATTCAATTATTTGCTCGAAAAGCTTTCTCATTTTCTCTTTGATTGAGGCAAGGGGAGGGGGAACTTACTTTCCTGGATAAAACAGATTATACAGGCGTAAAGGTAGAAAAGGACTCAGGTGAAAAATTCACCTCCTGATGAAAAATTCACCTCCTGATGAAAAATTTGTAAGCCGAGTAGTTGTATGATAGTTGTACGAAAAAGTTGTATGTAATACTATGTAATAGTAAAGAATACTATTATTTAATGTGCCTCAGACTGGGTCAATCTTAAGCAGTAGTATCCAGTACCATCCTGTCTTGCCATAGTAGCATCCGGTCTTGCTAATAGTAGCATGCAGTAGAATGCAGTAACACGGTAGCCTTTACTAGAAGCATGTAGTAGCATCAGTTACTACTACATGCTACTTTTTCGTACAACTTCATACTACTATTTGGAGATAAATTTTTCAGCGGACTTTTTGTCCTTGAAGCAAATTTTAGGGGGAAAAGGTTCAAGGTTCAAGGTTTTTGTATTCTTACTTTATATAATACATAAACATTAACAATACTATACTCTGCTCTTACATTTATTTCAGGACGAGTTATGATCATCTTCACACCGTCTAGATAGAACAGTGTAGAATTGTTTTCTTTCTCTTTTTTCCTAGTTTATTCTCTGTTTTGTCTCTGTGCGATCGTGTGACAAGTTACAAATAAAATCCATTCTTTTTTTTATTTACTGTAGGTTCTAAAAACCTGTAATGTAAAATTTTTGAGAGTGGAAAGGAAATGGTAGGTGACCGAGTAAACGAAAAAGAGTCAGGTGAAAAGTTCTTTGATTACCTTTTTTTCTTGAAGCACGTTGTAAGACGAAGATTTGCTTTGAAAAAAATGAGGCAGGACTGTTCGGGTTCACTATGTGGAATGGACACACTAAAATTGCAAATTTTGGGGACAGAAACAAAAAGGAAAGGGGAGGTGACCGAGTGATTCTCTGAACAACCGAGTATCTTTTGTTTCAACACTCATTCATTTCAGCCTGGTTAACCAAAAGAAGAAGGTCGAAGCGAGTATACTTCTGCGCGAGCACTTCTTCAAGTCCCAGATCGTCTACACTCCCGGAAACCTGGACAAATTCCTCATTGGTCTTGCTGTTCAGCCAACCCAGAACTTCGATAACTACTTCACTGAAGAGGTAAGAGTTGGAACCACCCTCCGCGATTGCCCCCCCCCCCACACCCATATCAAGGGTTAAAACTCTAAAATTGGAGAGTCGTATTAACGATAGTTTTCTATTTCTCCAGGCTTTTCGTTGGAATAAAATTAAATTAAAATTTATTTGTAACCCGTCTAGGTAGAGACAGAGTATGGTAAAAAATGAAAGAATAATAATCAGAATGATCAGAATTCATTAAACTAAAACATCAATGAGCTCCATTGGTGATTATCATTTGTCTCCATTCTGTTTATGGATCTCAGTTGATCAGCTCCATTCTTCATTCTGTTGATAAATTTTCCCCCACGTCCGCATGCAGCCTTTTGGTTATATGTACCTTTCTCGATAAGACTGGCCAGTAACCACACGTCATGCCTGTTTCTCGGTTTACACAACTTTCGAGGCTTTTGGTAAAACATTTAGTGAATCTCCAAAAATCACTACAAAGCTCTGCGGAGACAATATCTCGAAGGGCTTAGAAAAACGAGGGGAAACCCTTTTATGTATAAGTCTTATAGCCGACTAAGCTTTCTAATAGCTTTTTTTATGGTGATAAACCGGAAGTCAGCTGAGATTTGTTCCAGTGATATTTTGACCTTTCTTGGCAAGGGCCCAACGGAAGAAATCTCAGCTGACTTATTCGTTTTGTGCCTCCAATATGAATCCAAGATGAAACAACTCCAGCAACTCTCAGATCCCAGGGGACATTTTCTTAATGGGAGATATGTCTAAGGATGAGGATTTTGGTGTAACAGCAACAAATAAGACGACGCGACGTACTTTAGTCTTTAATGTAGAGTTGGAAACTGGACTGTTTTGTCATATGATCGATGATACGCCGTTCTTAATGAATTGTGACAAAGGGGGTATTAGTCTGCTACGACTTGGTTTATTGCACTTGTTATTACCTTGCTAATAGAATAGAGGTTTAAAGGGTGGGACTGGCTGGAAGACCATTGTTGGAACTCAGCTATTCGTGCAAGATCTTCAGCATTTCTTTGGATTTATACTTGCTGTTTGTTTACATTTAAAGCTTTTAAAGTAGGATTATTACAAATTGATATCAAGTTCCCTGATATCCTTGACACCAGCTAAAAGAATTGAGATATGCCATTTTTAAAGGGTGCTTTACCCAAGTGAAGGGACATTTTGAGAGATATAAAGTGTATTGTTTTGATTATGTAGGCCATATGTAGACGGTGCATGCCTTCTTTTAGTAGGCCCTGAATCTTTTTAGTACGCGTGCCTCTTTCAGTATAGGTGTGCCTCGTGCACCGTGCCATGCCTCTTTTTTAGTCGATGCCGTTCTATACGGCCAATTGGATATTAAGCTCATTATTCGGCATTCGTAATACCTTCTGTTCTTTTGTTTGTTGAAAACGTTGATAATTCTCCTCGCTGAACCCGTGTAACAGAGACAGTGGTATATAAGGGTACGGACTTTGAACATTTCCGGATTAGCCAAAAATCCGGACGTTAGCCACAAGCACCAACGAGATTCACGTCCGGCCGTCCGATATAAGCACAGAGCTGTAGTGTCTCCCATTCTAAGGGCTAGTTGCTTTGGCAGGTGAGCTGTTGCACAGTTTTATGTGGGTTGCGACCTGCATATCCACCGTCCTGCTGTCCGGAGCAAACCAACTATTTGGTGGGATCCGGAATATTTTCCGGATCCACAGGGCTTCTTTCGGGATCCACATTCGATAGACGTGCAAGCAAGGGTCAAAAGGCTGGGTTTAAGTTTTCCAGCGACACACTGTCAGAAGTTTCATAACAGGTAACACGAGGATGCGCGTTTTCAACAGATAATGCGTAACAGATAAAACTTCGGATGTTATCTGTTGTATTTCAAAATGTTGCACCAAAAAGTATCTGCTGAGCTTTCCGACATCATGACGATAAGGAATGAAGTCAGTAGATGCGTTTTTGGCTCTTCCTATCAAAGCTTGTTATGCACAACATTTCATGCACAATGTTTTCAAACACAAAAAATAACATCCGAAGTGTTATCTGTTGAACCCGCGCATCCTTGTGTTATCTGTTATGAAACTTCTGACAGTGCGCTAACAGCGGAAGAGCATGGTCTTTCTCTCCATGTTTGAAAGGGCTCACTAATGCACGGCTACCATTATGTGACCTATCTATTAGATTACAACGTTACCATGCAAGTAAAGCAATTCCATCATCCGCTTACGGATGAATGGAATGATCCTACTGTGTCTCCAAGGCCTATCCTATCTTGGATGCGGTTAATCACTCTGCAGACCTGGAACCGAAAATCCTTCACCAATCACTTAAAAGCGTTGCCGCCTTCCATTTGGAAAGTTGACAATGAAGCGATTTCCCTCCTGTCGAAAAGGTGGTTCTTGCTGCTACCAGGGGCGTCACGACTGGGGAAGGAGGGGGGGGGGGGACGGAAATCACCGAAAATCAGTCTACTTTTTTTCAAAACTGTCGTTTTTTTCTGTAAAAACAGTTTTTTTTCTGCACAAACAGTCTGTAAAAATTACCAGCCAGTCGGTAAATGCCTTGCCCCCCCCCCCCCCCAAACATTTTGGCTAGTAACGCCTCTGGCTAGTACCAATACATGTCCAAGCCTTTTGGTGGTAAGGTGGTTAAAGGGGTAATAACACCCCTTTCAGTAAAAAAAAAAATTGTTTCTTCTTCCCGTAAGATTGAATAAGCACAATTTGGAATCTATGCCTAGTGGCACAAAATGTGAGAAAACACTGGTCGAAAAAATAAACACTTGAGAAGTTTCGACAGGGCCTGAAATTTCAAACTAGTATTTAAAGTTAAAAACAAAAGAGTTTACAAGACTCAAGCACATGGTAAAAACGTAAAAGATAATTAGTCGAACAAATAATTTTCTACAGGACGTATAGGCTACATTAAAGAACAGGGTGTTATTACCCCTTTAACCACCATGACAACAAGAATTTTGCATTCAAACAAAAATAATTACTTGAAGAAAGTTAAATAAACGATGGAAAAGGGCGGGAGAGCTTGAATAAAAGGCTTGTCAAACTATTTTTCTAGCCCAGACGCGTAAATGTTAAACCTTAGCTCGACCCCCCCCCCCCCAAGAGAGATAGATCCTATCCTTGACGATAGACCCCGTTGACGCCTCACTGCGCCCAAAACGCAGTTCAGCTAAGTTGCAAAGCGATTAAACGAAAACAGCATTGAAAAAGAAAAGGCTAGACGAGTTGTTGGGGTCCCAAAACGTAAGTGGAGGGATACCTATGACATCACAAAAGTTGTCCGTCCGTCTGTAAGCACGATGACTCTCGAAGTGAATGAGATATTTTGATGAAACTTGGTGTGAGGATTGTTTGGGTCAAGAGTAAGGTCGAGCTCGTAGATGGGCTTTGTAGCTCTATATTTAGGGGTGGGGGAGGGGGTATAAATTAAGTGGCCAAAATTGTTAAAAGTATTTGCAGTTGATTAGATATCCGATTTAGGGGTAAGAAAAGATGCTGAATCCGTGTATGACAATCATTTTGTACCCGGACATATAGTTCGCCCGGAATCCGGCTGAAACCCGAAAATTTGTTTTAAGTTAAATTTTAATTTGAAGTTGATTAGATGTTCGATATAGGGGAAAGAAGAAACGCTGAGCGAGACGCTGAGTTCGATTTTAGCTTCTTTTTTTTGCCGGACAGGTAGGTCCCGAATTCGGCCGAAACCGGGAAATTCGCAGAAGTAAGGCAGGAAGTTTTCGTCAAAACAGATATGACTTATAGGGGTAAACACAAACATGCTGAATCCATATCTGAACTTGGTTTTTTCATATGATTAGCTTTTTGGCCTTAATCTGTTTCTGAATTTTAATAGTAAAAACGTTCAAGGAGTCTTGCGAAGACTGGATCTGGCGTAGACAAGACCCAGTTGTCTGGATCAAATATTGAATTTTTGGGATCCCATCGAAACCTTTGGTCTTGTTTTGCGGATGACTGCAGCGAGGGAAGTTAAACGAGAAAGTCTCGGAAACATATTCCACTTTGCATTTTCATCTACCTCGAAAGCTCAGGGGAATTAAAATTTTAGGAATAGTCGCTTTCTGCTTGAAGGATTACATTAGTGGTTCATGTTAGTCCGCGGATTACATTAGTCTTTATTTTATAGAAGTCCGCGGATCTTCTGATCCGTTAAAGTCACTCTTGTGATCCATTTGTCTTAATTAATTTTGTGTTTCGGCCTGAGCTTTCGACTCTCCGCGGTGCTTTCTACTAGTGTTCTGGAACGACTTTCTAGAAAAGCAGCAACGGTTGTCTGAGCACTAACTGCTGCGGAACTTTCTGTAGCAACGTGAAAACCAACGTAAAGTGATTCCGGCTTTTCTTTTTAACACCTTCCGTAGGGCGTTTTTGCCCGATCCCACAAAGATGCTCCGGCTTAAAGAGAGTGTCTCCGCAATCGTTTATGTGGGGATCTACTAAAAAGAGGCACGGCATGGTGCAGGAGCCACGAGTAATAGAAAAAGGCATGGCATACTAAAGACGGTATGTTTGTACCATTAACCACGCATCGTCTATGCCTTATATTCAGATCTTGACTTCTCGAGGAGACACTAAAGAGATGCACGGCACGGAACGAAACGAACCTGCGCGGGTTCAACAGATAACACTTTTCAGGCTTCAGAGTTAGAGGCAGAGACAATGTTCTAACGTTCCTTCTTTTAGGCTCCGGAATTAACGCAACTCTCACTTACTTGTCTACTTTTACTACTTGCGAATCTATTAGTCAAATGTCCTGCGCCATTCCGTGCCTCTTTTTAGTTGATCCCGTTTGCGTGGCTGACAAGCATGTTTCGGTGACCAACAAGGTTTTTGTATTTCGAATTGCGGCAAAAACAACTCTCGAGGTGATTTTCGATTTTATGGCTCGAAATATGGCGGGGAAATCCAGTTTAATGCAAATAAAGTGCAAGCGATAATATACTTTGTCAAGCAGATGGAAATTGAAATTAGGATTATTTTAGTACAGAATGCTTTGTAAGTAAGCTTGATATTCTGTTCAGTGTGATATTATTTTTCGGCATTTTAAATTACTGCCAAGAACAGACAAAACGGTACAAAAACAGACTATGGGTCTAGCGTATATTCACACTTCTGCTTCCGTGACAAATATTGTGGGACACATAACTGCCGTGGAACAACGCCTTCAGTGTTGAAAAAAAGCATATAGTGTTGAACCCCTTCACATGCACTTGGTCATACAATACTCTGGTGCGGACCTTGCCAGAATTCTTCAGAATAAAACGATTTATTTCAGGTCACCAATCATCTCTTCCAAGAACCTGGCATGAACTTTGGTATGGATTTGGTCGCTCTGAACATCCAGAGAGGTCGCGACCACGGTCTCCCAGGCTACAACTCTTACAGAGCCGTCTGTGGTCTCCAGAAAGCCAGGCATTTTGACGACTTTTTGGACGTCATTCCCAAGCCGGTATGGACATTATATCTCATTGATTTGTTAAAGTGGATAATATGTCTGCTAATGGGTTAGCTCCCCTTTCAGCTCATCACATTTAAAGGAGGGCCCGCGAAAAGACTGACGGAAATACTTTAAGACGGCCTTCATAAATTGCTTTGAAGTAGTTAGCAGACTTCGTAAAGTTGTTCAGTGAACCTTCATAAAGGCGTGTACGGCTGTAGAAAGGAAGTTCAACTGAGTTTGTTCAAAATAAAAAAAAATTTGTTTGAAAATTTAAGTTTCATGTCCTTTTCTTGAAAGAATTGTCGGTGGACCTTGAAGCTTCCGGCGAGTTACGCTGCTTGACGGTCAAACTCGGCTCGGCTGAAACAGCGCTAAAAAGTCGTTGGCGCAAAGCGAACAGTGGTTTTTTCTCTTTATTTTCCGTTCCATATTTATCTTTTTGGGATCCCAAAACGTAAGTGGAGGGATACCTATGACATCGCAAAAGTTGTCCGTCTGTCCGTCCGTCTGTCCGTCCGTCTGTAAGCACGATAACTCTCGAAGGGAATGATATATTTTGATGAAACTTGGTGTGAGGGTTCGTTGGGTCGTCGGACCAGTCAAGTTCGTAGATGGGCTTTGTAGCTCTACATTTAGGGGTGGGGGAGGGGATTCAAATTAAGGGACAAACAAAATATTTTGAAACAGCTAATGTGATAGTCGATTATGAGGTAAGAAGACATGCTGAACACGATGGTGAAAACTATTTTGTCATCGGACAAGTAGTTCGTCCGGAATCCGGCCAAAACCGGAAAGTTTGTTGAAAGTAAAAGTTTTATTTGAAGTTGATTAGATGTTCGATTTAGGGGTAGGAAGACATGCTGAAGACGATGGTGAAAATTATTTTCTCGACGGACAAGTATTTCGCCCGGAATCCGGCCCAAACCGGAAAGTTTGTTGAAAGTAAAAGTTTTATTTGAAATTGATTAGATGTTCGATTTAGGGGTAGGAAGACATGCTGAAGACGATGTTGAAAATTATTTTCTCGACGGACAAGTATTTCGCCCGGAATCCGGCCCAAACCGGAAAGTTTGTTGAAAGTAAAAGTTTTATTTGAAGTTGATTAGATGTTCGATTTAGAGGTAGGAAGACATGCTGAAGACGATGGTGAAAACTATTTTCTCGACGGACAAGTACTTCGACCGGAATCCGGCCCAAACCGGAAAGTTTGTCAAAATTAAAAGTTTTATTTGGAGTTGATTAGATGTTCGATTTAGGGCAAGAAGACATGCTGAACACTTATGTGAAAACAATTTTCTACCCGGACATGTAGTTCGTCCGGAATCCGGCCAAAACCGGAAATCTGTTGGAAGTCAAAGTTTAATATATGCGATTTAGGGATAAGAAGAGATGCTGAGTCCCTGTATGACAATCATATTTTAACCGGACATATAGTTCGACCGGAATCCGGCTGGAATCGGAAAATTTGTTAAAAGCTAAATTTCTATTTGAAGTTGATTAGATGTTCATTACTGGGGAAAGAAGATACCCTGATTTCGTCTTTGAGCTTTCTTTTTTCGCCGGACAAGTAGTTCTGGAGTTCGGCCGGAACCGGGAAATTGGCAGAAGTGGCAGGAAGTTTTCGTCAAAACAGATATGACTTATAGGGGTAAACACACATGCTGAATCCAAATCTGAACTTGGTTTTTTCAGGTGATTAGCTATTTGGCCTTAATCTGTTTCTGAATTTTAATTGTAAAAATGTTCAAGGAGTCTGGCGAAGACTGGATCTGGCTAAGACAAGACCCAGTTGTTTGGATCAGATATTGAATTTTTGGGATCCCATCGAAACCTTTGGTCTTGTTCTTCTTCTAACCCGTGTTAACTCGTTAGTGCAGTAACAAATTATTTGAAGCTCTATAGGCAACAGAAAATTATTTTATTCTTTCGATTCTATAGCGGTTTTGCCATTATTATTCAAAGCGTCGTGGACCCGTCCCTGCTCCTACCATTTCAGAATCTGTGTACACTTAATAATGATCTCTATTTTCAGATTGTCGAGCGCTTCAAGCTCCTTTATCGTGATGTCGATGACGTTGACCTGTTTATCGGTGGCGTTTCCGAGCGTCAAATCGAAGGAGCCCTAATTGGTCCCACCTTCCTTTGCATTGTCGCCGATCAATTCTCACGACTGAGGAGAGGTGATAGATATTTCTACGACCTTGGAGGAATGCCACATTCGTTCAGCGAAGGTATTTATCACATCTTATTCCAGTTCCTTTTTGGGAAAGCCCAGCACCTTACTGAAGTAGTGAATAAGCCGGTCCACTCTCACAGTGACATTTATGGCTGGACTGCTACTAAGAAATGTTCCCCACTCACAGGGGCATGACCCCCCCCCCCCCCAATGTTGTCGTTTTTTCTTGAAAATAGTCGTTTTTTCTGCAAAAATAGTTGGCAAAAATTACCAGCCAGACGGTAAATGTCTTGTAAGGCCTTTGCCCACTCAGCAGTATCTTTTTCAGATTGAAGATAGAAGAAATAGACGATGTACTAGTACCTACAATCCTCAAAAAGCCGCAAACAAGTCCCAGCTTCAAAAATCAATGGATATTGATAGAAATGAGCACCTATCATTTCCTCTTAGACATTTTCTAGCTTATCAGAGAGAATAGAAAAGATTGTACAGTTTCATTATTCAGGGCAAGACCGTTCAATAAAGAACAAATAAGCACCAGAACCTCCGTCTCCCTATCTCTGTAAAACGACCATGCGGAGTCGAACCTATACCTGGCCGATGCAAAGGAGCGGAGAGTAGGAGCTATGCGGAACATCTGATTACCTCTACAACAGCTATATGGGAGTAAAGCCAAGACGAAGAATCTTCCAAAGTAAAAGCCGATTGGTTGTCTGGACACGCTACAGAGTGGGTCAGCGCTCCTCCTGCTTTCCTCTGATATGCGCGGCAGCGAAGAGGGAAGTAGACGGGAATCAACTCAAAGCTCAGCAAATACCTCTAACTCCTCTCAGTTTTGTCCGGGTATCCATAGTCGCTGCATGGGGACCAAAGACTTCTATTGGCTTATTTCGTCCTAGCGCATCCGGAAGTACCTTAACTCGCGATCAGTGGAATTCCACCCCTCCACAACTCCCCCACAGTGCCCGAATCCGGTCCGGTTCTGCCACTGATGTATCTACGGCTTAATGCTTGTTCTTCCCACCAAGTTTCATCCCAATCGCTACACTCTAAGCGTGTCACAAGATTTCCGGTTCTCCCCCCCCCCCACCCCCATATTCATCGGATCCGGTCCGGACTTCATTTGGGACAATTGTGACACGACGTCTTTCCAAATATCAAGTTGTATTAAGATCAGATCACCCATTCGTAGGTTATACATGCCTCAAGGTTCCCGATTCCCCACCCCTCCACACCACTTCAGACCCCCTCACGATGGCCGGATCGAGGAACAGACCATTTCTAAGCCAATCTTGTCAATGTTCGAGCCAATCTTCATCGTCCTAGCACATCGGGACCTTAAAAGGCGATCACCGGAATTCTGGACCCCCTCCCCTAAAACTTCCCCCTAAGTGCCCGTATCCGGTCCGGCTCTGTCACTGATGTATCTAGGGCTTGTGCTTGTTCTTCTCACCAAGTTTCATCCCGATCGCTCCACTATCCTGACCATTATCGCCATAATTACTCGATTTCCTAATATTTTGCTTGATATCGCAAGCAATAAAAGGTAATACCAGTTGCTCATCAGCCCTATTTTACGGTAGAAGTACCGTGATTAAACTGACAACTCCTAGCTCTTAAAAAGTTCTACATTCGCGTTTTTGCTACAATACGAAGATTTGTTCCTTTATTGGTCATTTCGTGCTGCAGTGGTCTAGAGATTGCACCTAAACATTGAATAAGGGAGCGACAAACAACTGTATCATGCAGAGCCTCTATTTAGCGTCGCGTCACTGTCGCTGTATCTGCAAGACACATTCTAGCAGTTGGTCTTACGCTGCGAACAGACGATCAGGGCCGGGCGTCGCGGACTGCAGTTTCTGCGATCATTTTAGCACCATCATCAGTTCCTTACTGAAAAGTTGAGATTTTTAGCTGGACGATTAAAGTGCAAACAATCTGGTCGGAGATCCTGATCGTCCATCCAAAGCGTTTCGGTGCTTACTTCCGATTTGTTTTAACATTCTGCGGTGCATATTCGGAGAGGACCAGACACACAAAGAAGTAAAATAGAGGAGACAGAGCCTTAAAGGACCCCTCTTGCTTATTCTGCCTTCTGCTCCCTTGACGAAGCTCCCTTGACGAATTATAAGCTTCTGAAATTATAAGCCTTTCTCCATTGTTTCGTATTGTGGCTACGAATTTTAGCGCTTTTTCGGCCATGCCGAGTTTTGCCCGTCACACAAAGCAAAGTTTGCCGAAGTCTTCAATGTCCGCCGACAACTCTTTCGAACATGAGGATATGAGAATCTTCGGTTTTTCACTTCTTTAATTTGCTTAGTTTTCCAACTTTTGAACCATGGCGCGTTCAGTTTTCAAACCTTTTGCTCTCCCCCGCCGCGTTGGAGAGCAGGAAGACTGGATAGTGTCGACAAGCGCTGAGAAGAAAACCGCTAATTTCAGGCGGGAAGTAATGGTATTTTTGGAAAACTTTTTTTCTGATCCGTTTCATCGGCAAAAGATCATTTCTAGTAAGAGTTGTGCTTTAAGTTTAGTAATTGAACAACTTGCTTTACAGCTCAGCTTAATGAGATCCGGAAGCTTTCACTCGCCCGAGTAGTTTGTGACAACAGTGATGTCGGCGCAACACAGCCTTTGGTTTTCAGGACCATCTCTGAACTGTAAGTAAATTATCATCTGAATTTGATGACGTAAAGATTACATGAGCATACGATATTGTTGGTTGACACCGAACTCATTTCATTATCAGAGGTAAACTTGTAGTCCGGAACTAAGTAAATATAAATAAGCCTGAGCAATTAACCACTTATTTATTGTAGTACCGTACCTTGCAGTGACTTTCATCTGTGTAAACAGTTTAGGCGTTTACTCCGACCCCTACGTTATAATGTAGAGCCTTCATACTCTTAACCCCTGTTCGCCGAACCCCTGTATGTTCCTTTCTTGTATTTTATGGATGTGCAAATGGTTTCATCTGATCTTGTGGGGGGGGGGAGCTTACCAATTTGAGTCCAGTTGACCCAAAATTTTGGACAAAATTTTGGACTCCCGGATTTACCTCCTAAGAGCTTCTCTCAACTTGGTTTGACAATCTCTTAACCCACCTTCACTTACTCTCGAAATTGTGTACTTCAATCCCAGAAGTTTACCTAGAAGGTTTGGAATATAAATTTGAGTGGGAAGCTTTAATAAGACAGATCCCTATTTCGTTAAAGTTGAGACTCGATTTCCTCCATATCACACCTTTTTAATGCCCTTCAGAATACCATTTCCGTGAATCAATTTTCTTCTTGGCTGCATACATTTCTGCCATTCAGTATTCAAATAAGGTTTTAGTCCTCTCCCAAAGGTTTTATCCCTCCGGCAATAACAATACTTGTGATTGCTCTGGAAGCTCCAAGAAGAAGCAGTTATGGCTCCCTGGTCATCGACTAGTCGGTGTCTTTCATAGATAAATGGAAATGAAGGTCCGAAAGCTGTCCGGCGTGATTTGCATTTGTCTTGAAGCGAGTGTGTGCATCTGCTGATTCTTCGAGATAATGATGACAAACAAAAAGTCAACAGATTGAGATAACACCCCAAGTGTTATCCGTTGAAAGGGTGCATCCTTGTTTTATCTGTCATGAAAGTTCGGACAGTGTGCCACCCTTCGTGTCGCCAAACCTTCCATATCCACACTGCCCAGCTAGGGTTAATGACCGTTCTTATATCAAATCTCGTCCTCATCCCACTATTGTTTTGGCAATTGTTGTTTGGCTCGCAACGGGGGGGGGGGGGGGGCCTCCAGCTCCCGCGAAACGGTAGGATCTGGTCCAGATCTGTAAGTGAAAAATCTGGCTCTTAAACGATTCTGCCTCCCAAAGTACGTTGCTATCCGTGCGTCCGTTACGCGCGCCACCGTCCGGTGTCCAATTTCGGAGTCATCCGGACTTAGAAAGTCTGAGGATGGACAGTTGTCGATAGCTCAAGATTGACTACAGATCGAAAATTATGCAATCTCTCCGGCACACCTGCTGCGGTTCTCGGGGTAATAAATGATGGAGGGATGAAAAGACAATTGGCGAAATAGTACTTCGAGTGTCCGATCGTTTGACTTTTTTATTCTTCTCGGGTTCTTCATGGTACGGATGATCGAGCTTTTCTTTGTGCTCTTTTGCACTAGAAGAATCTTATTTCAGTGACTTCTAGGGTGTGGAAGCTCTAGCAGTTGTGATCTGTCTTTATTTACCTAATGCCCGGGCCACATTCAGTCACATCTTTACGTAATTTGGTTCGTAAATTGATCATTCCCCACTCTATACGTTTCATCCTGGTCAGATTTGGAACAAAGTGGTCCAAAGATGCGTTTCAAAATGGCGGAGAGGGATTTTTCCATCTCGACTATTCTTCGTTTTCAGCCCTTTGACTAAGCACCCGGTACTTCTAGTCTCTTCGCCCACAGCTTCTGCCACTACAACCTATCGACTCCGCCTGGAACCTCTCCCGAACTGTCGTTCAAGAAAAGTCTTTGAGACTTGGCTTTAAAGCCAAGGCTTTAAATGTTCAGAAGAAGAATGTTTTTTTTTTTTGCTAATTTGACAGTCGATTCAGGGGTAGCGACGCATATACGCTGAGACCATAGTTGCGTTTTTGCTGATACCATGGTATCTGTTACCATGGTAACTCGATCTGCAATTAGACGTTTTTGCAGCTATCGTGGTATTTGATACACGATGCTCTGCAAAAACCACTATTGCCGAAATTGCACTTTTCGAAGTCATCTAAAAGAAAAACAGATATCCAGTTACATCACTAAGTGCTAAACTTCTTTCTCACCAATCTAACAAAATTTGATGAAAGTGAGATGACTTTTCAGATACCACGACCAGTTACCACGATCGGACCGTAGTATCTGAATATCTGATACCACGATAACTGGCCAGATACCACGATAACTGCAAAAACGACTGTAGACCGTGGTATCAGATACCATAGTATCTGCAAAAATGCAGCTCATATTTAAACTTTTCATCTGTAAAGGGGCATTGGAATTCTACTACTTGGCAAAATTCTTATCTGGGTTCCAGTGTTGATCCTTTCAGATCGGATTTCTGCTCTCCATAGTATCATTCGCTTCCATTTACACTAACTACGGGGTCACCCGGGATTTGTCTCCGCCCCGTGTGGTTTATGGTCTAAGAACCCCCAAGCTCCATTAGCGAACAGAGGATGGTGTCTCGCGGTCTCTATTGTTCCTTCTGACAGAGTGAAATCTGGTTCTGAACTGTCAACTTCCGGTTCCTGGAAAGCATCGCTGGAATTTGGATTAATTAACAGAGGACCGGAAAGATTCTGTGAAGGCAAAAAATCCAGGGAGTAGAACTACCTAGGATGTGATTAACAATTGTTGCCAAGGGGAAATACAATTGTGGGTGTGGGGATTGCGCGAGTGGCAACGATTGTTTCTACCGATGTCTTGGTTACGCTTCATGTAAAGTGTGCCTCTATCCCTCGCTTGACCTATTCAGCTTAAGACGGAAGCGGCTTTTGACATTGCATTTTTCGGAGCAGAATCAGCTTTCAACTTAAAGCACTAAAGTCACACTCACTACTTCTTCGTTTTCCTCTACTGCTAAGATCCGCCTGAACTCAAGAAACCGCATTAGCGCGGTTCTATAAGTCTCAGCAGTAAACATTCGTTCATTTCTCGACAGACTTCGGTAAATGAGGGCGTGACTGTATGCCCGTAAGCTCGTGGTGACTGCGTACCGCGTGTGGGCCAAGTTCAGTTGACGTCACCTTAAGCACGTTGTCTGTAGATTGCTCTGTAAAAAATCGGAAGAAAACGCTATTCATGTCGTTGACTCTTTACCTTGATTTTCCCTCTTTTATTTTAGAAATAAGCCTGTCGAATGCGACAGCTATGCCATACCGCGTATGGAATTGTATGCTTGGAAAGAAGACCCTCGCTACGAAGCACCCAAACCAAAAGCGCAGCCATCCCCACCTCGCGTACCACAGCCCAAGCCTGTGCCCAAACCCCAGTATGAACATGAATATAGAGGGCCGTACAGTCGATATGAGAAACCGGAGTACACGCCGTATGATCCGAAACATTACGCCTTCGGATACCAGAATCCGCATGTGTACGAACAGAGGCCGTATTCGCGATATTAATTATTTGATTTTGGAGTCGTGTAGTTAGAATTTGAGATTGGCGTGTATATATTTCGATTGGAAAGATAAAAACTATTTTTCTTATTTGTTTCGTTTTCGTTGTTTTATCACCGGTCTTCGTTCAGCGTTTAGGCTCTGTCTATGCCACACTGTCAGACGTTTGACAATAGATAAACACATGTTACGCGTTATATCATTTGTATCCCTTTTAAGAAAGATAACATTTAACAGGGTCATGACAGATATATCCTCATTATGTCACCACGAGGTGCTCAAACATGTGTTATCTGTTATCAGACTTCCGGCGGTGCAGCATCTAGGAGCGGTGTTACGATGAAGAAAATAATAAAGAAATACGAAACTGCTTGCTTCCCAGCAAGCCCGAATTTCGCAGGCGCGCCAGGAAAATCGAATCCGGACCGGAATTTTCGCAGTCTCGTCCGGAAAACCGGTTATCAGTCCTCATTAGCAACTAGTGTTGGGTGATATTCGATATCGATAACGATATATCGATATATCGGACCAAATATCGATATCGAATATCGAAACGTAAATATCGATATCGAAAACGATATTTTTTCATTCATAATTATTGTAAATAATCCAACATAACCTACATTTATATATCCGAAATTGGAGCAATATGTCTTCGTAATTCAGTTCTCATTTATTCAGAGTTTGAGATGATGCAAGATGCTATTCAACGACAATTTTGTTAGTAATTTTGGCGAAACGAGACGTATCCTACAGCGAAACTTACCAAAGAAATATCGATATCGAATATCGAAAGTGAAAATATCGATATATCGATATATCGAAAAATCCAAATATCGCCCAACACTATTAGCAACACTGAGCCCATCGATACGTTAAGCATTGTTATCCAGCTTCTCACGGGAGTCAAGGGGGCGTGGCTGAGTGAAGGTCGTCAAACAGTGTGCCAATCCGGACAAGCCTCGAACAGAGCAAAACTACGACAACCTAACCTAGTGTTGGTTTCACTTTCAGGGTTGCAGATGTCGCACGAAAGTGTGAATTTTACTCCATATTGTTTCTATCATTCTTGTCCTATGTAGGACGCAATATTCACTCTGTACCAGAAAATGTCCAAATGTGTCATTTTCCAGCAGTAAGTCCGACCAAAAGTGACTATTTTACCTTTTTTCATAAAATCCAAATCAAGATGTGTCATTTTTGCTGGAGTGATCGACCAAAAATTGATATTTCACATTTTTTTCAAAAGAATAAATTTCACTCTCTGTTTTCGACCAAAAGTCACTCTCTGATTTTTTTTTCGATGTGGCAAGCCTGGTTGTTCCACTCTGGCCTCAAATAAACCTTGAACACATCCATGACGCGGGGAGGACTCTATTCCTGGGTCAGACATAAAACGTAAGCTGGAATGTTGATGTCTTGAAACATTTCCTTACAAAAATCTACAATATAACTGCAGGACACTGAATAATAAGACTCGGACCATTCGGCAGATTTTATCACCAAGGCAACCTGCGTTCCAACACGTACACACACACTGCTGTGACAGTCCTAGTTTCTAAGAAATATGAACTGAAAATACTAATAGAAATTCGATCAGAAGTTTTTGCCAAACAGAAAGTTGCCGGGGGCTGATGGGTCATCACTGGTGAAGAACTCATTCCACAGACTTGAAAAGTCGGTCTTCGTCAGATTTGCTTTGCCCTGAAAATACAGAATTCTGAGAATGACTGGGATAATCACAAGCTAAAATTCAAAGACATGGTCACACCATGGTTCCTGCGGAATCAGTTTCCAGGAAACAAAGCCCATGCGAAAGGACGAAACCAACTTCTGGATCGCTCTCTAACTTCTACTGCGAAAACACTGGCAAAGTTAAGATTGTCTCTTCTAATATAGACACAATTTGTATATATATTAGAATTCTGCAGATTGGTCTTCTCCAACAAAGTCTGCCATGTTTCGTAACTTACTTTTGATTATCTTGCCAGAACTAAACCTTCCACGGAGCTTCCCACAACCGTTTTGGAAACACTTTTCCGGGGAAGTTGCAACGTTTCCAGAGCGCGAAAAACTGGGATCGACTAAAAAGAGGCACGGCACGGCATGGCGCAGGAGGGACGAGTGATAAGAATAGTCTAGCAAGTAGTAGAAGAAGACAAGTAAGTGAGAGTTCGTAACTCCAGAGCCTAAAAGAAGGCACGTTAGAGCGTTGTTCCTGCCCCTCATTCTGAAGACTGAAAGGACCCTTTTAGTTTTCGTGCCTGTTTTTAGTACTGATGCCTCCTACACTATATAGTGCCGTGCCATGGCTCTTTTTAGTTGATCCCCAAATAACTGCACTTATTAAGCAAATGATCAGAATATCGCTTTCTCTGCAAACTTCGTTTCGCTTAGGCCAAGTTTCCACCGAGAGTGGTTTCCGTTTCACTTATCCGGAAAATCTCGAAAACGTGCAACGCACAATACAAATCTATCTGTATAGAGTTGCGTTTTCGACATAGAGTAGAACAATACGAGGCTAATTTTTTCCCAGATGCATGTCGATCCGCGCAAAAACGAATCCACCTCCGTTAGCACAAACCCTAAAGGAGCATGCAAGTATCACGCCTATTCAATATTTTTGTCAGATCCCGGTGCGTCGTTTTCAGTCACCAAATTCTCGCATTCACATATTTTGTTTCCTACCCGGAATCACATCAGTCTACTACCATCCACATTTTAGGGCAAAAAAATTAACCTCAGCAGGAATCGAACCCTCGAGATTCGAGAATCTGGAAGGAAACGAAGTCACAAGACCAGACCTGAGTTTTCTTCTGACGGCCATTTGCTTTGACAATTTAATTTTATGATGTTTCGGACATTAAAACAAAAACGACACAAGTGCAAAAGAATTTTAACCGTTCAGGTTGCCACTTTCAAAGCACACGCCCTAACTGACTTCCCGAACAAAATTTTTAGCCAGGTGAACAGAAACGGCCGATTTATGTTCAGCTGCTTATTGTTCAGTGTAAGTAGTACCAGCAATCATTGCCTCGTTGTTTCACCTTTGAAAATCCCGCCAAAGAAAAACACTGACTACCGCACGCCCTCTACTCTACACGTGATTAACTTGGAAATGCTTTTGTGGACTTGATAACAACCTCCAGTGTTCTTACAAAGGTAAGACGTTAACGAAAGATAGTACCAGTAGCTTACTTCTCAAACTTTTCCGGAAAAGTTATTGTGTCCGCGGGTCTCCCTCGCACGACCTAGATTACCGTGGCATGATCCATTAGGCGGGGAAAAGGGATTTCTCCGACTTTTCCTCGAAAGGCTTGCTCCCACAGCTCCCCTTGTTCATTATACCTTCGCCAGTATTACACCTAACGGGTCATTAAGAACTAAATTACAGTGGCTAAGCATAAGAGCTAAAAGCACAGCCAGGTCCTAGATTGCATGTCAGACAGGATAATTTCGTAGGATCGGCTTCCTGTCATGCCATGTACAACAAATGTAGGGTTAGAGCTCAAAGTCAACTTATGGCGCATTCACAATGAGTTTTACCTGGCACCCTGGCTGAGCCAGTTCTGAAAATTATTCTCAGGCTGTGTTCCACGGAAATTTATTACGAGATATGATGGTAAAAGGAAGAACCAGCTATTTAGTGTGGTAGTTATCACCCTCTCTGGAACAAAGAGAACAAGACCAAAGGTTTCGACGGGATCCCAAAGGGGAATATTTCTAGGGCTTCCTGACACAGAGAATCGGGTCAAACAGATTTCTGGAAACCGTAACCCTGCAATGTAATCATTACATACACCTTAGCGGGATTCATTAGGCAATAATTTTTACCGAGAAAGCAGATAATTATTTTCATTCGTTAACTTGCGTCTTTGGTCGGATCCTGACCAGAAGCACGCTTGTATGGGGTCACTGGAAAACCGGAACCTCCACCACCGGAACCGATGGCTTTGGAAAACCGGAATACGAAACTGGAAAACCGGAACCGATGGCTCAGTTTCAATCTGCTATAGGAAAATGGAAAATGTTCTGGTGTTCCGGTTTTCCAGTGACCGCTTGTATGTCACTTTATTTTTAAGTTCCCGATTACAGTAAAGCGACGAACCGCTGAAAAATTAAGAACCAGAAATGGATTCAGCAACCCTTCTTACCCCCAAACCAAATCTCTAATAATTTCAGAATTGTAGTGCAGGTGAACCAAATTTCTGGTTTTCGCTGGATTCCGAGCGAATTGATTGTTCGGTGCAAAACAAGATTCAGATACGGATTCAGCACTATTGCCACTCCTGGGCTATGCCGAATGTAATCGACAACAGAAAAAAAAAACACTTTTACTTCCACCGAATTTCCGGTATTGGCCGTATTCCAGGCAAACTATATGTCCGGCAAGAAGAAAGAGTCCAGAAACGGATTCAGCTATCGACGATAAGGATTAAAGAAAGCGGTCGAGAAAGAGATAACATGGTAGCTTCAGGATAGCATGAGCTAACAAGAAATAATAAAAAAAAGAGAAGTTTCTTCAAATCGACTTTAATTCTGCAGGAACCAGCGAAGTAGTAACGGCCACCATGAGAAGTTGCCTGGCCAAGCTAATGAGAGAAAATATCTAGCTTTATTTTCTTTCGTTCTATTTCCAATCGACGGACAATAGAACAGACAATCGTAAAGTTCTAAGGCAATAAACACAATCGATACGTTATATGACTCGGAAACAAGACATCGGACGACGGACTGACTGACATGGCAGGGTGGACTAAGTTCGAATTGTGCAAACCTTGCTAGAAATTTTGAATTATCTCAGTCGTTCCGCCAATCATATTTGACAGTGAAAAATGGACACGTCAGCTGAATTTTCTTAGAGCTATATTTCGGCCCTTCTTGGCAAGGGTCCTCTTCAGGCTAAAAGCCGCACAAGTTGGAAAAACGAACTTGTGGAAAATTACTGCCAATACAGATAAAAAAGAAAAGAAAAAAAGAACGATGATATTTTTGCAAATCTTTAAATCTTAGGAATCCATAGGCTATGAATATGCAGCTCTGTTTCTGATTAACCCTGGTCAACTTGACTTCGACAGGAACCTACAATTAGCCTACCGTATTGACTTACGCTCCTTTTTGGGATCCCAAAACGTAATTGGAGGGATACCTATGACATCGCAAAAGTTGTCCGTCTGTCCGTCCGTCTGTAAGCACGATAACTCTCGAAGGGAAAGAGATATTTTGATGAAACTTGGTGTGAGGATTCTTTGGGTCAAAAATAAGGTCGAGTTCGTAGATGGGCTTTATAGCCCTATATTTAGGGGTGGTGGAGGGGGTTTAAATTAAGGGGTAAGCAAAATATTTTTAAACAGCTAATGAGACAGTCGATTATGGGGTAAGAAGACATGCTGAACACGACGGTGAAAACCATTTTCTCGCCGGACAAGTAGTTCGCCCGGAATCCGGCCAAAACCGGAAAGTTTGTTAAAAGCAAAAGTTTTATTTGAAGTTGATTGGATGTTCGATTTAGGAGTAAGAAGACATGCTGAACATGATTGTGAAAACAATTTACTACCCGGAAATGTAGTTCGCCTGGAATCCGGCCAAAACCGGAAAATTTTTAAAAGTTAAAGTTTTATTTGTCGTTGACTAGATATCCGATTTAGGGGTAAGAAGAGATGCTGAATCCTTGGGTGACAGTTATTACAAGTAGTTCACGAAAAATCCGGCGGAAACCGGAAAGTTTGTTAAAAGTAAAAGTTTTATTTGAAGTTGATTGGATGTTCAATTTAGGGGTATGAAGACACGCTGAACACGATGGTGAAAATCATTTTTTCGCCGGAGATGTAGTTAGCCCGGAATCCGGCCAAAACCGGAAAGTCTGTTCCGGAAGTTAAGTAGATGTTCGGTTTAGGGGTGGGAAGACAGACTGAACACGATGGTGAAAACCATTTTCTCGCCGGGCAATAAGTTCGCCCGGAATCCGGCCAAAACCGGAAAACTGTTCAAGGTATTTGTAGTTGATTAGATATCCGATTTAGGGGTAAGAAGAGATGCTGAATCCGTGTACGACGATCATTTTTTACCCGGACATATAGTTCGACCGGAATTCGGCTGGAACCGGAAAATTTGTTTTGAGTTAAATTTTAATTTGAAGTTGATAGATGTTCGATATAGGGGAAAGAAGATACGCTGAGTTCATTTTTTTTTTTTTTTGCGGGACAGGTAGTTCCGGAATTTGGCCGAAACCGGGAAATTGGCAGAAGTAAGGCAAGAAGTTTGGTTTTCTTAGATGATTAGCTTTTTGGCCTTAACCTGTTTCTGAATTTTAATATTAATGTTCAAGGAGTCTGTCGAAGACTCGATCTGGCGAAGACCAGACCCATCTGTCTGGATCAAATACTGAATATTTGGGATCCCATTGGAACCTTTGGTCTTGTTCTTATTCCTGTCACTGAAAGTGAGGACAAACATCCTTGAGCCAGGTTGCCTCAATTATTGTTAACTAGGCTACCTCTTAACTCGCTTAATTAAAATCAACATTCTAACCCTTTAATCCCAGATAACTTTCTCTTCTTGGCACAAGGGCAGAGCATACTCAAATCCCTTCCTTCATTACATGCCTCACCTTATCGGTTCCCACGGGTCGAGAGATTTTCCCGTCTATTTTCTTCCGCGAAATCTTACGGACTCCCACCAGTCCCATAAGGGAACAGTAACTCGCTACGAAAAGTTCATTTGGGTCCTGACGTATCTACCTTATCTCTTAATTCTGAGTGTGGCGGTTGCTCGGTCTCAAGTCATGAAAGGAAGGGCAGCCCTGCAACTCCGCCGTTTGCCTCCTCAAATAGATTCGCTGCTGAAGTTGGAATCAATCAGTCAATTTATTTATTACCGTCGAAAGAAAAAATGAAGGTCGTTTAGTCCTTCCTAGTGACGGAGTTCAAAAAGGAAAAAGAACAACAAGGAAAAACACAAGGCACTTATCAAAACTTTACAGTACAACAGAACACAAACACAACTATAGGTTACACCAAGAGGGAAGACCACTGGTGGTTCAGTTTCAGAGATGGGCGAACCCGAATCCGGATTCGGATTCGAATCCAGGATTCGCCCTTTTGGCCGGATTCGAATCCTGATTCGAATCTTCTGCTTGTCAGGCTGGATTCGGATTCGGACTTGGATTCCAAACTCTCAATCGTACGAATCCAAACAAATTTCTGGTGTAAATCCTTCTATTTCCGTTTCCAAATTTTTACACAGTCGGCTTGGGCAATCCAAATTTTTGCTCTCCACCACCAACCATCCTCATTAATTTATCACGTTATCTAATTACCTTAGATATCAGTGCTTTTTGTCACCTCTGATTTTTAAACTAAATACTATGTAAATGATGTGATTTCTGTTAAGGTCAGATTCGAATCCGGATTCGATTCCTGATTCGAATCCTCAGCTTGAAATGGTGGATTCGGATTTGGAATCGGATTCGTACCTAGGCCTGGATTCGGATTCGAATCCTGTCATGATCGGATTCGCCCATCTCTGTTCAGTTTACTAGCGGAAGATTTGAAATCTTCCACTCTTTTATGAACTGCAGTGGAAGAGACAACATCACCCTTTTCTGCGAGAGAAACAGAATCCATCACAGCTTCGAAAGCATAAGAACAACTCCGTTGTCCAAAGCCCATTAAAGAATCATCTACAGTGAAATGAGAAGATTCTCCGACCAACTGAAGCCATTTAGTGAGAAAGCAGTAAGCCAATCGAAGCAACAGGAAGGCGGAAAGGGAGCTGCAGAACGGTGGAACCCAACGCCATATTTTGAAGGAAGGAATAATCTTAGCAGGCATAACCAGTTGAACTGTCTGAGCATATACTTAGCAAGCTTAAAATAAATCTGGTGGACAATTTTCTTATTAGAACAAAAATTGACAAATGAGGACATAGCAAGAAGATTAACTTGGAATCCTTGATGTAAAGTTTAATTTCATAGGGTTATCTCTAGCTCACTCGGACACTACCAGCACCTTGCTGCCCGGTACTTTCAGCACGCCTCGGTCAAGCTGCTTAACCAAAAAAGCTTTACCCTTGGTTCACAGTACTACGTTATATGCGACATAATTTTCTCTTTGACTTTCGACGTACGACAGAATCGCATGAACCTTCCAACCACCACGCAGACGTCCACAACTGCACACCTGAACACCGCCCATTATTAGGAAATCTTCAGTCAAATCCTAGTATGTCATCTCGTTCAGAATAGGTTAATACAAGTTTATTCAGAAGATATTTTGCTTTCAGCCATCCAGAGATTACAATATTTTCTTTTAGAACAAGCAGAGCAATTTTTAGTCTTGAAGATTAACTAATCTTTTTTGTTTTTTTCTTTCCCTGAAGAAATCGCATGCGTTATTCGGATCTGAAGTTTTTCAACGGATGCGCGACAAAATGCAAAGTTTTGCGTCGCTTGCCGCACGACTTTTGTCGTATGTCGGATGATGCAGAATTTTGCACGAAAGGGGTGAACTAGTGGTTAGCCTTCTCTTGGCGACAAACTTCTGTCTGATTCTCGCGTTAAGGTCTACTTTGCGTTTGCCAACGTAGATGCTTCAAGGTCGCGCCACTAGACCATCCAACGGTCGTCCCGAGTCCCGGACTTAAGTTGCGTTTTATTGGATTCACTTTTGTTTCGTCAAAGTTTGTAGTTTGGCTCTTGTTGGGTCTTACTTGCGTTTATTGAGTTCTTGTTTCCGAAAAGTCAAACTACACCAAACTACGTCGGCGAGGTAGTTTGTAGTTTGAACTCCGTCGTTTCAGGTTCGAAACTACAGTAAATGGAATGGATAAATAAAACGGCTTTTAAGCGAAACTACGCCGAAACTACATCCAAAAAAACGCAACTTTAACTGGCGACTTGGACAAGAATGCTCTTAGACACTATAGTGCTGGAATGCCATCCAATCTAACTCCGTTCAACCACTTTTACCAAAGATAATGAATAAAGAAAATGTGACATTAAATAAATAAAATAATATATGATATTAACTAAATAAACTCAATTAATAGTCTATTTAGTGTGTTTTTAAAGTATACGAAAATAATGTAGTCATGTTTATTTATAATGTTTTGTTTAGTCTTTTACTAAGTGTATTTTGCTTTGTGTATTTTACTCATACTCCACTGTTATCCAAAAAGCGGTCACAAATAAATAAATATTACTTTTATCGGATTCAAAACGTTTACTTGTATTTTGCGGACTCCGCAATAAACAATATCTTAGTAAACTAATTTCAAACAAACTAACTTCAAACTAAACTAACTTCGACTTCTGTAGTGCTTGTTTGTTTGTTTTTTGTTTACAGAATACAACACAAACTAGCAAACAATATATTGGTACTTTTCCCGGCGCGCTGAATCTATAAGAGAGACTTCCAGACTTTCATCCGGTTAGAACTTTATTTCTAATCTTCCATCTCGTGCACGACTAGCTTCAACAGGTAACCAATTCTCGGAAACGACGGAGTCGGAAATCATTTTACGACATAATAAAAAGACAATAGCCAGATAAAACTGAAATAAAGAGAAATGTAGTGAATTATGGCAGTGAGGTAAATTAAAAAAAAAAATACAAATTAGAAAAGCCTCCTGCTTTTCGAACAACAGAAAAACCCAATGCCAAAAAATTATGAAGAATTGCTTTGCAAGCCAGAAAACGATTCAGAGGCATTTCAGTAAAGACCTTTCACTGTATTATCTAGAAAGGATGAAAAATGACTCGAAAAAGTTAAACAGACTGATCAAAAACATAATTTCTAACTTAAAGGACCTGTCTTACCTATAATACTAACACAAACTACTTCCACAATCATTCCATATATTTATAAACCCGGAGACCGCATTTTCATACGGTACATTCTAATCCCTCTGACAAAACGACGATGATTTACTACCTTCGATGTGTACCATGCTGTCGGCAAGAAGTTTTTTCCACCAGAAACACAGGTTATGTAAATTGTTTTCCTGTTTTCGCTAAGTCAACGGGTCTCGGAAAAGGCTTAAAACAGCCAAGACCGACGGATTATTTGTTGAAAGCACAGCCTAGTTTTAAAGTATTCAAATATTTTAAAATACTGTAAGTTGAAGAGTAAATAGTGCAAGGGGTCCTTTAACGGTTTTCAGTTTGGAAGACATTCCTAAGGAACTTCCGGAATTCAACAATTGAAACTCAAGAACTGAAACTCAGCAGACCCTTTGCGCGAGTTGGCACGTCCCGCATGTCGACCTATTTTCAATCTTGAAAGGAGGCCAACGACAAAAAGACAAATACGACTCAAATTTCAAGAAATCTGGGAATTGTGAGCTGAGCTTTAAGCGTGCTACTGTTTGGAAGTTTCAAGTAGGACTCACCTGAGATATCTTGGTGTAGGCTGTATCAATCTCCCCCGAACTGACCCCGTACCGTTGCCATACTACAGCGAACTCGGATTTGTCAAGGTTACCATCGCCTAAAAGAGCAAGATCGACAACCAATATTCAACCTTCACTTCTACTTCAACTGTCGCAGCTTCAGCCATTAGGTTAGAATCTGTAAATGTAGCCTATTCTCGTCCAGCGGTCTTCAAAGTTCAATTCAGATATTGTTCTTTGGTTATTGCGTTTAGTATGTCCCCTATCTTCTATGTAAACATTCCTTCAGCCCAAGCTGACTGCGAATCATATTTGATGGTGCAAAACGGATACGTCAGCTCAATGTTATTGGAGCTGTATGTCGGCCTTTCTTGGCAAGGGTCCTCTTCAGGATCAAAACCGCTCAAGTCAACCCAAATGTAGAAAAATCTCTACCGACCAACGACCCAATCGAGCAGCACAAACAGCAGCTGTGTCCAAAATAAAATCACAGCAACCTTTTTGACTTTAAGCAAGTCCCACCAAGAAATTTACGAAGTTAAATACTTAACGCTAGGCTAGAATCTTTAGTTTTGTGTTTCCCACGAGTTCGTTTTTCCAACTTGAGCGGTTTTGCCGTTTTGAGCTTGAAGAGGCCAAAATGGGCCGAAATATAGCTCCAATAAAATTCAGCTGACGTATCCGTTTTGCACCATCAAATATCTTCGATGTCCATGTACGACTCTGCTACGCTCCCTCCAGCCCTTTCTTTCTGCTTTATGCGGTAGGGCCTAGTGGTCCTATATTTACCATGACGATATTCGGTCGGAATCCAGCAAAAAATGGGATTTCGGTAGTGCTTATACTTTCTTGATCAGGTATCCTACTTTATGGCAAACAGTACAAACTTTTGGCACCATGTGGCCAATTCTAAGATCGACACGACGAGTGTCCACGACACCATGATCCACAAGCAGATTGCATCCAAACTGACCGATCGTCAAAAAGTTTTACGACATTTCCTAAAAATTTACACCATACCTGTTGTATCATTGAGGTCAAACATGAAATCCATATATGCTTGTTGCCAGCTCATCGTACTGCTTCCGCTAGAGTAGGATTCCCACATGGCGCACCACTCTTCGCTACTCACCTAGAAGTTAAAAATCGAACATTTTAAATAATAAATCGAAACTAATAATAATAATAATAATAATTTATTGGAAAAAGCCTAATACGGCCATACAACAGATTCCTGAAGCGCCAACAACAATTTATAACACTAATAATGAAACACAAACTATTTTCTTCTTTTCATTGCATTCAAAACGAAAGAAACTACCTCACGGATTACACTTTTATTTGTCGACTTTAAGATACCAGGGAAGAGAACACCACCAGCCATCCCAACTAAACCCAATGAAGGAAGCTCTTGGCACTTCATATTCATATTCAAACTAATTTTCAGCTACGAGTGGAAGAATATAAATGGCTAAGAAATTTCAGATCTGAAACGTTTAGATATCGGCTGCTTGAGGAAAGAGTATTTGGTGAGCATACAATAGTTTTCATTTTGTTTAATTTAAGAGATTAGACATAATTGCTGCTGAATGAAAATTTGAGTTAGTTGACGTTAAGTGGTTACGAGATTCCAGATTTGAGTAGTTTATATATAGGCTGCATGTGTAAAGAGAATTTGGTTTATACCCAAGAGTATAAAATAGTTTATTTGTTATTTATTCATTTAAAAGACTAGACATAATTGGCATTATCGCATAGAAACTTTCTCACCATCATGCATCAGACGTAGCATTGATAATTAGCCAATCATAACGTGCACCACGACCGGGTCGTGAATGAATAGAGCCAGAAGCGTCACCACAGCTGTCCCCAACGGACGCCGTTTATTGGTTGACAAAGGATTTGAGTCATCGTTCGGGCGACGTTTCTCGTTCTTCCCGAGGTTCACTGGGGTGACTTAGTCCTTTAGAGGATGCCATCAAAATACCGTTTTGCAGAAGTACACAGTTTATGGTAAAAAAAAGCGAGTGACGAGTGTCTGAAAACCTGGCCGAAAAGCGAAAAGGGGTTCCAGGATGCCTGAAAGTGTCACTCACTTGATCATCATTGTCAGCGTCAGCTGCTTTGATTCCTTCCCAGACGTTTAGAAGGCATTTCGCTGCTTCTTGTGCTTTCGGATGAGACGATGGCCAACCTCTCACTTCGGCAAGGCGCTATAGACGAAAGGAGTTCCTTTACGAATTGTATAACCATAGAGATACTACTCTTTCCAAACTAGAGGGACTGTATCCGCTAGCTGGCTAATAACACTGACGAGTTATTAGAGGACAGTACAAACTCTTATAGGTTCTTGATGGAGAAATTATTCCTAACGCAGCAGTTTCTTGAAAACGAGAAGAGACACAGAATTCGTGAGACCCACTCGAGCGCTGAGGCTCAATTTATTAAGTTGTCGAAGTCAAATTATTCAGCACCCCTGGAAATCTGTCTTTTTTGGTTCGTTTTGTATTATTTTTAAACATAATTTTTGTGGTTTTCTTTAATTTATTTTCTTGATTTCTATCGTCTGTTCTTTTAAACCTTGTCCGGTAGTAAAGTTTACTTACTGCTTCCTCTAATTTCACAGAAAGTTAGCTGTGTTTTGCCCAGAGGCGTTACCAGCCAAAATATTTTTTTCTGGGGGGGGGCAAGGTATTTACCGACTGGCTGGTTATTTTTACCGACTGTTTTTGCAGAAAAACGACTGTTTCTAAAAAAAAATCGACTGTGTCGAAGAACAAAATCTACTGTTTTCCGAAGAATCGAGGCGCTTCGCGCCGACTCAGTTATTTTTTACCGACTGGCCGACAACATTGGCGTCCCCCCTTCCCCCATACGGCTGGACTTGCCGATTTTAGGCAAGATAGAAGTAAATGAGAAACATAAAAAACGTAAAAAAGTCAGTAGTCCACCCCCTCACTCAGCAGAGCTAAGAAAAATAGAATCACAAACTCCGGTGACCCTTGGGCTGACCAGTTCAGTACGAATCTTGATTTGGGTGCGAGTGAACCCCATTTGAATCTTGCTGACGACACGAAGTCTTTTCCTTTTTTCGAAACCATGGGTAACTTAGCATTGACCTGAAAATAGTTCAAAGCAGCGAAGATAGCCTACAACTTATTTTGAAGTAAAGTATAGAAGTAAGGATTTACCTCAGCAGCAAGCTCAAAGTCCTTCTTTTCTATGTTTCCACTTCCATCCACATCTGGAAGAAGAAGAACAAGAAACAAATTATTCAACATCTTTAGAATTACACGTCTGTAAAGCTGCACAGAGGGCAAAAAAAAGTTGTTTTCGCGCTGCACCTCGCGGGAGGACTGGAGACGAATAAAAGGATGCACAAACAAAAGATATCATACTGGATCCAGCTTCTTGTGTTCGGATCTTTCACAAAACATAAGTAAAAATCTTTCTAGGTTGTGGTAGCAGAGGCGTCTTTTTTTGGGTGGGGGTGGGGGGGACTTTTTAAATTCGAGATAATGACCCATCGTTCGAGGATCGAATGCCTTCAAGGCACGATAAATATCTTTGTACCGTGGCGTCGAGTTGAGGCGTCACTTTACGATTTGTTCCTGGATAGTTGGGTCCCCCTTGAAAATTCAAGCGGGGGCACCTCCCTAAAGGAGCACACAATATAAGAGTAGGAAGGGGACAAGGTCTGCAAACACTGAGTGCCTTTTCCACCCAACCCCAATTTGTTTATTTTGTAAAACGATAAGAAAAGTTTTAAACCTTTGTTTAACGCGGGTAACAGCAAAGGCTACTCTGTTTCAGTTTTGTTTTCGATGGTCATTTTGTTTGGAAAGGGTCCAGTTGAAGCACTGTCATGTACCAATTTACAGTTAAATGTCTCACATTGTTTGAAATAAACACTTTGAGCTAACTTGATCTATGATAGGTTCTTCCTTGATTTGTGATCCAAAAATACCCTCTGTTTGGGCTTACAGTTTTCCGGATGGGACCTTTTACAACCTAAAATTTGTTCGGGAAGTCGTTAAATTTTGTTAGAAAACATGCATTTCCCCAAAAAGTTTCGCCTCCGGCGCTCATTGGCATTTTGTTGCTATACACAGTCGTCAGAAGCTGCTGCGGGGGCCTCGCTTTCCTGCGAGTCCCTGTTATTATGCATGACCTTTACCTTTTTCAAACTGGTTTCTTGAAATTCGTTCGGTTTTCCGGATGCGGTGCAGTACTCTCTTTTTTTGTTTCTAAACCGTTTGTCCCTTCGGCCGAGCTGTTTTGCCGTCAAGTACATTTTGGGGTACTCATCCCCCCCGCCCACGCACTTCAAACCACCCATTCGTCCCGGGACGCCACCGCTGCCTTTCAGCGAAATGACGCCTCTGAGTGGGGGAGGGGGGAGAGTGGGGAGACATATTCAAACACTAAATAGGAAGTACATACCGAAAAAGGTGTTGAAAACGTAGAGAAGCTTTGCTTTCCTGAACTCTGAGATTGGCATTTTGATTTATTCCTGAAAAAAAACGAAGGTTTAAACTCAATAAACATAATAAGCTCGGTCTAACTATATCACTATACCATTTCTGGTGGTATAGTTAAGTTTTCTCATATTGATAAGGATTTATTGTAGACACCGTTGAAGAAGTCAAAGATTCGCCCGTTGAAACAAAAATGGCGAAACAATCTAAAGAATTGGCCTTTCAGTGGTAATTAGACTGAACCTTACTTCTAAAATTTTGCTCGCATTTGACCATGGAGTGGGAACAACCAGATATCTCACAATTCGATCTGTAACCAAATTCCAGAGACAGCAGAAATTTTGACGCCGACGTTACCGACATTATAAAAAGGCAAAGTTCCTTCCCCCAATCCAGAAATCAGGCTGACTTTCCAGTTTCGAAACTATCGAGGTGCACGAGACCGAGGATCGTTAGGAGTCATTGTCCCCCCGAAAAAGAGCAAACTGTCGCCAAATTTCTTCTTTACGCTATCCCGTGAGCAAGATATCCAGGGAGACCAGGAGAAAAGAAAGAGATGTCCGTTTTCCTTAAAGAGGTGGCAACTGGTAATTAAGTAAGGAGAAATGTAGGATGGACAGGGGAGGTAAATCGGTGCATCCCCCTGAAACAAATAAAAATTGGCGCCAAATTTATTCCTTGCGGTATCCCGTAGGACAGGATTAAGGAAAAAAGATGGAGATGTCAGTCTTCGATCAAGAGGTGGCAATTGGTAAATTAAATAAGGAGAAAGGCAGGATGGAACATGGGAGGTAAATCGGTGCACTGGAACAAAGACAACTGGGGAGTATGAAGCAGAATGCCCAAGAGCATGGAAAGAGGTTTAGAAGAAACCCAAGCTTTATTTTTTTTTGTCAGATTTTTATCCAAAGCCTGAACAGCACGCTCGCCAAGGAGGCCCGAAATATCACCGAATAGGAAATTAGCTGACTAAACCTGTTTGTCGTCACCAAACATGGTTCGCACTCAGAATTGGCTACGAAACATTTCAGGACCTAATTTTTTTTTCATTGCGCATTTTTCAACGTATTAGACTATCAGCAACGCTGACATGCATACCGATTTTCAAAAGTGGAAGCCAAGTCGACAATCCGAAATTCGGATCACCAGTCCGGACGATTACAGAAAATCGTCGCATCCGCTTATTTTCCGCAACTTCAATCGATTGAGCAAGTACCATAGTATTTTCATGGTACTCAAAGTCTCACGGACAGTAAGTCCGTGAGACTTACTGACATTGCTTACTCACCAGTCAAGAAAGCCTTTGTCTTGTTCTCATATCCCGTTGCTAGACCTATAGACAAAGTCTACCCCCCCCCCCCCCCCCTCCCCGTAATTTTATCCATAAGCATCTTATTTCACAAGATGGCAAAACTTAAAAGCTAATTTTCGGGATCAAAGCGTTGTCATTACCGTATCCTACCGTATTCCGTGTCGGAATGGTAGCAGAGACAGATTAGTCGTCGCACTAGGTGAGTGAATCTGAGCGGCCATAAACTGGAAACAGCCGAAAAATTAGGTGAGAAACCCTCCATGACGCTACCGTATATCGTACTTTTATCGTATTTATCGTACTACCGTATCGTAACTCCAGAGCCAACAAGACACGTGAGAACGTTGTTCCTGCCCCTCACTCCAACGCCTGAAAGGGCCCTTTTAGTTTTCGTGCCTCTTTTTAGTACTCGAACCTACTACATTATGTCGTGCCGTGCCGTGCCTCTTTTTAGTCGATAGGCTAGATCTTGAGAAGGGTCCCTGGGACCTGGGCGGTCAGTGTGAAAAACTGTCTGTAGATCGGCGGGCATGACCTTATTTTCCATTCTTTCAACACCAATCAACGAAATGAGGGGATGGGATCCTGTCCTACTCAGCCTTAGGCTCAAACTCACATTCTCTTTCTCTCTGCTTCTCAAAGCATGTGCAAATATTCGGTCGACTGGGATCTAGCTCGATTTCTCACTTTCGCCATGTCCGTACAAGGTTTCTACTTTTCCGACAAATTATGAAAGTTGACAATCAGTCTGGATTCCGCCATATCTATCTGGTTTATAGTGCTCCAGTGAAGCGTCTTCATCCGAACAAGTCAATCCATCTCGATGGACAAAGCCCGCAGACTAACAAAATAGCAATGTGATACACATCCATCAAGCACGCTCTACGCTAGTTTACAGACACGGAAATAAAACGTGACGGCGAGTTCAAAGTTTGTAAGGCTGACATTTCAGGAAAATACAAAATCGAAAACCAGCCACTAGTTGTAGCGCGAGTACCCAAACTATGACTGTCATTGTAGTATCGCTCGCTTACAGCCAGATCAGCTCAGTTGGTTAATATATAATTCTTCAGAAGAAACTTCCAGTCAACCCCCATTCACTAACCTCTTCACGAGTGGCAATCCAACAAATTATCCAAGTGCGGACACCTGTGGCAGATCCTCACTCCTGAGCGTCACGGGGATAAGTGATCTAGATTTCTTACAGAGCTGCTCAGGTCTTATAGGCAAGTCCTTGCGTCCCTGAGTCAGGAAGACATGAGAAAGCATTGGTTCTGCAAATTTAAATTTAGGTTAGTTACGATAATCTTTACCGAAAGTACGTGATGTTCAAAGAAATAGCCGACACCCAATGACGCAAATTGGAGTGTAAAGTCCAACTAGAAGTTTTATGACTGGGTGGTTTGTTTGAGTAATATCTGGTTAGTGATAACGACTGAAACCTGATTATGTAGCGGGATCGACTAAATGCAGGAAGGGAAGGGAACACGAAAAAAGCAGGAAGGCATACTAAAGCGAGGAAGGATGTCACCAGAATTCAGTTCTGCGAAAACTGGAAAGCTACACCGTTCCCATCCTCTGTTAGTATTCTTCGAGGGGTCAGCAACTTTTCAAATTCAAAGTTCACCATCCCTTCCTCGTTTCAGTATCCTGACATGGGTAGGCATTAAGTTCGGTGAGGGGTCGGCAACTATAAAAATTGTAATTCACCTTTTCGTTTCTCGTTCTGACGGTAGGCAACTAAAATCCTCCGATTACAGCAAGGGGTCGGCAACTAAGATATTTCAAGTCCACCATCTCCTTCATATTTTTAGTACCTTGAACGTACTAAAACGAGGAAGGAAGTTGGAAATTTTAAGTACTCAGGTCAACCGTTTCCTTCCTGTTTTATTACCGAAGAGTAGTACCTCAAAGCACTACAATGAGGAAGGGAACGTTGAACTAAGAATTTTGATAGTTACCGACCCCTCAAAGAAGAATAGTTTAGAATTCCCAATTTCCTTCCTCGTTTGAGTACTTTCAAGGTAAAACGAGGAAGGAAATGGTGGACTTGAACTATCTTAGTTGCCGACCCCTCGCTAGACTCGGAAGATTTTAGTCGCCTACCGTTAGAACGAGAAATCAAAAGGTGAATTACAATTTTGATGGGTGCCGACCCCTCACCGAACTTAATGCCTACCCATGTCAGGATACTAAAACGAGGAAGGGATGGTGAACTTTGAGTCTGAAAAGTTGCCGACCCCTCGAAGAATTTTTCAATTTTTCGTGGAAACAGTCGATTTTTTTCTTGGAAACAGCCGATTTAAAAAAAAAACAGTCGGTTTCTCGTAAAAATAGTCGCTTTTTCGATAAAATAGTAGTTTTTCTTAAAATCAGCCGATTTTTGTCGACACAGTCGTTTTTTCTCGACAATAGTCGTTTTTATCTGCTAAAACAGTCGATAAAAATTACCAGCAGGTCGGTAAATACCTTGTCACCCCCCACCCCCCAAACATTTTGGCTAGTAACGCCTCTGGCCCCAATGCTCGCAGACTGGAATTCATGCTTGGCACCATCATCAGTTCCATACGGAAAAGCTGAGATGTCTCAAGTTGATGATCAAAGTGCAGAAAATCCGGCCGAGAAATCCTGTTCATGAGTTCGCACTGTATCACGACATCAAGACCTGCAATTCTTTAATCCCAAAACCAGGTTCATCCGGTACCATTTTTTGCTCCCTTTGATCTTTAAATATAGCATTTCCTCTTCAGGGATGAAAATCTCGGATATGCTTCGGGTGTATCACAGAAATAACAAGCCCAAAGGTTTCGATGGGATCCCAAAAATGTAATATTTGATCCAGACAGTTCAATATTTTTATTTTTAAAATTTAGAACCAGATCAAGGCTTATAGTGCGGGTTGAAACACCTTCGAAAATTAAAAAAACAATCGTTTTTTGTACATTTTCAAAAGACATTACAACAACTGGTAGATCTGAGAAAACCAAGCTCAGATACGGATTCAGCATGTGTGTTTACCCTTCTAAGTCATATCTATTTTGACGTAACCGATCGAAACTTCCTGCCTTACTTCTGCCAATTTTTCGGTATCGGCGGAATTCCGGAACTACTTGTCCGGCGAAAAAATAAAGCTCAAAAACCAATTCAGCGTATCTTCTCACCCTTATATCCAACATCTAATCAACATCATATAAAATTTTTTTTATAAAAAATTTTTCGGTTTCAGCCGGATTCCGGGCGAACTATATGTCCGAGTAAACAAGGATTATCATATATGGACTCAGCGTCTTTTCTTACCCCTAAATCAAACGTGTAAAAAACTACAAATACAACTTTTGCTTTTAACAAATTTTCCGGTTTTGGCCGGATTCCGGGCGAACTACTCATCCGGCGAGAAAATGTCTTCGTGTTCAGCATGTCTTCTTACCCCTAAATCGAACATATAATCAGCTTCAAATAAAACTTTTACTTAAAATGATTTATATATCCCTCTTCAGCATGTCTTCCTACCCTTAATCGACTATCTCAGTAGTAGTTTAAAAATATTTTGTTTGCCCCTTAATTTGAACCCCCTCCCCCACCCCTAAATGCAGCGCTACATAGCCCATCTACGAACTCGACCTTTCCCTTGACCCAAAGAAATTTCAGAGTTTCATCAAAATATCTCATTCCCTGCGAAAGTTATCGTGCCCACAAACAAACGGACAACTTTTACGATGTCATAGATATCCCTCCACTTACGTTTTGGAATCCCAAAAATAGGCTACTCCTCATTCCAAATAGTATATTCTAATAAAGTCAACTCAAACGCCAAAGCTTCGAGGCAACAAAGTGAGTGTAGTCCCTCAAATATTCGAGATGGAGTCGGTGGGTTACCGCCCGACAGAGCAAATCACAGCTTAATCTGTGCTTAATCACAGATTAAGCTGTAGAGCAAAGCGTACCGAAGGAATAATTTTGTTCTAGCATTTTCAAGTAAGGTCAGCATTCTCAAGTAAGGTCTCCACTGGCAGTCTAAGTTCTCAGAAGCCATCGTCACCGCAATCTTTTACGATTTTCGACCAACGCGAGCATGCCAAGTGCAGACGAGCATGGTTACGACTGCCAGCAGAGTTCCAGCTCTGCTTGATCAGCGTTTCCACTTCAACGGATTTTCCGTCAAAGATGGATTTCTTGGGTCCTTGATGGATGAGAATTTGTTCCGTCGGATTTCCAGATTTTTGACAGATTTCTGATGATCTAGCGTAAAATCGTAAATTCTACTTAGTTATTCTGAATTTTTCATCATTTGGGGAAGATTGAATTTCATGAACAGTGTATCATCAAATACTATTCCTAAAAAAGACGCTGTGATCACTTATGTTTCAAAAAAATTCGAATGCGGTGCATTTTAAAGTAGCCTATTCCAGGCCTATTCTCCACTAGTGGAAGGGCAATTTTAGGTCTGGATTTTGTTTTGAATTCGAATGGGAAGTAGTTGAATTTTTTCGACGGATTTCTCGTTCGCAGTTACTTTAATTACCTTAAATCGCACTTGCAAGCAATAAGGATGTTGTATCCCGATGAGTAGCTTGCGGATGATGATGGTGCTATGTTCTGGTTGCTGCTTCCGGGGCGCACCAGTCCTTTTTCCAGGGCTGCCGGCGCCAGTCCTCATCGAGTCGCTTTTTGAAACCTTCGGGTGTCTCACTGGTGACAGCTGGTTCGGACAAGCTGTTCCATAGAGGAACAGCTCGGTTACTGAAGAAGTGCTGGCGAACACGAGAGGTGTAGGACCTTCTGGACAGTTTCCAGGAGTGGCCCCTAGTCCGTGAGTGGTTGTCGGGGGCGAAGAGGGAGCAGAGACAATTACAGTTGAGGATTCTGTAGACTAGTAGGATGTCCCCTCTCTTCCGCCGGTAAGTAAATGTCGGGATCTTCAGTTATCGGATTTTTTGACTACCAGCATGTAAACCTGCCATCATGAAGTGGCAACACTGACTCCATTGCGGTATAATAACAAGAGTTACGAGCTCATATGTTACTTGTTACTAGTAGGTGGTACAAATAATGAATGAAAATGTCACAAAATCCCCCCTTCAACCCCCCTAGGATTGGACCTAGAAATAAGGTATCGAATTTTACGCGAGCCTGAGCATTTCCGGCATCGCCTCAGATAATCTAGGGCAAATGTTTCACCATACTAGTTCGATTCCTAGGAGTGCCGTACTATATTGCCGGTACGCGCCTCGCCCTCAAACTTCCGTACCAGGGCCAAATCTGGTTCAGCCACATATACAGATTATCTAAGACGTCTTCTCGTACAGGCTATCAAGTTTCACTCAGGTCGAAGCTTTTTTCGGGAAACTCGGGTACCCGCACCGTGTCTATTCTTTCCAAGTTTGATTGAAATCACTCCAACCGTTTGACCCCCCCCCCCTCCAAATCCTTCCACTGCGGTGACTAGGACACATAAACTTCGCATCTCTGACACCTTCTCTTTTCGTCCTTCAAGCTTGACTCGGATCGGTTTCCGCCTGACCCTCCTCCTTTACCGTGCCTTATCCAATCCGGATTCCAAATAACAAACAAGCGCAGCATAAACTCTGTACTGTCCAACTTGCATCCCAGTCGGCCCATTCGTTTTTTTACCATGTCACAAAGTTTACGGTCCCCCCCCCCCCTTCAGCTACCCCAGCCAATGCCGCATGTGGTTCGAAGACATATTTTGCATATCTAGCTCATTCATTCTTATCACCCATAAAGTTTCACTCGAATCGGACCACCCGTTCGAAACAGACATTTTCCTATAGCATTGTGTCCAGTCTTTAATTCTATTTAGTCGGGTCGATAATATGCCTGCCTAGTTTCATCGTCCGGTCCTAACTCGCGATCCCCGGAATTACCGGAAACCCCCTCCGACTCCACCTAAAGAGCCCCGATATGACGTGGTTCTGTCAAGAATCTATTTACGGCTTATGCTTGTTCTTCCCACCAAATTTCATTCCGATCCCTCGGCGCTAGGCTTTTCATGAGTATTCAGTTGTCCCCCTTCAGCCCCCCCCCCCCCCCCCACAAGTATCGAATCCGGTCCGGGCCTGACATGGAGCATCTGAGACGACAGATGCTCGTCTGTTATGAATGCCACAAGTAGGTCTTCCTTCTCCATTATTTACAGAGCTTCAAAGCTGTGGAATAAACTAAGTAAAGGTATTAAGGAAATAGGTAATTTTAACCAGTTTAAGTCGGATATACGTACGGAGTTGCTCAGCAGGTATACCTTCGAAACTGATTGAATAATTTTTCTTTCAGGTTTGTTTTATGTAAGATTTATATCATTTTCGTTTGTTGTGTTTTGTTGTTTGGGGGTCACGTAAGGTAATGTTTTTCGTTAATGTTTTTGTTTTGTTTTAGTATCGGTACATGGTCTCATTCTCCATACTCTCTCTTCTCTCTTTTTTTGTATCTCTTACAAGTTAGCACAGCCTCGCAAGCCCCGCTTTTGTTGTGCTATTGAAAACAAAATGTTAATTTTCAATAAAACTGTTCTACTAAAAAAAAAAAAAAAAAAAAAAAAAAAAAGATTCCGGATTCCCCATCCCTCCGCTCCTCCCACGATTATCCGATCATGCAAACGACTATTGTCAACTCAGTTTGTTCGAGTCCCTGATATGCCTACCCAGTCGCATCGTCCTAGTACATCAGGAAGTACCGAACCCACAGATAATCGTAAATCCGGACCCCCCCCCCCAACTCCCCCCATGGTGCTCGAATCCGATCCAGTTATGTCAATAATGTATCTAGGACTTGTGCTCGCTCTTCACACCAAGTTTCATCCTGATCCCTCCACTTTAAGCGTTTCCCAAGATTTCCGGTTCCGCTCTCCAGCTCCCTTCGAAATCACCAAATCCGGTCCGGATTTTCTGTGGATCGCCTGAGACACGAGGTCTTTCCAAATACAATTAAGTTTCATTAAGATCCGATCAACCAGTCAAGAGTTATCAATACCTCAAGATTCCGGATTCCCCTCCTCCACGATGATCGGATCATGCAAACGACTATTATCAAGTCGGTTTGTTCAAGTCTCTGATATGCCAGCCCAGTTGCATCGTTCTAGTACATCAGGAAGTAACGAACTCGCGGATAATCAGAAATCCGGATCGTCTGAAACACGAGATCTTTCCAAATACCAAGTTTCATTAACATCTGATCATCCGTTCAAGAGTTATAAATACCTCATGATTCTGGATTCCCCGTCCCTCCACTCCTCCTACGATGCTCGGATTGCGGAAGTGATTATTTCCAACTTAATCATTTGGGGTCCCTGATATGCCTGCAAGTTTCATCGTCCTAGCTTATGTGGAAGTGCCCGAACTAGCAAAACCCGGACCGACAGAAATTGCGATATTCGGGCAAGTGCCATAAAAACCTTAGCTTTAACCTTAGTTCCTTCAGAGACACCAGCACCAGTAGCGCACAGGGCGTCGATAAAGCCTTCCATTCGTCCCGCTCTGATGATGCAGCAGTGACGTCCTCAAATTCAGGTATAGCGAGGTACCAGCCCTTCTCCGATCTCTGTCATTTAAGTGCGTCCTCAACTGGCAATCGCAAGCTGTCGGGAGCGGCCATTAGGCTATTTTCATCCAATGGGAACACGCCGGGTTTGGACGAGCACGGTAATGACAGCCTTACCATTACATGTTCGCCTCAGATCGTTTTTTCGCGGCCTCGCTTTCTTCTCTCGCCTGTCGTCCAATCACAGGTTGTTCGAGAAACGGCCCCCCTTCCACAGTAAAAGTTAAATGTAGTAATTGGAATAGAAAAGAAAACTCAGGCACGTCACTTTCTTGGCCAATAAAAGATGGGCAACGAGAAACAGTCTTTCTTTGCAAAATAAAAAAAAATCAAGCTTTTTTTTCAGAAAGAATGCTTAAAACCCGCTTTGATCTGAAATCTGGTTAAAATCTAATGGTATTACACCCCCCCCCCCCCCAAAAAAAAAAAAAAACGGGCTCGACGGTCGGAAACTGGGGTGGCCGTAATCACGTCCACATGCTAGTTCGCCCACTCGAAAAGTCAGCAAGTTCGCCCATTCCCAACTCCCACAGATCATCGACACGTCAGCTCGCATAGCAAATCCGTCACTATATGTCCGCATTTTCCGACAGTTGGCCCACCTGACCAATATACTAGTTCACTCGACGGATCCCTAAAAAAAATCAAAGATAGGGAGGCGAACTAAATGCGGACGAACGGACCGGTTCCTCCAATTAATTACCTTCTAAAATGATGGCGCCATATCAGCAAGGACAAATAATCAGATAGAACCTCCGTCTTTAGTCCCATGCAGCGACTACGAATACCACGACAAAACTGAGCTGACCTACCCCTGGTTCACACTGCTGTGATTTCGCGCAAAATTCTGTGTCATGCGACATACGACACAAATAATGCGATAAGCAAAGCAGAACTTTGCGTTTTGTCGCAGTGTCGGATGCGTTGAAATATTTCAACTGATCCGACATAGCACATGCGATTTTTTTGAGGGAAAGAAAATGAAAAACAAAGATTAGTTAATTTTCAAGACTAAAAATTGCTCTACCTTGTCTGACTAATCCTAGGATGGCTGAATGCAAAAGATCTTCTGAATAGACTTTTGTTAATCTGTTCTGAGCAAGATGACATATATAGGGTTTGACTGAGAATTTCCTAAGAAGTGGGTGGGTATTCAGATGGGTAATCTCCCTGCATCTTCAGAGGTCGTTTCCTCAAGGGCTTCTTTCTCCTTTTGCAGAAAACTCTCGAAGATAAAATTTCGTTTTCCCTTTGCGTCTGCGTGGTGGTGGGAGCGTCCATGCGATTCTTTCGCATGTCGGAACATCAAAGAAAAAATCGTGTCGCATACGAAGCAGCAGTTTGAACCTAGTGCTAGAGGTATTTACTATAGCTTTGAGCTAATGCTGATAGCCGTTTACTCATCTTCCGTCTTCGCCGTTGCTTTGCTCATCGCAGAGAAACAAAAAATGGAGGAGGCGTACTCCACGCTGACCCGCTCTGCAGCACGTCCATAGAACCAATCACCTTTGACTTCTACTTTTCCTCTAGGCTGCTTCACAGCGATGAAGCTATTTGTAGAGGTAATGAAACGTGACGTGGCGCGAGGCTACCAACCTACGCTCGTTCGCAGCGGACAGGGTACGGGGAAATATTCAACTCTGCATAGTCATATTACAGAGGTAGCGAGACGGAGGTTCTATCCGATTATTTGTTTTTGGGATCGCAAAACGTAAGTGGAGGGATACCTATGACATCGCAAAAGTTGTCCGTCTGTAAGCACGATAACTCTCGAAGGGAATGAGATATTTTGATGAAACTTGGTGTGAGGATTCGTTGTGTCATCGGACCAGTAGAGTTCGTAGATGGGCTTTGTAGCCACACATTTACGGGTGGGGGTTCAAATTAAGGGGCAAACAAAATATTATGAAACAGCTAATGTGATAGTTGCTTATGGGGTAAGAAGACATGCTGAACACGTTGGTGAAAACTATTTTGTCATCGGAGAAATAGTTTGTCCGGAATCCGGCCAAAACCGGAAAGTTTGTTAAAAGTAAGTTTTTATTTAAAGTTGATTAGATGTTTGATTTAGGGGTAGGAAGACATGCTGAACACGATGGTGAAAACCATTTTCTCGACGGACAAGTAGTTTCCCCGGGATCCGGCCTAAACCGGATAGTTTGTTAAAATTAAAAGTTTTATTTGGAGTTGATTAGATGTTCGATTTACGACAAGAAGACATTCTGAACAGTTATGTGAAAACAATTTTCTACCCGGACATGTAGTTCGCCCGGAATCCGGTCAAAACCGGAAAACTGTTAAAAGTTTAAGTTTTATTTGTAGCTGATTAGATAGCGGAATTAGGGGTAAGAAGAGATGCTGAATCCGTGTGTGACAATCATTTTTTACCCGGACATATAGTTCGACCGGAATCCGGCTGGAGTAGGAAAATTTGTTATAAGCTAAATTTTTATTTGAAGTTGATTAGATGTTAATTATTGGGGAAAGAAGATACCCTGAGTTCGTTTAGGAGCTTTCTTTTTTTCGCCGGACAAGTAGTTCCGGAGTTCACCCGAAACCGGGAAATTGGCAGAAGTGGAACGAAGCTTTCGTCAAAACAGATATGACTTATAGGGGTAAACACACATGCTGAATCCATATCTGAACCTGGTTTTCAAAGATGATTAGCTATTTGGCCTTAATCTGTTTCTGAATTTTAATAGTAAAAACCTTCAAGGAGTCTGGCGAAGACAAGACCCAGTTGTCTGGATCAGATATTGAATTTAGGGCTTCTGTTCACATTTAGCTCAAAACTTGAGGCTCTAGAACAAATAAAAACCGATAATGATTAACCACCAACTTGGGGATAAGGGGCTAGGATCTGACACGCTGGGACAACAGCTGATGAGACAATTATGTAATTAAAGATATGCCTTTCAACAGAATAGCAAACCAATCACTTCTATCCTCACAATAACTTCCGTGCCAAAAATCAATAACATAAAAACTCAAAACACTGGATATGATCTCGGGAAAGAGTGACACATAGCGGCACTCGACGGAGACCAAACTTACAGTATAAGAGGGAGAGAACACCGCACATTTTTCCTGGGTTCAAACCCTCCATCACTGAAAGCAGTGACACCTCTATGGGTACATCATTGCAAAGCCTATAGCAATCTTCACACAGATAAACAGCCACGATAAACACTCTTACAGCTATTAGCAAACTGCATATTTACACGTATATACAAGCTCTCTCACAACTTAAGCGGGGGGGGGGGGGGGGGGGGGTCAACATTTTAAATCATTCGGGCACTCGTCAGCTATTAAGCAAGAGCGCCAGTAACCTAGACAACAAGTTTAGCACCCGTTAAGGTCATCTTGAATATCTTGTCTTTTAGCTTATGGTGGGTTTACACACTGCGTAAAATCCGAGCGTATTTTACGCACGTTTTGAGCTTGAAAAGATTTCTAGCAATACGGACGTATTTGGATACAAAACGGGCTGATTTCTCAAATACATCCGTACTGCTAGAAATGTTTTCAAGCTCAAAACGTGCGTAAAACACGCTCGGATTTTACGCAGTGTGTAAACCCACCACTAGGCGAAAATATTCTGTAACGCGCTGGCTTAGGTTTGGTTCCACTAGGTCTGGGGGTGTGTTCTAGCCTCCGGTTACTAAGAGCTACCACCAATCAGTAAATTCCTCATACAGTTTTGAACGACAGCAGTCGCCTTTTGGTATGAGGTTAGAACACGCCCTGACTTTCAGGTTCTCTTCAAACTTTCTCACGGTCCACGCGGTTTCTTCCGTTAAAAAAGAAAACGAAAGTAGCTCGCCTAATCAACTTAGAATAAATTCACGATCCTTCGTCGGTTAGAAGTTGACTGCCCGTTGCGGAATTCACACAGAGGTCTTCTAAATATTGGCAGGCAAAATTACGCTTCGCGACGACTCGGCAAATAGTCCGACCGCCAGCTCGTCAAAAGACGCTTAGTTTCGAAAACACCCGACCCAAAAGGTACAGTAGGTTTAATAGTGGATTCCGACCAAATCGAACACGCTGATTCCAAATATGCCAGGAACTGGTTCCGGAAACGATGGCTTAAAGTAGAAATGAAGCCCGATGCTGTTCCATTATTTCCTCTCAATAAGAAGTATCGCTCTCAAACACAGTAGGTTGAAAAAAATGAATTCCGACCAAATCGAACCCGCTGATTTCGAATATGCCAGGAATAAATTCCGGAAAGGGTGGCTTAAAGTAGAAATGAAGCCTGATGCTATTCCATTATTTCTTCTCAACTTCTCAGTAGCTATCAAACACGGTAGGTTGAAAGTGGATTCTGACCAAATCGAACTCGTTGATTATGAATATACCGTTAATAAATAAAGTAGACCTGGAACCTGATAAGTTATTCTTCTCCTCAGTAACTAGTGCCATCATCCGGTGTAGTGGGCTACTGTCGGCATAAAAGTTTATTCTAACCAAATTGAACCCGCTGCTTACGTTTGCCAGGGATAGCCACTGGTTGCTTAAGGATGTGATGCGAGTCTGTTGCTTATAACCTAAGTTTGCTGAAATTCATCAACGACTACAGGGATTACAATTGGATCAAATAATATGATCTTGCTTTGAAATGTTACAAGAAATATCTAAATCACAAAAATGCGAGTTAAATGGACACAGAAGTCTCAAACTTCGCCAACATTGCGTCACAAAATCAAATTCTAATTCTGAGTCGCCAGAACACCTGCCCCGCACGAACATTTTCGCGGCAACAATCGAGCTAGTGCAAAAACGAGGTCGGGTACCCCTTCTGTACGTAAGAAATTAAATTGTGCAAACTTTGTCGGGTGGATCCGAGAAGTCCAAGTCTTGACGGTACAACAAGTTATTTTTACACTTTTGTATAGTCCAGTCGGGCAAAACGGAAGAAATCAAATGCTGTATTCTTTAATCGGTCTTCACATCAGGTTCTTTTTACACTTTCTACTATTTACCCCAAACCTGCATTGTTCAGTTAAAGTAACTGTTCAAATAATAAACATACCAGACAGACTGAGCTGCAAACAGGGGTAAAAACCATCTTATTACGCCAAGTTTGGCTACATTATTTCCACTGTTAATAATCAGAAATCAGATGTTTTGCATTTTACGGCGCTAAATTCTCTAAATAAGTAGCAAGAAAGTCTGATCTTTAAGTTGCTTTTACTCTTATGTTTGTTTCGCAATTTTATTTCTTATTTTATTCGGAATCAGCGGGTTTGATTTGGTCGGAACCCATTTTTCAACCTACTGTGTTTGAGAGCGATACTTCTTATTGAGAGGAAATAATGGAACAGCATCGGGCTTCATTTCTACTTTAAGCCATCGTTTCCGGAACCAGTTCCCGGCATATTCGGAATCAGCGTGTTCGATTTGCTCGGAATCCACTTTTAAACCTACTGTACCTTTTGGGTTAGGGGGGTGTCACATTTTCAGGACCTGGCGGTCGGACTAAAAATCACAGGGAGCGTGTCCGAATTCAACTTTTGAACAGAAAATGCTACATTAACTCTGCAATTTTTGTAACGTTTTGGTTTCGGACTAGAATTTTCGTGAAATTTTACGTGCAATTAATACCGCGAAGAATGTCACGAGAAATGCTGCGACGATGCAGCATTTTATGCGGAATTTTCAGGAAGAAGCGGAAGGCGCGCTGAAGTGACGATATGTAAAAGTGAATAGTAGGAGTTTTCTAGGGCAAAATGGCCTGAAAACACTAAAACAAATAGTTACAGATGGTTGTTTGAAGTAAAAAAAAAAAACAGATTAAATTCGTTTGAAGTAATATCAATACAAATAATAAGGTACTTTTTTCACTGTGGGATGACAGGAAAATGTACTTAAATTATTCCTTTTCAAACGAAAAAAAATATAAGGCAAAAATAGATCAAAAGTATAAATTAGAATGTTTCTACCTTTTCTCACAATCCCAGAAAGCTTAATGTAAAAACAATGCCGTGTTCACTCTTGTCTGAAAGAATTTGAACTGAAACTCCTCAAGTTTGACCTAATTCCCAACAGCAGACTGCTTATTGTCCCCAGAGTCATCAAAAATCACATTCCAGAGGATTTATAAAGCCCCATTGGTGGTTGCGATGAAAGTACGCGTCGATTTTCAACCGCTTCTATGCGGAACATCGGCCGATTTTCACTACCGTATTGCTCAAAGTTTTTGTTCTCTTCTGCTGAAACGCAAAGTCGCCACTTTTTACAGAAGAAACGAAACTATCTAATTCGGACACTTTCGCGACATTAATTGCAGAATTTTGTGCGAAATTTTCCTGGGCGACTGGATTCGGACACGCTCAGGGTATGGTGGACGGGTAGCGAATACGCCCAAATTTACTTCCAGAAATGTATTTTCTCTTACTCCACTATCATTACACTCCTTGATACCAATATCGTAAACGATCGGATAATTTTGAACAAACTGATTAATGTCATATTAACTGTAGGCTACTATGCACATCATTTCTGCATTGCTGATTATTTGCCTGGTGTTGCGAATTTTTTCGCCTAGGAGCTGAAGCCTGACGAAGCGTTTTCTTGACATGACGATAAGTTTTTTCCACGCCTGGCGTTGCCGATATCGTCAGGCGTGGCAAAATTTGCTCTCTGTGTAAATCGTATCTAACGCAAGAAGACTGCGAAAAACGAATATTTCATTGGATCCCCAGTTTGATCATCATATGGCTAGTGTAGGCTCCTGATCTGTGCTCAAGCCTGAGAATATAGAGCGTGTTCCATCCTACTTACCGTAGTTACTACGCCTGACGTCACGAATTCTGGCTTTTGGCCATCAAGGCTGGAACGATTTTTCTATTTTTCAGCATGATCTCACGCCAGGGGCGAATCCGACCAATCACGTTACAGAGATGCATAGTTACTACGCTTACTACGGTCCCGAGCATGGTAAGCAAATAGTAACTATTAGTTACTATTCCGACAAGGTTGGAACGGTCAGCGTAGTAACTTTTCGTGAGGATGGAACGGAAATAGTAACTATTAGTAACTATTGTTAGAAGGGTGGAACACGCTCATAGAAGACTGGGGTCTAGCGCTCATTTGGGTCGGGAATTCCAAAGTCTGCCTTTCGGAAAGGCAGGGGTCTACTATGCAATAATATCATAACTTCTTGCTCAGGGGAAACCAATGCATACCAGCTAGACTGGCCTATATATAGGGCACACAAAAACAGAAATTACCCAAATTATGACTAGGTTCAGATCGCTGAACTCTTCCTACACAGTGGTTAGTTCAGACGGTACTGTTTCCTTTTATAGGCAAAAACTTATCTGTAAATGCCAGTGGGTGAAACTGAGTAGAAAATTGAACAAATCAACAAAAAAGAAGTAAAATCGTCACAGAATTTCTCCTAAACAGTTACTGATCAGGTCAAAAATTGGCAAGTTTGGGCGGGTATGGGGTTCGGCTATTTAGGGGTGTCGGAGGGCATGCAGAAGAGGTGACTGATAGACTGAAGTTCATCTTAGCCTCAACCGGAGGAAATCAGATTATACAATGAACTGACATTTATAATGTATAACTTAAGAATTGATTTCGAAACACTTCGAAACACCGAATCCTCTACAGAAAAGCTTCGTGATTATGTTTTTTGATTTAACATACAAATATGTCGGAAAACTAGTCGGAAACCATACCGTCTGAAGGAACGTTAAACAGTTAAAGAGGATAAAAGAAATACCGGTACTCGTTTAGCTGCAACCTGTTGTACTCTTCGTAAAAGAAAAAATAAGAAACACAAATAAAAATTTGGGCAGGGCTACACAGAAAAGAGACTGCGGCGCAGACTAGAAGAATATTTTGACCTCGGGATACAAAGCACTTCGTATCAAAAACTTATTATAATAATATTACAACGGAATTTGAGGCTTATCTTAGTGAAAATTCGCAGCACGATACAGACGGAATCAAAGTTTTCCGTCCACCAAGTTGCCAACAGAAACATCCGAGCCCAATAGCCTCTCAGTGTGGCTCCAAATTCCGCCTCCGGCATGAAGTATTACACAAATTACTAGATACAAATGTATAGAAAATATAAAGTAACAGGTACGAAACAAAATCCGAGAGTACACCAACCTAGCATAAACCTTACAGCAAAGCGGCGCTCAGAAGGTAACCAGCATTAAAACAAAATGCGAACACAAATGTTACGTAACGGAAATCCCGTGGCATAAGGCCACTCTCCTTTGATTAGCTACACCTGTGAATGTTTTCACACGATTACCATTTCATCAGTGGATATTGAGCTTGGTCACACTGGGCTCAAAAAGCCACCTATTCGACAAACAACTGAAAATCCCTAGGGGATGTGAGATTTGGTGGGCTTTGGGATAATGAGCATACTGCAATTAGGGGTCAATTAGGGCTCTCGTAACATAATTATACAGGCTGTTTTGCTCTAATTGATCTGAATTTAAAATGACAACATTCAGAATTAGTTGTATCTTGTTATTTTTTTTTTTTTTTCTACTTTTGTACCCCAAAACGCCAGGAAATGAGCCAAGTATGACCAAGCTCCCAGAGCGCCGCTTAAAAATGAAGATGCTCAGTGCCACCCCTTCCGCACCTACATGTCCCATAATCACACGCAGTTCAAGACATCACTTGGCTCACTGAACCCTTGACTGAACCGACACCAATTCGTCAAGCAAATTTCCTGACATCCGCGTGGCTTTAACCAATCATCTTGGAAAGCAAGGTCACGCGAAACATCGGCTATGTAATGGCCCAAAAAGTCTGTCGAAAATTTCATAAAATACACAGAACCAATTAACATATACTGGCAATTTCGGCCGACATGAAATAACACACTATCTGCTGACCTTTTAAGTTTTGTTAGCTGCTAACAGCTGTTGTTGTGTAGCTGCAAACAGCAATGTTAACAGCTTCTAACTATGTTTAATGTTATGTTTCACAGAAACGGAACATTTGATGGGTCATAGCGCATTTGTCTAAAACGAACAGAGCGTTAACTAGTATTCGTTTAAATCACGTTTTTTTGTGTAAACGCCAGTAAAATTCCGACAATCCATTGCGCAGATTTTACTCTCCGGCTAGAAATGGAATCTGGCTTGAATAAATCGTATTTTATTGTTCCCTTATAAACTAGAAGAGAACAATATGTACAGAATTCCCCACTACACCCTCTTCTTTTAGTGCGGAAACACCCATCTCCTCGACAGAAAATATCAGCTCGTTGTAAATATGGGAAAATACCCGCCCAGGAAAAAAAAAATCTGGGGAGTTGAAACAGGAGTTTGGGCAGTTAGAGCACGCCCTACTACTTCTCTTCCTTTGCTTCTCTTCAAAGGGTCATTTCATTCTCTCTGCAAAACCTAAGCGCGAAATAATGACGAATTCACGGATACCTATCGGCTACTTTCGAAGTACACGCCTCCTGAAGTCGAAGTGGAAAGCGTAGGATAATAGGGGGATCTCTTGGATTTGCTTTCCAAAAAGTAAAGCGAGAATCTACCGAACGCAAGAACAAAGTCGTTGCGCCTCAGTTGCACCTTTACGACTTCTCGCTGACTTGCCGAAATCACTTTCCAATCGCGAAATGGATTCGCTTTCCAAGTCACTGGCGAAAACTAACGCAGCCCGAGAACAGCTCTGGAAAGCGAAGCGAGTTTTAGCCAAAGTCGAAAAAACAAACAGAGCACAAGCTCGCGGAGCTTTCCAGACCGCCAGAATTACCCTAAGCCCAACATACACAAAATCCTGCACAACGATACACAAACACGAGCACAAGCCAAGTTAGACTAGAGGTATGTTTCTTTGAGTGTTAATTAACCACGAAGTGCAGTTTTTCGGCTAAGGTTCAAATGAAGACCCAAAACACCTATTCAGGTGCCATTACGAGTCTTTAATTGGCTACAGTGCAGGGTTACCAAGAGCTCGACTCATAAAAGTGTCAAAATTCCTGACAAAAAAGGTGCTTTTCGGCACCTCGAGTTAGTTTTACGCATTCCGCTGCGCTATGCGCAAAAGTTGCTGATAATCGGTAATTTTTCTAAATAAATCTTCCGAAACATTTCTTAATTGTTAGATTTGTCTTGTGACACAGTTTTGTAAACACAATTCAACCGAAAATGAGTTTTATATAAGGCTTCGAACTATTCTTGTGTAATAAATCAAAGTAAAATATATGTTGTTTGGGATGGCAAACCGTATCTTCAGTAGGGTAAATGAAAAGGTGTTTTTTTTTTTTTACCTAAAAAGCGTCATTTGTATCAAAAGATTTCATCTCCAGAGACGAGACCCAGAGGCAAAAGGTGTCAAAAAGCACCAAAGGTGTCACACTTGGCAACATTGCTACTGTGGCTTTCTGATAGTTGACTTTTATCACAGCAAATGGACGAAAATGACGCTCTTCCAGGTTAACGAACATTCAAAGAAGCATACTTCCTCTGAACATTGATTTTTCGACCATCGCTAGCCACTCCGAAGACTCGTCGCCGAACTGATTTTTCTTGAGTCGGCCACCCTACTACCAGAATTATTGGTAACATGTAACACGTATGTGCGCATCCTTGAGTTAAGCATTATCAGAGTATGCCTATTTCAACCCTTTAAGTGTTACGTTTCGCAACAAAGCTTTTGATATGACCCCTTTAACTGTCAAATTTCACGAGACGGTAACATTCAAAAGGATCATAACAGGTACATTCTCTTAGCATTTACCACAAAGATGCATGTGTTATCTGTTATCAAACTTTGACGCTGTACCTCAGCAGAGTTATCTCAACCCATTAAGAGAGTACCATACAGCCATCACTTTCGTTACCTTCGGCGCACGGTCACAGCTCTAGTAGTAGTGGTACACCCCGGAATAGCAGACGGTGATAAAAAAAAATCTTGGGCCTTTAGGTCGTATACGAAAAACGAGGTGCTTCGTAGCCCTATCACACCGGGAAGCAGGCATTAGCTATGCAAGGTACCGGAAAGTAGATGTGTCAAATGGTTCATAAAGAAATTTCTACGCGGAAGTTCTCTTAAACCGGAATATATAAAAGAGGTAAAGTAAAGTTGGCGAAAACCGTTTCGCGCAATGAGACGTAAACTTCCAACAAACCAGATTTGCATGCAGCTGCCGGAAAAAATCTGAAATTCCAATCCAAACACCAAACTGGCCCCAGCTGACGGATGGTAGTTAACCCCTTTGATTTGGAACCAAGCAATCACAAACTACAGTATATTGTCAGAAGCTTCTTAGCATATAACGCTAGGATGCGCAGTTTCAACATATAACACTTGGGATGTTATCTGTTCTGATCGCAAACATCTGCTGACTTTTCCGGTATCGTGACGACAGACAAAAAAGTCAGAAGATGTTTCTCCGGCATAGTTTTGGCTCTTCTTGTACGCATAACGTTTCCATGCGTAAAAACCATAATAGCTAACAATGTTTATTGTAACCGCGCATCCTTGTGTTATCTGTTGTGAAAATCCTGACAGTGCAGTAACGTGCGGATTCCTACACTTTTCAAAGATACTTAATTTGCTGGGCCAGATTCCCACAGAATGCTTCACTATGCGTGACGCCAAGTCAACTTTCAAAAAGCGGACACTTCGGCACCGCCCAAAAAGTGCTCCATTTTTCACAAACATCACGATCTGTGCAAATTCCGCTTCAAGCGCGTAGCTGTGATAACTTGCTGCCAACTGTGTGTAAGCTCTTTGTACATCTGCAAAGCTTTAAAATTCTCATTCCAGATCTGCCACTACATTGCAGCTTCGAACTGGTTTCTGCAGAGCAAGACATCCCACTTTTAGCAAAGCGCGCTCAGAAAGCGGATTCCGGTTCACACGCGAAAGTCGAAGCCATCTATCGTAGATAATTAGCCCATTTCGATTGACGATTCCTTCCATGTCGCCTAGCGAATACATTTCGCGTTCCTTCGGCGAACAGCTTTGGCGTAACTCGAATCTTACAATTAGGCCTAACATCTATCTTATGTACATGACGAACTCATGCTACCACTCCGGATATGACGGTAAAGAAACACACGGCACACAAAAAATAAGCTAAAAGCCAAGTCGTCGGTTCACAAAATTCATGGCACACGCTGCAACAGCAACTTTGAAAATCCGACAGTTTTAATATCATCACTCTCGTTACGGAATGCGGTTTCCGGACGAGCCAAAACCCTCAATCGGTGGGTTGCGTATTCCTTTTACTTTCGGCATAGCTTTCTCCTTAATCTCGGTTTGAAGAACAAATACAATATTACAGGGCGAATTCCAACTCCCCGTACCAACCACCGCTCTCTTCTACGTGACTGCATCTCCAACGGTAAGCATAGGAGAACACTTTCGACCAAGGTGCGGGATGTGTTTGTAACCACCCCCCTTCGCTTCAGAGTTCAGCGTGCCAACCATTTGGCAATAACCGTAAAGAGATAGGTGTTCCAGTACGTAGTAGTATTATGAGTTCTTTGTTTTAGTTTCCTGGTCTCTTGGATACGACGGTAGTGTGGAGTTGAAAACGGGCACACAGAAAAGCCCGCAGGTTTGGGATAAAGCAGATCTTTTCACTTTGACCCCTCCAATTATACTCCAAGCAAGGGCCACCTAGATAGCACCACCCGTTTGTTCGCACAAGTCGAAAAACTGTCACGTAGCTCAACTGAAACACTTCACGTCGTGGAACACGTGGATATTCTCTCGCGTGGGTGATGAGACAAGAAAGCTTGTCTTTAGGCCTGTGACCATGGTCTGGATACATACACAGTCACTCGAAACCGACTGCTGTCAAAAACAGGCGTATATGTTCTTTTGGGGTGGGTACGGTAAAAACCCGCACGAAAGCCTGGATAGAACTACGGTAAGTAGAAACTGATTGTAGTACATGTACATTATGTCGGGTGGGTGTAGTGACAAACACAGTTCGCATCAGAACACATTTCCTGTAGTTTACCACTCCGTAGGCTGTATCCATCTACAGATCCTTGAAACTGAATTTAGTCTAAACGACGAATTCTATCAAGTGGCGTTGCGACTTTGATCGAGACCGACGGCAGATCCGTACTCCGAAGCCTGGCCTAAGCCATAATAATCGGAAAATAAATGCCGTCTGAACGACATTCGGACATTCTGTCGGGTGGATGTTGTGACACAAAAACTTGGCCTTTGGAGACCTCCATCTCTTTCATATTCGAAGCGACACACATCCAAGATCAGCTGCACACATCACAACAGGCTCACAGCTGAATAAGCACAGCGCAGAATTTTAAAGCGGCCACTTGGAACGATTCCACTTCTCATCATGTCATCTGGTCCTTGAGATCGGCAGAGCCAGGTCGCCTCTCTGTTATTGTAGAAAGCAAGGCCTTGAACTCGCGCTCTAACATTTGACGTGCCTAGAGAATAAACACGACTATTAAGATGGCCGATTGATTCAACGTCGTGAACGCTTCGATGGAACTTTCGATGGAAGAGGGTGAGACATAACGTATTTGCCTGCGGAGTAGTAGACGTCTCCACACACTTCCATTTTCGGGGAAAAGCACCAATGTTGCGTCAAGCAAGTTCTGTATGACGTTTCTAATTGAATTTTGTACTGCATATTTATCTTGTTTTGCCTTTTTCTCCAACGCAAGACGCCAAAAACAGAGATGGTAGTTTACTTATTAATTATCAGGTTTTATTGATTAACATTATTAACTGTATACATGTATAATTTGTATTTATTCCTTTTTGTACTGAAAAAAATTAAAACAATCGACTTTGTTCGACTTCCGTTTAAATAAATTATCGAGCGATTGGTAAGATAATTCCACGACCGCAGGAGATTGCAGTAGCCAGGGCGCATCTTCAGTGCCGGCTCTTCAAACACTCGCGATAGGTTTATCCTTGATTTGTCTCAGAAAATTTAGTACGTTTTTAAAACCTTAAAGGGGTAAGGAGACTTCTAAAGCGGTAGTGGCACGAGCATTTTTTTTTTTTTTTCAGTCTACGATTTTAGCATGGGGCTATCTATAATTTTAGTGTTTGAAGATAAAATTCCAAAAACTATACCGTGCTTCTGAAAACCGAACCTAATACGCTAGACCCGATGGTCCTTACTTTTGTCAGATTTATGGAAAATGAATGAATGTATCTTCTACTTAATGGCTGATTTTCAGGAATTATAAGACCTAAGAACAGAACATTGTTTGGGAAATGGTCCGGAGGGAGAAATAGTTTACAGAGGTATTTGAAACTAGAAGTTCTAGGATATAGGAGATTTGGAAAGATTCCTTAAGATGGCCATGAGCAATAGTTTTTTTTTGTGACCAGATGATAAGGAAGATAATTTCGTAAACTACACTGGCCTGACATATCACACAAAATCAACGAAGAAACCAACGAAAATGGGTATGTAAAAGGCCAACGAATATACTGGAATAAAAGGCGAATATCTCGGGAGTACAACCGCCTCCTTTCTTCAAAGCAGACAGAAAATTTCGAGGAAAAATGCCAAAATGAGGATGAAGATTAACGAACAAGAAAAACGGAAAGAAAAACTTGGGAGAATTTAAATCGTACAATACAGACAGCGAGCAACTCACCAATACCTGCGAATAATAATTAGGACTGTCCTCGCTCGCCACTAGCGAGTGACTGTTGAAAGAAATTCCATTCCACAGGCAAGCGACCTTGCCGAACAGCACGAGATGCTACGTCATATTTAGCTTAATTTTAAAAGCTGCAGCTTTTTTATTCCAGTATATACGTTGGCCTTTACAAACCCCATTTTCGTTGGGTTCTTCGTTGATTTTTTGTCAGATGATGAGGTTATGGTTTTGTTTTGTTGTCCCCATGGCCCTCTGAGCTTTCGTAGGACAAGTCTTATCTTACCATATCAAAGAAGTTAACACAGTGGCCTTTGTGCGAATCTCCTAAACACTGCAAGATCTTGAACCAACACCAAGTTAACTTTCCAGGTCCACCTCGGCTTTAAACTTTAGGGAGTTCCATCGGGCACCTTAGGCAATTCCTACTAGAAATGAGATACACAGTAGGCTCACCTGGGGATTTTGCATTGGGATCTGAAGTACCAACGCAAAGGAACTATGATCGAACCCTTCGTGAAGTGCCAGTAGCGCACCATGGACGCCAGATTCGAGCAGGTTATTTGCATATTCCTAGAAATGAAACAAAAATCGGAGGCAGTTATAAAGCAGGCAGGAATACTGGACTACCACTCATACTGCCAAGACATTAGCCTCGTTCGCTTTCGTTGTTCGTCGGTACGAACAACGTCGTTGAAATATTTTTCATATTAGCGTTTTCTTTAGTACGTTCTAACTAATCGTCGTTTCATGAACGAAGTTGATACGAAAACATTAATAGTAGATACGTCAGCTATGATTCTTCATCAGCGATAATGAATAAATGTTTCAAAGTCAGCTTGGGCTCAAAGAATATTTATCGACGAAGTACGGAACTTTCACAGCCCTGACATGCAGTTTTTTTTTTTTTATTTTTTTTTTTTTTTATCGCTGATGAAGAATCATAGCTGACGTATCCGTTGTAAACATTGTTTGAATAAATGTTTCAAAGTCAGCTTGGGCAAAAAGAATATTTATTAATAGTAGAACTAACTTAATATTTGCAATAGCAGCTACAATGGAGTACAAAAATGGATTTTTGCATAACAGGCCCGCGGTTTTTATACTTGGTTTACAAGTTTCATTTGTTTTGTTGACAATTTTGAAAATTCGCGCCTAATTACTAAACGGAGATGTTGAAACTGACTACCCGGCTCAGTTCGTCGTTTCAGGAAAGACCAATAAAACGGCGGTTCAACCAAACAAAGAAAACTCCTTGTTCTTAACAGTTCAACGCCGTTGTGTAGTGGAACGCATGTAGTGGAACGACGAAAACAAACGCTGCTATTTATTCTCTGTTCTGCCAGATTTTCAATCAATCCTGCCTCGAATCGGATTAGATTTTTTTGGTTCAGAGAAATCTGATGGACCCTCCCATCACATCTTACTATTTAAAGGCGAAAGCCTTTTCTCTTGCTTTGTATTATCTTTGTATTTTTGTATTCGTTGTTCGTTTGCTGTGCGCGCGATTAAAACCCCCTCAGGGTATTTGGTTGAATGAAATACAAGTTAGATTCGGATTTAAGATAGTAATTAGAAGGCAAAGCGTTATGTTGTTCCTGTGGTTCCTGGAAACAAAGATTTGTGTAGATGACAAACCCCAAACGGATAGTTGATAGGGTAAAGCGGTTCTTCGAACCTTGACCCGTTACATTGGCGCCCAAGAAACTGTGTTTTCTTGGAAGAGAAGATAACAGAAGGAAAAATCCAGTGAACATTCCCACTGCTCTGTCAGAAGTATGGTGATATCTAAACGCATGTTCGCCCCTCCTTGTCATTAATGTTATAAATATTCTCTGTTTCAGCGAAACATAGTATTAATAGGTTCTTAACAGAAATCTGGTCTCGAAACGAAGCACTTAAGAAGGCTCATAACACACAAGGAACCAAATCTGTCGCCATTCAGTCGCTGGGCAGTGAACTTGTCCCGCAAATTTCAATACGTCGGAACTGATCGACCAGGTGAAAACCGGATTCATGGAAATACGGGAGACAGTGATAAACTAGATATCACTTATAATTTGCTACTCAATTCTATCCATCGATCACTCGCAAATGGACTAAAGACTGACTTATTATGCTAACCGAGAGCGGGAATTCATGAAGCGAAGAACATGCTTTTCTTCTGCAAGATTATTGGCTTCGAGGACGGGACAGTCACGCAAACCAGACACTGACAATGTGCTCGATACTGCAGAGGATTTTTACCGGTGTTCCATGAAGACAAAATAACTGCCCGAGGTTCTGTATTACGAGCCTGGGTTTTCAAGATTCATCCCTCACCTCATATACTCCCTTCTTCTGGTATGATAACCCTGCTTTCAGCACGACGGGGTAACTGATATCAACATATTTATTTATTTACTTATTTCAAAATATAGCCAAGTGGGGCTGCTACATAACAACTCATTTTATATACTCTAGAAAGAGAAAAAAAGAAAGAAATATGCTAAAGGCATGAAGCCTTCAACAAACTAAGTACACAAAACTCAATCAGGATGGGTCGAACCCGCATTATCCACGAATACTCTTATTAGATCAATTCATTTGTTTTCGGAGAGCTATCGCTTCGTCTTTCTTTCCGAGGCGAAACAGAATTAGCTTCAGCCCTTTTATTTTTTCATTAACGTACGGTTTCCCCACGAGAATACCTTTTCACTGACCTCTGGGAAACAATTCTGGAAACTTTCTGTTAGTTTAAACAAACCAACTTTTGAATCGAGATTGATTCTTTGGACTGAGAGAGTCATCAGAAAACGGAAAGAAGAAGCTATTCTAAAGGAATTTTTCGGTAGCAGTGCGTCGGCACATTATGAACTATCCGCCTGAATAAAGTGAATGTTTGTACGATTTATAAGTGTTTATGACACTGTAAACATCCGGGAGAAATTGAAGGAAAACTTACCTTTAAGCCGATAGATTGCACCCACCGAATGACCCGCTCATTCGACCAGACTAACAGGTCACCGTTTTCCATGTCACACCCCCGTCGCCTATCGTCAAGCTGCTGTCGGTCGTAGTTGACACGCTTTAAACACATTGTGCCATAATATAAGCTAGTCCTGCAAAAGAAGATCGTACATCAGGAATATTTTCAATATCGCTATACTGTACCAAGAACAAATAAGAAGTAGAGCCTCCGCCTCCTGATCTCTGTACTACAACCATGCATAGTCGAACAGATTCCCGATGTAAACGAGCGTAGCTGGTAGCTACACCGAACATCACAATTCATTACCCCTACAAACAGCTCATCGCAGTGGAGCCGCGAAGAAGAAAAGTCGAGAGTAAACAGACTGTTGGGTCTATACCATACTCTATATGACTAAGTCCGAAACAAGCCACTGAACCTCCGAAAGAACAAGAAACGTCACCCAAACGATCCCTCACAACTGATTCAGACCATGTGTAAATCAATCAACAACGTTTGTTGTCATTCCTGGCTCTTCGCTCGGCACGCGGCGATTCCGCATCGACTCGAAGAGTTAACCATCAACAGTATTGTGACTTCATGCCTGACGCGCTGGAGAGGCGGGTCATATACGGCTGCTACGGTCTTTTCCTCCCAAATGCGCAGCGGCTAAGTGGGAAGTAGACGGGCATCAACTCAAATCTCAGCAAGTAGCTCTAGTTCTGCTCAGTTTTGTCGGGATATCCTTGGTCGCTGCATGGGACCAAAGGAGGAGGTTCTACTGGGTTACTTGTTCTTGACAGTCACGCTCCAAGCAGACGAGTTTCTTCAGTCCCCCCCTTATTACGACAGTCCCTTTCGCCGGATCCCAAAAAAGGACTGCCAACTAGGTAGCTACAAAATAACCAGGATGATGACTAATAAGTGGATATCTTGATGCAATGGCTGCATTTTTGATCGGAATATGAGGTTTAAACACCGTTCGCCGTAGCTGGCCAACGTTAACTTCCAGCAAAAACGAAATTGAGCGTTCGTCATTAATTCTCATTTTTTTTTTTTAGCACTAATCTTTTTTGAGTAATGGACCAATTCCAAAATCTGCATCTTTTTAGTCCACCATCCAGGCCAAACTAAGGGTGGGCAGAGTCTCCGTCCGTGCCCCCTTCGGGGCGCCGTGACGAACGGGCGGTATCAAGTGCTTGGGCACTTGATACCGCATTGGGTGAATACCCCAAAACGTACTCGTCGGAAATACAGCTCGGCTGAAGAGACAACGGTTTAAAAACAATAAACAAGAAACGTACAGCACCACATCCGGAAAACCAAGCGAATTCCAAGAAACCAGTTTGTCAAAGGTAAAGGGCATGCATAATAACAGGAACTCGCTGGAGTCTGAGGCCTCCGCAGCAGCTTCTACGACTGCGTAGCAACAAAATGCTAATGAGCGCCGCAGGCAAATTTACATGTTTTCCAAAAAAAATTAACTAATTCTTTAACAGATTTTAGGTTTTAAAAGGGCCCATCCCCAAAACTGCAAGCCCAAACACAGTATAGTCTACTACAAAAGGCGCCACAGGCGAAAATTTTGGAATTCTTTAAGATCAGAGTGTCTTTTGAATCACAAATCAAAGCGAGGGCCATATCAGCTCAAAGTGTCTAGTCACGTCACATTTTAAACAGTCTGCGACATTTAATTGGAAACTGGTACATAAGACGGTGCTTCAACTCGACCCTTTCCAAACAAAGTGACCATCGGAAACAAAACTGAAAGAGAGTTATAGCCTTTGCTGTAACCCACGTTAAACAAAGGTTTAAAACTTTTCTTACCGTTTTTCAAAGTAAACAAGTTGGGGTTCGGTGGAAAAGGCATTGAGTGTTTGCTGAACCTCTCCCCTTCCTACTCGTATATTTTGTGCTCATTCGGGGCGGTGCCCATACTTAGACTTTCAAGGAGGCCCTCAACTATCCTCGAGTCGACGCCATGAATGAATGAATTTATTCCCAATAAAGCCCAGGGGCCATGGCGGTAAAATAACACAATAACAAAAAACAAAATATCATATACTCCGAAAACAAACCAAAAATCAACTTCTATAAAGATAGTTCACGGTGGGTCATAGCTAGCTTCAGGAATCTATCCAGCCTTCGCAGCTCACCAAAACACTTATTCTCATACTTGAAACCAAATCCCTTTCCTCCCAAGCCTCCCGACCAGACGCTTCCTTTCTTAATTCTTTCAACTCCTCGCAATAACATATCAAATGTACCGCATCCTCTCCTTCAATACCACACATTGGAACCAACACATTGTTACAAAGATATTTATCGCGCCTTGAAGACATTATCTCGAATTTAAAAGTTCAATTTCCATGAGTGACCTTGGTCAACTGATATGGCGCAACCAGATTTCACAATTCTGATGAGAAAATGATTTTTAAGGCTATTTTTCTGTTTTTCCTGGGTTGCTCTGGAAGGTCAGGGGGAGGGGGCGCATCCAGGCCCACTGACTGCAAGCAACCGGTTTCTCTCAAGAGCAAGCTACTCTTAGACGATCGCCGGGAGCATGTTGCACATCAAAAACGAAACAAGGCAAGCGTGAAAAGCAGTGTTTTGTTGATATGGGGGTTAGAATATACCGTATTAAATTCGGGTCTCCTGTTTTAAGAATGGATGGCACGATTACAGAAGTAGCGTTGCATCGTTATGATAGGTACAACGGGTCCTAAGAGACATATCCGGTGTCTCCTGAAGAGCGAACAAACCTTTTTTTTTTTTTTTTATTTCAAACTCAAGTTTCTTTGTATGTTGATCAGTTGTCAAACCAAATGACATCCGATGCTAGCGATTAAATTATATGGCTATCCAGAAAAAAGATAGTATTATTGCTTTACGGATATACGTGAAGAATCAACACGTCAGCAGCAATACACAAGCGATTTGAATTTAAACCAATAATTTTCAACAGAAACGTAAATAGCCTGAATAATGCACCGGGACAAAGATACCCTGTTACAAATCCGAAAGACCCACCTATTATGCGAGGTCATGCAAGAGACAAGGGACAGGGCTGTCGCGGTGGAAAATAGTACAACAACATTTCCCAGCTTGCAGAATCCAGTCTCCTCCAGTATCTGGTAATGAGGACAACGCACAGCAATTACCAGAGCCATCCCCCCAAAACGAGTTGACATCTCGAACCGTGGGGAAAGTGCAATCAAGGAAGAGGTTCCACAGATCCGTACAAGAATGAGGTCCTCTATGAATCAAGGCCGAGTTTCTGTTTCCAAAAAAACAAGACCTAAGGTTTCGATGGGATCCCAAAAATGTAATACTTGATCCAGACAACTGGGATTTGTCTTCGCCAGGCTAATCATTCGAGAAAACCAAGTTCAGATATGCCTCTATAAGCCATATCTATTGTGACGATACTGACCGAAACTTCCTGCTTTACTTCTGCCAAATTTCCGGTTTTGGCTGAATACCGACCGAACTACTTATCCAGCAAAAAAAAGGAGATTCAGAATCGAATACAGCGTAAGGTCTCCTTATCCGTATAAAGAATATCTAATCAATTTCAAATAAAACTTTAGCTTCTAAAAAAAAATGGTTACAACCGGATTCCGTTATATGTCCGGTTAAAAAATGATTGTCATAGACAGACTCAGCGTCTCTTCTTACCCCTAAATCTGTCATCTAATCAACTTCAAATAAAACTTATTACTTTTAACAAATTTTCCGGTTTTGGCCGGATTCCGGGCGAACTAGTTGTCCCGGTAGAAAATACTTTTCACATAAGTGTTCAGCATGTCTACTTACCCTAAATAGAACATTTAATTAACTTCAAATCAAACTTTTACTTCTAACCAACTTTCCGTTTTTTGCCGGATTCCTGACAAACTATTCGTCCGGCAAGAAAATGGTTTTCACCATCTTAGCATGTTTTCTTACCCCTAAATCGAACATTTAATCAACTTCATATGAAACTTTTACTTTTAACCAACTTTCCGGTTTTTGCCAGATTCCGGGCGAACTACTTGTCGGACGAGAAAATAGTTTGCATATACGTGTTCAGGATGTCTTCTTACTCCATAATCGACTATCACATTAGCTGTTTAAAAACATTTCGTTTTCCCCTTAATTTGAAATCCCTCTCCCACCCCTAAATATAGAGCCACAGAGCCCATCTACGAACTCGACCTTACCCTTGACCCAAAGAGTCCTCACACCATGTTTCATCAAAATATCTCACTCCCTTCGAAAGTTATCGTGCTAACAGACGGACAGACGGACACCTTTTACGATGTCATTGGTATCCCTCCACTTACGTTTTGGGATCCCAAAAACTTTCTACCACCGTAATTTCTACACTGGTTTGGCTAGGAGTCTGAAAATTCAGATTTCGGGGGTTTAGAAAGTGCAGATTTCAGATACCGTATCAAAAATACTGTTAGGATATTTTTGGGACCCGAGAGCGCCACCCGACGATGGGCTCTGCCAACACATTAAAAACAGGACATGGTTATCAATTTCCAATGACTAATCCATACCAGAATATTTATTCTTGCAATTACACTTTCGATTGACAAATTGTCCTAGAATCGTTCCGCGGCAGGGATGAATGTTTTTTTTCTTCCGAAAATCAAGCCAGGAACTAGGATGATAGGAATCAGGCTTACAAAATCCCTCTTTTCTTTTGTCTGCCAGGATTCATAAACGTAGCCGAAAAAAAACTGGAGAAAACTCAATTTTCCGAACGGAATTATAATAAATAACCCCAGCTAACGAGAGCACTTTGTTTCCATTCTTCCACAGGAAATCTGGCCTGGATTTCGCCCATAGATACTTTCGTTTCCTCTGGAGATATTAGTTGCGTTTTTGATTGCCGTTCCTGATCTCAGTTCTTCTTATTTCTCGTTTTCAATCACCTTCCGAGTTCACAGTTTGCTTAATTGTCGTTTTTGCTGAAACGGAGACCGTGTCAGTTCTCGGTTCTAAACACCTGCGAGTGAAACGGCGAACTGTGACACAGACACAGTTCCCGGTCCGAGTTCGCCTGTCATGAATAAATTAGCCCAACAAAATTGAAAGTCCTGGAAAGTGTGTTTGGAAATGGATGGTTACAACTTGTATATTTTGGCTACAAGAATGCCATTTTCACTGTCAAATGTAACTACCCTTTACTGACTTACTTAGGCGATCTTATGAATGATTTGCCGGGATGCATATTTTCCGTTTTTATTCACCTGCGTCTTCAAACTGCGAAGGCGTCAGGCGAACTGAGTGTAAAAACGGAAATTAAGCTGCAACGGCGAACTCACACAGGCGATCAAAAACGCAACTACTGGAAACAGGAAGGACACGGCCAGAACTACGAGAAAGGACTATCGCCGTGCGTCACTGTACAGCGACCGTGTAACCAAGAACAAATAAGCCAATAGAACATCCGTCTCTGGTCCCATGCCAGCGACTACGGATACCCCGACAAAACTGAACTGAGCTAGGGGTATTTGCTAAGCTTTTAGTTACTGCCCGTCTACTTCCCTCTTCGCCGTTGCGCACACCCGAGGAATTAGTGCAGGAGGCGTGCTGACCCACTCTGCAGCACGTCCAGACAACCAATCGGCTTTACTTTGGAAATTTCTCCTTCGAGGCTTTACTGCGATATAGCTGTTTGCAGAGGAAACGAAATGTGAGGTTCCTCGTTAGTTCTTACCATCCAATCGTTTGCATAGGGCATGATACAAGGATTTATTCGACGGAGGTTCTTTTGCTTATTTGTTCTTGGTGTAATGGAGATCCAAGATCCTACTCCTAGATTGTTTTTTATGCTGCGAGCCAATATATTGGCTGATTCTTGAATTGCAGCTCTTATAGTGCAAACACACAATCAGGATTTTCCTACCGGATTTTCTCCAGTTTTCTCACGAAAACTTCTCAACTCTTCCATATGAAACTGATGATGGTGCAGTAAATCCTATCAGGAATTCCAGTCCGCAATCACCCAACCCTGATCGTTTGTTCAAGGCATTATATATTAACTCTTTTATATCCCACACAATGCAAAACCGATGGGTTGCCCACTCTCGATTTTAGTGTACAACAAAGTGCCCGTCACCGGTTGCCACGTGTTAGAACATTTAGAATTTATGGCCGGCGCAACAGTCGGTGCCGAGAAAGGTGCCGGAGAGCATGAAAGTAAGCATGTTCAGAAAGCTTTATGAGAGGTTTCTCGAGTTTCATAGGAACATTGGGAGTATTACAACAATTTACAAGGTGGCGGTTTCAAGTCCACAGCGGAAGAAAAAAAAAGGAAGAAACAATATCACAATTAGTATTCCGGTTGTACCAAGAAATCCGGCAGGGAAATTTTGTCACAGGGGCTTTTCTTTGCACTATGATTAAACTTCCATTGCCAAAAGCTACGCACATTGGTGGAACGGAACAGGAGTGCGCCCTTTAACTGTTTTGAGGTCAGAAAAAATCCAACTCAAAGGAACCGCCCCAAAACCTCAGGATTTCCCCAAAAGCCAACACCCAGTTACAACTCTGAAATGAAATAACTCTGAAATAACACCTTCCATTTGCAAATATGGGGAAGATTTCATACTGAGACTTCCCGTACCTACCCTTGCAGTTTGGCAGCGAAAATAAAGGCCTTCCTTCACTCGCTACTACTACAATCAACAAAAGCCAAGACTCCTGCCCTTCACTTCGTCTCTAGGAGACAGGGATTCTCTTGTGGATTAAAACAAGGAAGTGTTGCCAGGGACTTTAGAGTGTAAACCCACGCAACGTTCACGTGCGGGGGATAATTCCGCCGGACTCCTAAGCTCCGAAACCTCTCTGCTCCCGTTTTTCGTAATGCCTTCGGAAAGTCATAGACTTTCTAATAATCCGAGTCGGAACTGTATTCGCGACTTTATAGGGCCAAAGTATCAATAAAGGATCTGTCGTACTGTTTTCGGCGACCAATGAAAGCCAAGCCGGGATAAATTTTCCGTCATTTTCGCGCTGCTACGAAAAAATGCAGAACTTTTAGCAGTGTTTTTGGCGCTCTAAGCTGTGACAGAATTTACGAGCAGTTCTGATGCACTTGCAGCCTTTAGGCTCAGACGCCATATACCGTATTACGATCAACATACAAATGCAAATCGCAGTCAAACGTACGAATCACGCTTTTAGGACAGAACAGTCTTGAAGTACCAAAGTACCGCAATTCCTTCTGAAGATCTAGAACCCACGATTTCCCAGCTATATTATTCAGTCGTTTCTTTTTCTGGAGAACCAACACTCAACAATTCAAAACAAATTCAACAACAATTCAAAGCTCAAACAACAACATATTCATAAACGGAAATAGGTCACCTGCGCAAGATTGCAGCAAAATAACCTTGTTGGTGAACTTTTTATTACGCCCATGAAGCGAATTTTTGTTTTGATTATGATTATTGTCGTTTTAATATAGTATCATTTGCTATTTAGCTTAGTCGCTATGTTTTGAATAAATCAATCAATCAAGCTTAGTATTGTAATCTTTTCATCAATCTTTTCATTCGGTGATTTAACCTGTTCCGAATTCGATAATTCATCCAGCTTTTGTTCAGTCCGCATTGATTTCGCCGCATTCATTCCGACTCTGCGTAAATCCGGTGATTTAACCTGTTTCTTTGGTCTCATTCTTTACCAAATTCGGTAATTCGGTCGCATTCTGTCATTCCATTTCATAATTAAATTCGCTGAGATTCATTTGGTTCTGAATTGGTTACCGAATTTGGTAACTCATCGGATTTTTCTTTAGTCCGTGTCTATTACTACACTTGCCAAATTCGGTTGTTTTAGGGGGTTCTAACCAGAGTTTTGTTCCATTTCGGTTGTTATACCGCTCTCGATCTGTTCCTTATTTTTTTAATTAGTTTTTCGGTATAGTACGAATTCATTATTTGCTACAACCCAGTTACCGAGTTCGGTAATTTAAGTGGCATTTCTTAGAATTGCAGTACTTCAGGAATAAGCACGTCTTTTGACGTGAAAACTAGCCCACGTTTGTTTTCTGTAAATTCCGAACATATGTACTTTGACCTAGGGTCTTTCCAGACGTCTGGAAAACTGCTTTCGTCACACCTATACCGAAAAAGGGAACATCATCTACAGTCAAAGATCTTAGACCGATATCAAACACTCCCGTGTTCGCCAAATTATTCGAAGGCTTTCTTTTCGAATGGGTCTACTGCGATGTTGAAGACAACATCGATGCTCGTCAGTTCGGGTTTCGACCTAGACACAGCACGGTACACGAAATACTTCTACATCTCGAAGAACCAGGCCACTTTGTTGACGTACTGATCGCTGATCTTATAAAGGCATTCGACTGCCTTGACCGCCAAATCGTCATCAGTGAAGCAACAACAATGAGAGCCAGAAAATTCATCGTTCGAATGCTTGCGAGCTTTCTGCGTGCAGTCGAGTAAGCAGTGCGACAATATATCTGAACTCCTTTCAATATCATGCGGAGCACCCAAGGCAGTCGCTTAGGTCCACTGGTATTCACTATTGCTGTCAGTTCGTTTGCTTATGGCAAACTTTATTCACAGAGCTAAGTTTGCAGACAACCTAACGCTAGTGGAGCCACGCACTTTCGCCACACTGAACGATCCGGGAAACTCACTGGAAGAGGTAACCAAGCAGCTGGCCTATGAATGTGACCAGATGAAGCTAGGCATAAGTGAAGAAAAAAGCGTCGCCCTAAGAATTAGCTTTACAAAACAAACTCCAAATCCCCTCGAAGACGAGGCACAATTCCTTTTGGCCAACTCTGCGAAAATTCTGGGCATCACTATTAAAAGCAACCTAAAATGGGATGACCACGTAAAAAACCTTGTAAAAAAGGGGTCATTTCTACTCAAATCCTTTGCAAGCATCAAAAGATCTGGTCTCTCTACAGGTGATCTTGTCACCAGCTATAGAAACTTACGTCCGACCTGTGATGGAGTACGCCTGTGCCGTGTGGCACGCTGGACTCACAGTTCAGCAAAGCGAGAAATTTGAAGGTACTCAGAAGAGAGCTTGCTGTATCATTCTTGGACTGAAATACAAGTCCTACGAAGAACGCCTAAAGACAATTGCGTCTGCAAACCCTCTCTGATAGTAGACACGAGCTCCTAGTAAAATTTGGCAAAAAATGTCTGGCCTCGGATGTGGACCGGTCCATTTTACGTAGCACAGACGCACTCACACATTTGAATCTGATCGGCCCACTCGTTTCACTGACAGCTCTGGGTTTAATAGGCAATCTTGGGATCAAAAACGGCCCTTTTATGATCTGTGTTTTATAAATAACGCCAGAAAAAAAGGCGGATTCAAAAAATTTCGTCTGTGGCGAAACCTTAATTAATCCTGTGTACAGCCGAACGTCGCTAATGCAGCAACGCCGTTTTTTTTGCGATTTTTCAAGTCCTGTTGGCAAAACTGGAAAGGTCCTCCAAAGGTAAAAGGCTAGTTTCGGCGTTTCTATGAAAAGAAAAACAAAAAAATTCAGAAGCGGAAAAGCGTGAAAACGCACCAATACCTTCTTTAGACTTGTTTGTATATACTCTGCAAATTTTTACGTCGTAGCTTCATGAAGGCAACTAGTTGTGTTTTCGATTTTTTTAATTCAGTAAAAATCAGGTACGGATTCGGTGAATTTTACCAAGTCCACCCCCCAATGAAGAAATGGTCGGGGCGCCCCTGCCAGTCACGCACTCTGTTGGATGTCCCCCTCGCTGGCGGCTTGCGATGATTACGCATGAACTATCCTGCTCCAACCGAATGGCAAGAAACAACAATCTTCGCGTTTTTCCGATCACCATGCATTTGTGACAAGTTCCCTACGGGCAACACTAGATCACTTATTCCCGTATCGGCAAAAAACGAAGCGATAACAGACAACCAGGAAAACTGCAAGCGCGTATCTACCCACATCCGGCAATCGGTCAGCTAAAAAGAGCGGAAAGAAGGAAGAAATGGATAAACGGATATCATGTCGCGAGCTGACCTAGAGGGGTGCTGAATAAGTTATGGTTTCCTAGTTTCCAAAACCGTAAAAACGAAAGAGCCCCGCATCGGTAAACACGGCCACTGTCATAAACAAGAAGGAGTTGTCTGCCTGTCGTCTTATTACTTTTCTTTGCTTAGTTCCAACATAGCCGTACCCTGCTGCTGCCAGCGTCAGTTCCGTTTTTGTTCGCCTTTTCACTCGCCATTTCGATAGCTTTTTACTTGTTTTGCGATTCCGTAAAATGATCCTAAGCACTGCCTGAAAATTTCCCGTTTTGGTGAAAAAGGCAGACGCTGACTTCGCCTTTCCACTCGCCTTTTTGCAAAAAATGAAACATCTAATCAAATTCAAATAAATTTTTAAATTCCCGCTCGTGTTAGCCTAGTGCTATTAGGGTTGAAATAAAATTTATTGATTGATTGAAATAAAAAAATTTAATTTTACAAATTGTCGGGTTTTAGCCGGATTCCAGGCAAACTACTTCTCAGGTGAGAAAATATTTTTCATATTCGGATGCAGTATATATCCTTAACTTTAAAACAAACTTCTAATCAACTTACGACTCAACTTTTACTTTTTAAGAAATTTCTAGTTTGGCAGGATTCCGGACTTGTCCGGCGAGAACATAATTTTCATATTCGGATTCAGCATGTCTCCTTACCTGTTAATCAAACTTCTCATCAACTTCAGATTAAACTTTAACGTTTTACAAATTTTCCGGTTTTGGCCGGAATAATTTGCATGTTCGGGTTCAGCATCGCTCCCTACCCCTAAATCGACTATCTCATTCGCTTTAAAAAAAAAAAAAAAAAACCTCACGCCAATTTTGAGTAAAATATCTCAACCCTTCGAGAGTTAACGTGCTAACAGACAGACAGACGGACAACTTACAAAAACGCAACTCTTGTATTCGAAAAGTCTATTCTGTCGAAGCCATTATTGCATTATTGCTAACGTGGCCTACTCTAACTCATTACAAAAAAAATCGCACGTCTTTACAGTTGTAACAGACACAAATAGCGTCGCCATCACATGTCCCTCAAGAATATTTATAATATACCGCAAACAAAAAAATGAATCGGACAAAATTGTGGGTCGTCTAGACCGAAGTGTCAAAACAAGCCGTCACTAGTTTAAGTTGGACTCGCTCTCCGGGACTTACGTTTGTAGTAAGAAGAGAGGACAGTTCAATTGACGGAGAAATTCAAAATTCAAGATGCAAGTGTTACCCTTTTGGATGTTTCTTCGTCGCTATCAAAAATCATTGACAACAGAACCCAACCAGCGCACGACCTTCTACACTGTTTCCTGGCCGACGATTGAAATTAAGTGTCTTTTTGTGTATGTTTATGTGTTTTATTTACTTTCTTCATTTACTCCGCTTTCTGAAAACGGCGGGTTATAAATAAATTACTTACTTACTTAGTATCAACCCTGAACCACGTAATTCGTACAAAAACTATAGGCTAATGTTGCGAAAATAACCAAAACCCAGAAGAATATTAAAATATCTGGAAACAGAAGATATATATATCTGCATTTAAAATATATTAAGCCATTTAAAGAAAAAAAAAACAATCTTAAATAACAAACAACCTCATTTTATCTTTCTTTCTTAACTTAATATCCTACCGACTTTCTAATAAACTAATAACTTTTTCTATCATGTTACCCAAATCCTGTTATCGTAGACTTAAGGATAGCCTACCTAGAAGTAGCTCGCCCCCCTCATTTTTAAAAGAGTACCCCTTATATTAGAAAGCTCCTCACACCTCAAAAGAACATGGCCCAGCCCCTCATCACTCGAATTACAAAAAGGACAAGGAACAAAGGACGGCAACAAAATGACAAATTCCATTTTTTTTTTAATATAAAAAACTCTAGACACGCGTGGACGAAAAAGTCATCAACTCGCAAAAACCTCTGGTACCCCTGCTTAGCCAAATGAAGTCGTTTAGTTGCTTAAACCGGACTTGGGTGTCATAATTTTAGTCTGTTTCGAATGATTTCCTGCTTAGACGAAAGTCGTCAACTATGGTGTGAGCGGGAACTACATCCAATGTGCCGGGAAGCTAAGATTGCGGTTTTATTATTTTACTTGGGGCTTTTTGGGATCCCGAAACGTGAGTGGAGGGATACCTATGACATCGCAAAAGTTGTCCGTATGTCCGTCTGTCCGCACGGTAACTCTCGAGGGGATTGAGATATTTTGATGAAACTTGGTGGGATCTTTCGGGTCAAAGTACAGGGGTCATCCTTTGGGTCAAAGTACAGGTCATGTTCGAAGATGGGCTCTGTAGCCCTATATTTGAGGGTGGGGGAGGGGTTTTAAATTAAGGGACAAAAGCAATATTTTTTTAAAGCTATTTAGATAGTTGATTTAGGGGTAAAGAGACATGCTGAATCCGATATGAAAGTTATTTTCTCACCGGGCAAGTTGTTCACCTGTAATCCGGCAAAAACCGGACACAAAAATCTGTCGACCAATTTTCGGCAATAGCAGTCCCTCCCCTTTCTTTACACTAGTATCGGTCTGCCCGTGGATGATAACATAATCCATGAATGTTGGAGAGAGCTAGTGTAACCGAAGGTCGAACGGGTTGGTATTTGTTGTTCAAGCTTAGTAGGGGTTGATGTATGTTGTTCAAGCTTAGTATGAGGATTCATTGGGAAAGTACAGGTCAAGTTCGTAGGTGAGTCCTTTAGTTTTATATTTAGAGGTAGAGGAGGATCTATAATTTACGGTAAACCCATGTATGTTTTATGAGCTAAAAAGATATTCATCGAAGAAGTAAGGAGGTCCGCTGAATCCATATCTGAACTTAATTTTCTTGTGTACTTCGATGCCCCCAGTTCTCTCCACTCCCAAACCCTTGCCCCCCCCCCCCACCCTTTACTCAAACGTCAGACTTCGACCAGAATAAATGTCAGGTTTTACGGTATGCCAAACTCTGTGCTCCTGTACCCACAAATCACGTGAGATATGACAAAAGTTTGTTCCAGGGTTTGAAGCACACCTCGCTCTACTATTACTGTTCCAGTACTCAAAGCTATCTGAATGCTGTAAAACTAAGGTTTGCCTTCAAAATTTATCCACGGCTTTGGTTGTTGTAAGCCTCTTCCGAGACGCATTGACTAACAATAAAATCTCTGCAAAATTCATAAAACCGGTTTTACGCATAAATAACATGACACGCGAAAATTTGTCGGGAGCATAATGTACATGCAAGATAGTGAACCGTGGCAAGTGCAAAGGTCAGTGAGGTGTCGTTAGCGGGTTCAGAATGTAAATCGAATTCTGGGTTAATGCATGTAGTTATGGAAACAGGTTGCAGTGGCATTATAGGAACGACGGATCCCTTAAAGTTTAACTGAAAAGGGCAGAGATGGGACGGTCTTGTTAGCCCTCACTTATTCACTTTAAGAGGCTTGAAGACCCGATGAAAATGCGTTACTTCGTTGCTCCGCTATTAACGAATTAATCAATTTTCAAATAGTGGAATTTCGCTGTCATATTTGTGGCATTACCTGTGCCGTATGCTTGACTATAAAGATTTATGAAGTTTCTTTGTTCAGGCACTAAGCAGTCTTCACCACACTTATCACTGCCCACTGAAAAGCCGCGTTTGTGTTCAGATTCAAACATTCCGCGTCATAGTAGAATTTGCGCTGTGGGGACAGCCGTAGATATTCTGAACCTCACTACTAGAGCAGATAGTGGAAAATAAAAAAAATCTCCTAGCAGAATCCAAATAACTCAGTGTATTCAGCTAAATGACACAAAAATAGGTTTGCTTTTCAGTTAAACTTTAACGAGGCATGATTGTTTATGCCGTGTATTCCCATTATGATGACATACAACCAAACTGAAAATAGCAAAACGCCAGAAATCGACCAGAGGGAATGTCGCGTTCTAGGGTACACAGAAACTGGGTCCCGTACCCACAAAGGTAAGGTAAGGTAAGGTACAATTTTAATGGCAAATATAAATAAACGTGGTGTTTCTTAAAAGCATCAGACATGCCAGTGGCATAAAAAACGACGCTTCACTAATTCTGATCGGATTGTAAAAGCACGGGAGATGTCCCCAAAAGTTTCTTTTCCAGAATTCGAGATTTTTTTTTTGACGAGGCAAGATTGTTTATTTTGTGTATACATATTGAATAGATGAATGTACTTTGTTATCCCACTACATTTCACAAAGTAAAAAAAAAAAAAGAAGCGTATAGAAAATAGAAGTACAGAAAAACGAAAAGAGAGCAACGCAAAGAAAAAGAAACAAAATAAGGAGAAAGGTAGTTAACTTCCGACACCGAGGTTTGTATCGGAGAAAAACACTGAGATTGTCATTGAAAATAACCTATCCGAGCCGAACGCGAAGTAGGTTATGAAAAATATCTACCGAGCCGAAGGCGAGGTTGATATTTTTAAATGGCTGGTTGATATTTTTAAACCAACCGAACGGAGGTTTGTTAACTGATGTAACTTTTTCGAACAGAACCATTATCCGTGACTTCCCTGACCTTTTTTGGTGATTTTCCCTGACCTTTTCCATCAGTTTTCCAACACCTTTCGATTACCTCAGTGAACAAATTAACTCATTTACTGAAAAAACAAGAGCTGGAAGCTCATATGGTACTTGCAAGGCTGGGTCAGAGGATTAAAGTATGAACTCGTCAATTCGTGGGTTTGTTGTGATCATATGCAAGCAAAATCCTTGAGATAAGAACGGTCACGGGTCCTTGGAAATCACGAGAATGTATTGCTCGTAAAATCTATTTTATTTATGCATTTGGCCGTGATGATGCGCACTTTAAGGGCGCTAGAAATGCATCTGTAATGAACACTCCTGAAGCACAAATGATGATAAGCTCATTGGAATCAAGAAAATGTATATTTTGCTAAAAATATTGTTTGTATTTTAAGAAACTCAGTTTTAAGCAAAACCCGTGAGGCAAAAATGATCGCGGGCCCTTGGGGATCATGAATATCTTTCGTTTGGTTAACGTATTTTTTTTACTTTTCGGTTAAGAAACGCACTTTAAGGGTGCTAAAAATTAGTTTAACACCTTTCAGTTAAATGTAAACTTTCCTTAAAAGCATTTTCTGTACTTTGTGCTTAGGATTAGTACTTTACGGTTAGGATTAGTAGTTTTAAGGGATGGTTGGATCTGAGAAGTGACAATTTCTGATCCAATCTTGTCAAGTTTCTATTGTTCAAACCAAGTTTCATCACCCTAGAACATCTGGAATTACCTTATTCGCTATCACCGAAATTCCGGACCCATACCCACCAACTCTCCTCACAGTGCCCGAACCCGGTCCGATTTTGTGACTGATGTATATAGTTCTTGTCATTGTTCTTCCCACCAAGTTTCATCCCAATCGCTCCACTCTAAGCGTGTCACAAGACCCCCCCCCCCCCCACATTCACCGGATCCGGTCCGGACTTAAAATGGGACATCCGAGACATGAGGTCTTCCTAAATATCATGTTTCGTTACGATCCGACAACTCGTTCAAGAGTTATACATACATCAAGATTCCAGATTTCTCCTCCCTCCACTCCCCCACGATGGTTGGGTCGGAGAACTGATTATTTCTAAACAATCCCATCAAGTGTCTAATGTTCAAGCCAAGTTTCATCGTCCTAGCACATCTGAAAATACCTTAGATCTCGGTAGCCCGATTTCCGGACCCCCCCCCTCTAACTCCCCCCACAGTGCCCAAACTCGATCCGGTTCTATCGCAGAGTATCTAGTTCTTGTGCTTGTCCTTCCCACCAAGTTTCGTCCCAATCGCTCGACTCTAAGCGTGTCACAAGATTTCCGGCCCCCCCCCCCCCCCCCCCCACATTCATCGGTTCCGGCTTTAAATGGGTCATTCGAGGCACGAGCTCTTTCCAAATATCAAGTTTCATTAAGATCCGATCATCCGTTCCAATGTTATACATTCCTCAAGATTCCGGATTCCCCTTCCTTCCACTACCCCACTGTGGTCGGATGGGGAAGTTTACTATTCCCAGGTTAATCTGGTCGGATCCCTGACTTGGATTAATCTATTTTGTATGTTTGTCCGAAGTCTACTTGAATATGCGTGTCCGGTTTGGCACTATGCTCTGACAAAAGAGGATACAGATTCCATTGAAAGTGTGCAGAAACGTCCTCTCAGAATTATATACAGAGGACCTAAAATGCCTTATTGTTTTCTTTTAAATCATTTTAAACTTGAGACCCTCCATCATAGACGGGAGAGGCTGTGCAGAGATTTTGGTATGAAGTCCCTACAGAACCCCTCCTTCCGCTCCCTTCTGCCGCCTCTCTTCCAACCTCAACGTTTGCGTCGGCAAAGAGCATGTGCGGAGCAAATACCCAAGCTAGAACCCCGTTACTACCGTACGGAGCGGTACAGAAATAGTTTATCCCCAAATTTGTACATATTTTCAACAAAGAGGTTTAGTCATTCTTGTGTGTGTCTCATTTTTATGTTTTTGTGTTAGGCCATATTTAGTTTGAATTATTTATCTTGATATTATGACAGACATTATTTGATTTGCCTTCATGTATATTGACGCATTCAACACGACATTTGGCCCCAAGCCACGATATGTGTTGATATTTGAAATAAACTGAACTGAACTGTCAAGTTTCATAGTCCTAGCCCACCTGGAAGTAACTTAACTCCGAATCATCGGAATTCCGGAAACCCCCTCCAACTCCCCCACAGTGCACGAATCTTGTCCGGCTCTGTCAATGATGTACCTAGGGCTAGTGCTTGTTCGTCCCACCAAGTTTCATCCCGATCGCTTCACTCTAAGCGTGTCACATGATTTCCGGCCAGACCCCCTTCTAACCCCCCCACATTCATCGTATTCGGTCCGCACTTGAAATAGTACATATGAGATACGAGGCCTCTCCAAATATCAAGTCACTAAAAATGGCTGGTTCATTTTCCCCAGCTTGAGCCTGAAGAGGACCCTTGCCAAGAATCCGCCGTGAAAAACAAGACCAAAGGTGTCGATGGGATCCCAAAAATCGAAGATTTGATCCAGACAATTCGGTCTTGTCTTCGCCAGGCTAATCATCAGAGAAAACCGAGTTCAGATATTCTATCTACCTATCTATACCTCTATAAGCCATATCTATTTTGACGATATTGACCGAAACTTCCTGATTTACTACTGCCAAATTTCCGGTTTCGCCCGAATTCCGAGCGAACTACTAGTCCAGCAAAAAAAGAAAAATTCAGAAACGAAGCCGGCGTATCTCCTTATCCCTATAAAGAAATCTAATCAACTTTAAATATCGAATCACTCGTTCGAAAGTTATGCATGACTCTCAATTGCGGATTCTGGCTCCCCTACCTCCCCCCACGATGGTCGGAACGAGCAAGTGATTGTTTCCAAGTTAGTTTTGACGGATCACTAATATGCCTGCCAAGTTTCATCGTCCTAGCACATCTTGAAGTACCCTAACTCGCAAACACCGGACTGACCGACCAACCGACAGACCGACGGAAAAGTGGTCGGATTATGGCACTTGGCCGGAAGGCAAGTGCCCTAAAAACTGAACAAAACATCCATAAGCTTCTTAAAGCCGTTCAAACTGTACGAGAAATTAACAATGCGATTCCTCTTTCCACAAACTGGGATGGCTCAAAGAACAGAGTTATCAATTCATAAACTTTGGACAGAGAACCGACGAAAAAGAAAATTCCAGTAAAAAAAAACTTGACGCATAAGTATAGCTGAACTTTTCCATTAATTTCCCTGACCTTCTGCAACTTTTCACGATTTTCCCCGATTTCCCTGACCAAAAAAAAATTCCCTGACTTTTCCCTGATTTCCAGAGCCGCACGAACCCTGGTTGATGGCTTCATATCATCCTATCTGGAGGCTGATATAACTATATATCATCCTCTCGTATCTACCGCTAACTTTCTGTGTGAAGATTATCGTAACATGACTGACCGTGGGTCATAGGAGGATATGCATTACATACCTGTTCGAGAAAAGTTATATTACAATAACGTTAATACAAAAAATGGGATCTTTAACCACGACAGTCCATTTATATAACAAAATTTCTGCCCGTTTATCTATCTATCTTTATCCCCGTCACCAAATGAAAGTTCTCCAACGTGATCAATTAAGAATATGTGAAAGATCACGCGAAAATGAGACAGCAGAACCCGAACAATGACCGAAGGAAGCACGAGCAGTGGGCGTGGCGGACTTGAGCTTAAATCGTGTTATTACAACCATGACATCTAATACCCAAGAAAAGATGATGAACATGATCCCAAGTCAATGACATAATGCAAAACCAATATCATCGATTACCAAACAACAGAGAAGAGCTTCCGGAAGAATTACACCGTGAAGGGTTCCGCCCTACTGCAAGGAACTATGAAGGCCCAAAATTCCGACTTCGAACAGCTCAATGGATCAGAATCAACCATATTTCTCGACCGGACAGTATTCTATCCTGCCTCACTTCAGCCTCGCTGCCATATAAGATTGGGCATGAAATGAGGGAAGTCGAGCTCTCGGATAAATCCAAGGACTGGATCCTCCTTTTCTTTTTCTTTTTTTTCTCTATAGCAAGGCTGGTCACTACTCGGGCCTAGTTTTAAGCTTTACCTCTGTACGATCTCCTAGTATTTACACCTTCCCTGTTCTTGATTGAAAACCATACTATCTGCTCCTCGACTGTTAAGTGCGCGCCAGATAGTCCATCCTGGCCGAACGATTAGCACACAAAACTCGTAATTGAACGGTCGCTGGTTCAGGGTCTCTGTGGTGCCTATCGTTTGGTTTGGGGCGGGGGTTTGTGGCGTAACCCAGTAAGACATACCAAAGTCCACCCAGCTTCAAATGGGTACCTTTAAAAATCTGGGGAAGGTGACAGGAAGGGTGTGCGAAAGCACAGGATGGCTAATCCCCAACCGCCCATTACACTTCCTGGCTGAGGGCAGAGAATCGGAGATCAGCATCGCCAGTTAGGCCTGTATAGGCTGACGCTGATACCTTTTTACCTACATTTCTGGACCTACTTTCTGAAATATTCCCGGAACACGCTTATGAGACCAGAATGCAAATTACACCTCCACTGTTTCCAGGCTTGACGCTTCATAAGATTCCCTCATATCCACCCCTCCTCACCAGCCACACAAACTTACAGTAGGCTAACACATTTCTCACTTTTTATTTTCAATCCCAAAACGTAGGTGGAGGGATACCCATAACTTCGTTCCGTCTGTCCGTGGGCCTGTAAGAATGATAACTCTCGACGGGAATGACATATTTTGTACAAAATTGGTGTGAGGATTTTTTTAGTGAAAGGACAGGTCAAGCTCATAAATGGGCTCCGTAGCTCTATATTTAGGGGTAGGAGTTCAAACAAAGGGGCCAACAAAGTATTTTTTAAAAGCTGATGACATAGTCAATTTAGGGTAATAAGACATGCTGAGTAAATGATAATCATTTTCTCACTGGAAAAATAGTTCACCAGGAATCCGGGCAAAACTAGGAAATTTGTTAAAAGTAGAAGTTTTACTTGAAGTTGATCAAAGGATTGATACAAGGGTGAAAAGATATGCTGAATCCACACATGCAAATTATTTTCTCCCCGAACATAGCCTACAGTTCGACAGGAATCCAGCAAAAGCCGAAAATTTGTTGAAAGTGAAGGTTTTACTTGAAGTTTATTAGAGGTTTGAAACATCGGTAAGGAGACATGATTAATCCGAATATGCAAATTATTTTCTCCCTAAACATACAGTTCGGCCAGAATCCGGCGAAAACCGGAAATATTAGCTAAGGTTTTACTTGAAGTTGATTAGGGGTTCGTTACAAAGGGTAAGGTGACATGCTAAATCCGAATATGCAAATCATTCTCCCTCTGGCCATACAGTTCACCCGGAATTTGAGATCGAAGCCGGGAAAGTAAAAGTTCTATCGAAAGTTGATTAGAGGTTAGATGTAAGGGTAAAGAGACATCCCAAATCCACGCATGACACTTATTTTCTCGCCTACTTCGTCAGGAATCAGGCCAAAACCACAAAATTCGCTAAAGGTAACAGTTTTGTCTGAAGCTGATCCATTTGTCCGTCTTTTTTCAATAGAATACCGTTGCGGTATCATTTATGTGATATGATTAGTGATAAATAATAAAATGTTTAAGGATTCTGACGAAGACTACATCTCTAAAAGCCCCGATTGTCTGGATCAAAAAGTCAAACAAACATTAAATATTTGGGATCCCATCGAAACCTTTATTTTTCCTTAATTTTGTCTCTCATCGTCTCGTAACTTTCGAAGTGTGTTTTGTTAATCCTATGCCTATCTGTCTGTGTTTGTTTTTAATTTTTCTTTTTTGGCCTAATATTTAGCTTTTGCGAATGTGGAAATTAAAACCTAAACCTAATGAGATTATCTTTCCAGGACTACCTACCAAAGTTCGCTATACTGACATACAGACCATACAGTAGAGGTATGCTTATTTTGAACAATTTCCATAAGTGTTTCACTACTTTGGTTTTGTTGTCTTGTTTATAACAGCCAAATGGAAAGTTACAATAACAAACTTGATACCAGCTAAAAGCTAACTTTTCGTCTGGCACTGAGCTGTAATTCTAATTTTCTGATCTTTTTGTTAAGTCTTAAAGGACACCTGAAAGAAGAGTACCAAGTATCATCCCTATCTGTATGACTTACGTTAACATTGCCTGCAGAAAACCCAATCCAAATACGAAATAGTGTTTCCAAGCTATGATTTTTGCTCCAGCCAGACATACACAAATCCTAACAAGGAATGTTCGACATGATGGAAAACCCTTATTTCACTCCAGGCTGTGATTTAAGGTAAATTTAAGGTAATCACGTCAAGCATGTTATCCACTATATGCGAGTTTCTTTTCTTCTCCCTGCAAATCTGGCTTGCTTTGCTTGGCTGAGATAACTGCACGAAAAGATCATAAATTTCTCCCAAGTTCGAGAAAATTAATCTCGTTATTAGGACGTTTTCGGGTGGACGATGTCATTCAACGGGACAAGCCGTCATCACGGTATGAGTGTGTCGTGGACGCCATCTACGTCAAAGTCATTTTTCGTGGATAGCTTAATGGGCGACGTCAGGAATGAGCTCTAATATGAAACGTTTGCTCAAGGGTGCTCCAGTATCACTGTTAAACAAAATTGGCATCTTTATTACTGTGCTGTGGGGTAAGCCAAAAACTCTGTTAGAAACTCAGGCTACAAACGGCCCATTGCCTCAGTCCCTCAAATTATGACTGATAGGGAATCATCACTCTACACAACTGATGAAAACAGCACACTGTCAGAAGTTTCATAACAACACAAGGATGCACGGTTTCAACAGATAACACTTTGGATGTTAACTGTCGTGTTTTCAAACGTTACGCATTAAAACGTTGAGCACACAAAAAGAACTTAAACACCGTCGAAAAAAGCATCTGCTGACCTTTTGTTTGTCACCTCTGTTTGTGATTCTTTTTCGGCTTTTCCTGGCAAAGCTTGTTAAGCAATAACGTTTGCAAAATCATAACAGATAACATCGCTAGTGTTTTCTGTTCAAACTGCGAATCCTTGCGTTATATATTATGAAACTTCGGACAGTATGGTAACTTCCTTTGTCTCGACAAATTTTCGCGAAGATGCAATCATCCATCTATATGTTTGTGTGGATGGAATCTTTCGTTGAGGTCAACAGCCATCCACGCAAAACCGTCCCCGATGAAATTTTTTTCGAGAATTATTCGTATGGAGTTGTACGAAAAAGTAGCAAACTGGATGCTACTACAGTAAGACTGCGTGATATCGGATACTTCTACATACGATTAACCCAGTCGGAGGCGTGTTGAATCAAAGTATTCCATACTACTTGATATTACTACGTATCAGTACATGCAACTTTTTTGAACAACTACCATACAACTACACAGTCAAAAAAAATTTTCATCGGGTCCACTAAGAATCGGGGTTAAACGACAACATACCTGTGAAACTCTTCCACCATCTTGAGTTGTCCTCTGAGATCTCGTTTGGTTAAATGGTCTAACATCCGTGCATCTACTAAACACTCCATAAAAGTGGACCTATACTGCGGCAGGCCAAGAGATGGCAGCCACTCGTTTCCGATCCATTCATGGTTCATATCGCCATAGGCGAGGGTGGACCTTGAAGTTTTTGGCGCTGAAGGACTAGTTAAAGACACCATCTCTTGTATAGCAAGACGTAGCTTGAGTCGATGCAATGGATTGCTGAAATGAAAAATATCGTGTAAGATAATCAAAGCAATAGGCGGCGAGAGTCTGGTGGACCATGCTAGCGATTATACGGGTGTAAGTTACTGAAAGAAACAGATACTTTGCTTATCAATGATGGAGTGGTGCAAGTCCAGAGACTTTTCGTGATTATTTTAGTGACAATAGATCTTTGCATCATTATGAAACGCGTCATGCTAGTGACTTCGTTGTCCCGCATAGAAGTGGAACCAGGGCCGGCTTCCCTACTAGATTTTCAGGGCATAATCTGTGGAACTCTGTTCCGGAGAGCATTCGGGCGGCTGAGCACCTGGGGCTATTTAAAAATAAATTGAAAAAGTATTTGTTAGGCCAAGGTTCATAGTTTTTTCTTCTTGTTTTTCTTTTTCCTCCTTATTATTATTAAATGAGTTGATGAGAGATTGGTTATTATTTCTTGTTTTAGTGCTATTTTCTGGTATGTTTGTTTTTAGTTAATTATTAGTTAGGAAATGAGTTTTATGTACTTGCCCAACTGCAAGTGCTTTTTTGTACCTTTCTTGGGGCAGGCACTGGCAACAGAGTTAAATGTATTTGGGTCGTAAAATAAACTGAACTCAACTGCCAAATATTTAGCTTTAATTTTGTTCTTATTCATAAAACGAAGCTGCATATTTTGTTTTCTTTCTGATTTTCCAATCAGTGCTATTCTGACAGTGCCCAACTGTATACTCCCGAACCCCGCCACTACCGACTTGAATAGCTCATCCAGACATTGCAGTTCGAGAACGCATCTGAATTAATTCCTTAACGTAACACTAAGAGCGTGTATCACCCTTCTTACAATAGTAACTATTAGTCACTATTTTCGTTTTAACCTCGTGAAAAGTTACTACGCTGACCATTCCAATCTTCTCGATATCGTAACAAGTAATAACTATTTGTTTACCATGCTCGGGAGCGTATACGATCTCTGTGGCAAGACCACCAAGTGGTCAGATATTCTGCCGAAAGTAATAATTTGTTCCAGATAGAAACATTTGTTCCAGCCTTGATGCCAAGAAGCCAGAAGTCATGACGTCATACGCAGTTACTGCGGTAAGCAGTGTGGAACACGACCTACAATTCAACGCTCTCCAACGCCTGTACCAACTTACCTTATACCTATCTCCCGCTGTATTTCCGTATCGGAGAGAGCACTCATAATAGCACCGGATTTCACATTCGCCCGACAGGCAGCTACGTACCAGGCGGGCATGCCTACCCACAGTTCCAACCAGGCAACAACCGTCGGACCGTTCCAGAGGGCAAACGGTGTGCAAGCTTTCATGGCTTCGGCAAGCAACTCGTGTCTGAAAGATAAAACGGTAACTGGCCTGTTCGCAGCGTCGTCGAGAAATAACCCTTTCCAAGTAAGTACACTGGAAGTTCTTCCGAACATTCTTGCCAGTATTTCTCCTGCCCAATGTGTGGAAACGAGAATGAAAGTGTGTTGCATGTAATAAGTGAGTCTGAAGAACTAAGAGAGCTGAGGAATGAAGTGGTTGGAGAATGACTGAGGGTGTTCGCTGAAATCCGGTCCGGTTATGTCAATGATGTATCTAGGACTTCTGTTTGTTCTTCCCACCAAGTTTCATCCCGATCCCTCCACTCTAGCGTGTCTCAAGATTTCCGCCCCCCCCCTCCAGCTATCCCCGAAGTCACCGGATCCGATTCGAGTTCGAAGTGGGTTGTCTCAGACACGAGGTCTTTTCAAATATCAAGTTTCATTAAGATCCAATCACCCGTTCAAAAGTTAAATATCTGAATATTCCGGATTCCCCCTCCGCCCACTCCCCCCACGATGCTCGGACCGGGGAAGTGACTATTTCCAACTTAATCTTCTGGGGTCCCTGATATGCCTGCCAAGTTTCATCGTCCTAGCTTATGTGGAAGTGCTCAAACTAGCAAAACCCGGACCGACCCACAGACCCGACAGAAATCACGATCGCTATATGGCACTTGGCCGAAGGGCAAGTTCCATAATAAAAGCAGAATACGCAAGACCTTTAAGATGTTAATTTTATATGGATTGTTATATTTTCGTTCGCAAGTAAACCTGTGTGTGCATTTACTTTCTCTTCTTCTCCATCGTATTTTTAGTTTATGTTTAGAAGTTTGGATCCTCGGTATGCTGCATGTTTCTTTAACATGTAAATAAAAACATGAATCCCGAAACGGTTCAATCATCCACAAAATTAACTTACTTCCGCTTTTTCCGTCGGTCGAAATCGGCCTTCGGCCCTAAAGTGCCAAAACTGGAGTAGATTCCGTCGTTGTACATGTAGTCCGAGTCCGAATAATCAGAGAAGCTCTGCATCGCTGGCGGCTGGTAATCACTACCGGGAGTTGAGATCTCTTTGGCTTTCATCTGCTGCATGTGCTGTTGTTGCTGCTGTTGCTAAACAGAAGACACAATTAAGTTGGCCTATACAGGCATCACATATTTTAGAGACCGGTTGTATTTATGCCATGGAAAAGGAGCACCGGGGGATTTCCGCTTCTTAGTTTGCAGTGCAACTAAACATTTTGTGTCAATATGTTTAAAACGCGTTTAAAGAATGTAAAGATGTTTATTTATTTTGTTATGTTTACGTTTTCATTCGTGTATTTTTATTTTGTGTTACTCCACTGTATCCAATGAACGGGTTGTATTTAAATTACTTTGAATATACGGATGGCCTAGGGTCCACCAAAATCAAACGACATCACTGCACCTGGGGAGCTGAAATGCGAAAAGAAAAAGCCAATTAAATAGACATATGGTCACTACCAGGAAAGGAATCTACTACAAAGACGGTTATTCGAAAAATCACGGTTAGTTAGAACGTGGTCGATGTCGCTCGTACTCCACGGCCAATAAGTGGACGTGATTTCCGTAATAACTTGGGAAACAAGGACTGAAGGCTTACTGAAGACATTAGCATAAAACTTCCAAACCGTGCTTTAGAAACAAAAACTTCAAGAGCTCGCTTGGAAACAAGAATTATGGGCTTACTAAATCCATTAACAAAAAACATCCAAACCGTACTTCTAAGCCTCTTGCAATAATGACTTTCGTTTTTATGACCGTTGCAGTATTTGTCCTGTCGTTGTTTTGATGTGTAACCGGTTTCTTCGACCGTTTTACTTATTTCTAGTGTGCCCTTTTCCCGCTTAAAATTACGATTTACGGGAGTTCGCCAGCTGAAAAGGTTCCTTAAAGCACACCTCGCACTATTTACTGTCTATGTTCCACTATTCAAAACTAACTGAACAGAGTAACGCTAGGCTGTGCTTTTAAAGAAAATTATCCACGGCCTGGGCTATTTTAAGCCTCTTCCCAGACCCATTGACTTCTTGCAAATTCTCGACAAAATTCGGATAACCGGTCTTGCGCATGAATAGCGTAAGACGCCAACACTCAAACGACGCATAATGCGCATGTAAACTATTAAATCGCGGCAAGTGCGAAGATAACTGAGGTGTTGTTAGCGGATTCAAAATGCAACATATGAAACTGCGTCTCCGGGTTTAAGAACTAGTGACTGTATAGGTTGCACTGGCTCCGCTATTTACCTGTGTAAAGAAATAAATAAATAAATATTATAGGTACGACAGGTGCTTTACGCTTTCGATGAAGCATCGAGACGAGTTTATTTATTCTGGAACTGAAAGATGGCTAAGGTTTTTTCTTTTGTTTTTGTACTGCAATGGCCCTCGAACTTTTTGTGTAAATATATCATATGAAATCACACGATGTAACGTGTCGGCCTCTCCTGAACCAACGGTTCCATGAAACTAGCCTATATAACTTAAGTGCGTCCGCTACTGGAATTCTCCTTTCCAGTTTTGATACCAATTGTGCAAAGGAGTGTAATCTTAACGGCGATATTGAGTCTGAGCAAATCAAAGCATGCCTTATAATGTAGGGGATGAATAACAGTAGTAATCTAAGAATGGACAAAGAGATATAATTTGTCAAAAGTAGTGCCGATAATCCAGTACGGAGCAGAAATATGGGGATATACGGTGGCCGATAAATTGGATAAGTTGCAATCAAATTATTTTAAAAGGATTCTAGGTGTAAGTAACAGAATTAATGCTCTTGTGGGAAAGGGAGATTTAGGTCTATTGTCGTTAAGGTGTAGGAGGTAAGCTTATATTGTAAATTTTCGGGAAAGGATTTTGATTATGTCTTAGACTAGTAAAGGAGGCTATCTCGAATCATTGTGTGGTGGAATGAAGGAGTCGTGGGCACAGCAGATTAAGTGTATTTACATAATACCAGCTTAAGTAATTTGTGGAATGAAGGGGAAGGTCCAGGATGGGAGTTAGGAAGAGTGTCTAGAGTAGTTAAACACACACTCCAAGATCAGGAAGTTATGCGAGGTGAGTAAGTCTAAATCTCTGACGTTTACGCTGCGGCAAAAGAGATACAGGAGGAGGAAGTTTATTTTAAGGCAGGGTTAAATACGGAAGAGTTGGGTTTGATAATAAGCACGCGGGCTGATGTGTTAACGCTCAGTGCAGGAAGAGAGTATATGGGGAAGCATAGGAACTATCAGGTCCTTAATATACTAGATAAGAACTGGATTACTGGAATGACGGGAAGCAAATATTTTAAAGATATAAGAAATGTTGGGAAGTTCCTGGAGTTGCCTTTTTTACACCGGAAAGGTTTCTTTTGATGGAGAAGCTGGGTTTATACTTTAAATAAGATGTTGATATTAATAATAATTGTTAAGAGTGTGTTAGTGTATATGTACGTATGTAAGATTGTAACTTTTTTGTTGCACGATGGCCTGATGGCTCTTATGTGCAAATATATATCATTTATTAACTCATATTCAAACAATGCATAAACGGATACGTCAGCTACGATGATTTGGCAGCAATATGATAAGATATTTATTCCCAAAAAAGCCACTAGGTCCATGGCATATTTCGTCCCCAAGGCCGTATCCCCGTTGACCCCCCTTTCCCCCCCCCCCCCCCCCCCCCCGAAACGAAACATGCAAAAATAATCATTTTTATAGGCTTTTCCCTCTGATCTATGTGTTTTTTGTTCCTCTTTTGTAAGACCCCCTCCCCCCGAAATAAATTCCTGGATACGGGCCTGTTCGTCCCTTCTTGAAGAATCGCCGTGTGCTCGTAGCGAATAGGCAGAAACTTTACCACAAAAAACGTTGACTGATCGCCAGCACTTCTTCAACAGTAGTGCTGTTCCTCCGTGGAAAGGCATGTCTGATTCATTCAGCTGCGACTAGCGAAACACCCGAGGGACACAAAATGCGACTCGACGAGGACTGGTGTGCGCAACACCGTGGAAAGTGTACTTGAGTGCCCAAGAAACAGTGACCCGAAAATAAATGAACACCACCATCAACCGCAAGCTACTCATCGTGATTCAACATACGTATTGCTTGCAAGTGCAATTGTACCGTGTTGTTCAAAACTTTGCCAACTGAAAATTTTTTGAAAACTGCGTTAACTATACCATTGGAAAGAACATGGCTGATTTGGTATTCTGTTAAATTGTGCTAAGTGTTAGATGACGACAGGAGCAACATCTAACAGGTAGATTAGTTTTAACTTTCTGAGTTCCTACTTTCTTCATGGAGATGGCACACATAAAACTGGGCCCAAAAATTATGAAAATGTAGTTAGTACAGTTTTGAAGAACACGGTACAATTTAAGGTAATTGCTTTACACAGGATTTGAATTAATTAACAAGGTTCGTTTGGGTGAAATTTCCTGTTCTTCCTGAGGTTCACTGGCGTGTTTCGAACTTGTCAAATAGTCATATTCTATAACACTAGGTCACTATAGTCATATAGAGTATAGTGACCTCTACATAAAAAAAAAATAAAAAAAATACCTTGTCTTTTTTGCTAAAGAATCTTCCTAGCGACGACTTAATTCCTTTCTTCTTCTGGGATCCATGGAGTCCTTTGAAGTGCAAGGAATCTTGACTACTATGTACAGACGACATTGGAGAGGGAGTAGAATGAGAACTATCACCCAGTGAAGATCTGGAAAGTTAAGAATGTCAAAAGCATCCGTGCGAGTAATTAAGCCCTTCCTTATTTATTTATATTTATTTCCCTCAGAACTGAGGAGTAAAAAATAATGTAAACAGAACTATGCCTAGACGATCTGGTCCATTCAATGACACATAAATAGTTGACATAAATACACGCAAACATTTGTGTCGATACCATGGACGTGGTTATTCAAAATATTATGACCTGATTAAGGTCGAACGCTCGACCAAATGTGAGAATCCTACTCAAACGATGTCAAAAGATCCAATGCTTTTTTGGGATCCCAAAACGTAAGTGGAGGGATACCTATGACACCGCAAGAATGTCCGTCTGTCCGTCTGTAAGCACGATAACTCTCGAAGGCAATGAGATATTTTGATGAAACTCGGTGTGAGGATTCATTGGGTCAAGGGTAAGGTCAAGTTCGTAGATGGGCTATGTAGCTCCATATTTAGGGGTGGGGGAGGGGGTTCAAATTAAGGGACAAACAAAATATTTTTAAACAGCTAATGTGATAGTCGATTATGGGGTAAGAAGGCATGCTGAGCACGATATTGAAAACCATTTTTCGTCCGGAATCCGGCAAAAACGGAAAATTGGTTAAAAGTAAAAGTTTTATTTGAAGTAGATTAAATGGTCGATTTAGGAGTAAGAAGACATGCTGAACGCGATGGTGAAAACAATTTTCTCGCCGGACATGTAGTTAGTCCGAAATCCGGCGAAAACCGGAAAGTTGGTTAAAAGTAAAAGTTTAATTTGAAGTTGATTAAATGTTTGATTTATGGGTAAAAAGACATGCCGAACACGATGGTGAAAATCATTTTCTCGCGGGACAAATAGTTCGCCCGGAATCCGCCAAAACCGGAAAATTTGTTAAAAGCAAAAGTTCGATTAGATGACAGATTAAGAGGTAAGAAGAGAGGCTGAGTCGGTATATGACAATGGTTTTTTACCCGGACATATAATTATTCCGGAATCCGGTTGTAACCGCATTTTTTTTAAGTCAAACTTTTATTCAAAGTTGATTAGATGTTCTTTATAGGGATAAGGAGATACGCATGTTTTGTTTCTGAATTTTTTTTTTGCTGGACTAGTAGTTCGGTCGGAAATCGGCAGGAAGTCTTGGTCAGTATCGTCAAAATAGATATGGCTTATAGAGGTATATCTGAAGTTGGTTTTCTCTGATGATTAGCCTGTCCAAGACTGGATCTGGCCAAGACAAGACCCGATTGTCTGAATCAAATATTAGATTTTTGGGATCCCATCGACACCTTTGGTCTTGTTCATTGAAGCCATACGAGTACTTTGTCAAGTCGTTTTGGATATCAATAACGAAAAGGAACTAAGTACAAAATAATTATAACCATTACTTTTAGCTTTTTCTATTTTTCACTTTTAGCCAGAAAAATAGAAACAGCCATGTTTTGGTCAGCTGCTTATTTGAGCAACCCTAGTCGAAACCCCACAGTTTTCAGAGGGACAGTTGGCCCTATCCGTGATTTACTGAGATATGCGTTTTTTTGTAAAGTAAACCCTAGCGGCTTACAGATCGGCTAAAAAAAATAAATAATATGTAATGGGTGCTTTAAGAAGTTGAAAATGTACTTATGTACACTGTAAAGTAAAATACCCCTCTTTTTGTGAAATACGTTGCAAATGACACGGATTTCGTTTGCCCAGCTTTACTTTCTGAGCTTTAGAAAAGGCATACATCGTCAGATCAGGTTGAAAGATAGTTGACTGTGGTGGGACTTGTAAGAGTAAAGGCAACGTAATACATATAACGCTAGAAAAGGAAATTTATTTTCGTTCGATTTTGCAACTGGAAAACTCTTCAAACAAAAACGTTACCCTAGTTTTTTTTCTCACGAACTTGCGTCGCCGAATTCTACTGGCTCTCCTGTGCTAGGATATGGTCATGAAGGCTCAAAATAACTCCTTTTCGGTATAATTGAAGGTCTTTTATCTTGAAAAAAAAAAAAAATCTGCCCACTTCGACGTTTTTACAAAAAGATTTTCAGCTTGATGGCTAGTTTGTCACATTTTCTGTGAAACGTTTTTATAAATGAAACTGTTTTGAGAACCGTTTTAAGATCCGTCGAACAAGTATAGGTTGCAAAACCCTTTCTGCAATAAACGTTTATGGACCTTGAACCCCGAGTTCGAACTTTTTGCGGGGGCTATGTATTCGTCAATTCAGTTTCAGAAAACCCTACAATCGGAAACTACAATCCAAAAAATCATGTGTCTCGATCAGAGGCATCACCAGCCAAAATATTTCGGGGAAGGGGGCAAGGTAATTACCGACTGGCTGGTCGATTTACCGACTGTTTTAGCAGAGATACCGATAGTTTTTGAGAATAATGCATGTTTTGACGAAAAATCGACTGCTATCGACAGTTTTGAAGATTGAAAACTTTGTTTTTGAATTGACTGTATCCGTTTGACTATTTCCACAAATTGAATGGACAACCTCCCCCCCCCCCCCCCCATTCGTGGTGCCCCTGGTCTCGATTCTTGTTCTTGTTGTCGCTTTGCTTTTCACCTTTACAATATCACTTTGATATCCACGTTTTATTAGGTTCTGGGGTAAATAGATAAAATTCATGAGGTAAAAGCCAAAAAAAGAGCGTAGCTTGGTCGGCAACCACGGTCATTCAACAGGAAATAATTTATATATAATTTAGGGAAACATAAAAACCGTAAAAGACAGTCGAAGGGATCAAACTTTTCTAAAAACAGAAAAGGGCATAAACGAAATAAGTTAACACTGTGAGATACGGGACTTCCTAAAAGTGTATTCTCGCCTGTACTCCTCAGCGAATCGAAGGGAACGGCGAGAATAGAGGGAGTCACTCCACGCAGACTCCGCCTAGGAAAACACGAGAACACGGAGAATGCTTTTAAAATGGATTCTGTTCGAAAAAAAGAATGTGCAGTTGACGAAATTACTGGATTCACTTTATTTTTGGTTTTGTTTATCCTGATTATTTTTAATTAATTTTACATTGCACCAACACCGGCAAAAATTGATTCCCCTCCGAATATAAAAGGGAGTCCTTTTTGATGATGGTGATGATAATCAAGAGCATTCCCCGCACGTGGGGACTGGGGAGAATATTGGGAGTGATTCCCCGGGACAAACAAAAACGCGGCTACTCCTTAAGCGGAGTCCTCAGGGAACGGCGAGAATCCGCCTTAAGTGAAGGCGTTTGTGAACCTGCAATTGGCTGGACAAGGTATCCTAACTATTTTTTGATCGTATGATTACATTTTTCGTATAGGTCTTTGAAAAGATATTACAGCTTAAGTCTTCAAACTCTTATTACAAAAGCGAATTATGCTTTCTATCGGTTAGTTTTGCATAAAGCGTCATTGCCAATCAATGGTAGACGAGACTAATTTTTTCTTTAAAAAAGCCATTAACGGCTTACTTTCACAACTCTGTTAGAAAAATATTACTGAACTAGTTGGCAACGTTTCTACCGTTAACAAGCTCATAATTGTCACCATACGCCGATAAGTATCTGTTAACTCGGGAATCTAAATCAAAAGTCCTTTACCTCCCTTCCATGAAAGAAAATTCCGTTTTCTTCTTGTTTGTCGCGCCATCTTTCAAACTGAAAAGTGCGCGAATTGTGACTCATCACTAAGGACGGGTCACATCATTATATACATTAGTCGAAAATGATAAAGATGTTCTGGAGTTCTGCGAGAGTAAGTAAATAATTTTTGTTTTCTTTTGTTAGCCTGTCTCAGACCAACTGGATGCTCATAAGCTTTTCTTGGTTAGCCTGTCTCAGACCAACTGAATGCTCATGAGCTACAATCCTATTTTTGTAAGCTTAGTGAAGAAATGATTTATTAATTCCTTTAATTAATTTCTTTTCGTAATTCTATGAATAATTTCTGAACTCTTTCTAATACCAATCTGTTTTACTTTCACCTGACTAACTAACTTACATGTCCAAACCCAGCAAATCAGCATTAGGACTAAGCCTAGTCTGGTGAATGCTATGCTATGTCACCTGAAAGGTTGAGGTGTAAATACTGTGGTTATAAATTCTACAGTGAGTTGTTTCTTGAGAAACATTAGGCGATAGATGTCTCGTTCACGTGGAGATTCATCGAGATACGTTTTTCTGCCTTTTTTTTGTCAGAAAAGATTTTGTATAGTAGTTTTATAAGTCAAGTTTGGATGTCCACATCCAGTTGGTTCATCCTTCTGATACTGCGAATCCCCCATTGTCTTGTCCTGGTCTTGTCTGGGTTTTTTTAATCCTACTTCATCTTCTGACACTGCATCCCTTCCTGAAGCTTTAACCATCCCTCAGCCTCCCATACCATTCAATTCCCAATTTTTGTTGTTGATGATACTGATATTGGAGAAAAGGTTTGTTACTATTTTCCTGATGTGACAGTTGAGCGGGAAGAAGCAAAGCTTTTCCTTAAGTAAGTAATTTATTTATGACCCACCATTTTGAAAAGGCAGAGTAAATGAAGAAAATAAACAATATAAACAAAACACATAAAAACGCAGAAAAAAGATAGGCTACTTAATTTTTAATCTTCAGTCAGGAAGCAGTGGACGACTTTGTGAGCTGGTTGGGCCCTGTTGTCCATGATTTTTGAAAGCGATGAGGAAACATCCCAAAGGGTCACACTTGCATCTTGAATTTTGAATTTCTCCGTCAATGTATGGTTATGACATAATTTCGTTAAGTGGAGCAGGTGCTTCGCATATTTAAAATAACATGATCTCATCTTTTTAATCTTCAGTATTAAGCTTCAATATCTCCACACAGTCAGTAAGAAGGCTTCTGATGGAATTATTGCTGGAATTCAGAAACTTCAACCTTTCTGTCAAGCACATTGTTCTGGTTCTGACCCAGAAGTTTATGTTTATGTTCCATTTGAGAGGCTGGACTCAAAGAGTGAGAGAATTGTTTTTTACCATTGCAACCTACATCTACCAAAAGTTTGACCATATTGCTTTACAAAAGAGTTTTTTCAAGTGGAAAGGAAGAAATAAGAGAATGCTGTGGGTAGAGAGTATAATTACATGAAAATCTGAATGCTATGATGGGAGATCCTGAAATATTATCCTGGTAGTTTCAAGGAAAGAAGTACAAGGTTTCAAATACTGTCAGTCATACTGATGGTCCTTCTAAAAAGAATTTTTGTTGTGCTGCGTTAAGTTGTGCTCTATAATTTGTTGTCGATAAGTCTCAAGTTATCAATTCGCCTTATTCTGGCTCGGCATTCCAAGTGGACTAGATTCTGTTAGTCCCCCATTGTCTCAAAATCAACACAATCAACACTTATGTGTGTCTATAGACATACTAAGGGTAATGGGTAACTTACATTTTCTATACTACCTGCAGGGAGCAGATTGCAGATTTTACACTCGCCAACCTGAGAGCTATTTTACTATGTCTTTCAGATGTGCTGATGGTGAGACATACGGGGAATAATAGAAACTAGTCCGCTTGGAAGTGAAAGTACTTACTGTGATTTTTTTTCTTGTTGTTTTATTTGTGCCATGATTTTAACTCCATGTGATTTACTATGATTTTTTTCCCATACCAAAACCAATTTGACCTCAATCTTTATGCTTATAAGCTTACTGTCATTATTTTCTTGATGAGCTATTTCGAAGATTACTGTGATTGTTTTCTTGATGCCTTATTTACGAGTTTCCAAAGCGTCCAAAGTTATATGTAATTATTAAAATCCATGGTTTCTTGAATAGCTCAGTTCTTATGTCACTTGCAGCTTTGCTCAAGTGCCATACAGATCATCACAGGTCATTGGTAATAGTAAATGTGCACCTACCGTCAGGAACAGGCAACTTCACGCAAAGGGAGAGTGTCATTCGGGAAAAACTACCAAGGTTCCTTAGCGCAGAAAATTTGATAGTGCTGGGTGATTTCAATTGTGTTGTTTCTGAAGTGGATGTGGCAGGAAAGAATGGTAAAATAGCAAAAAGAAGAATTAGCGAAGGTTTAAAGGCGGTGATAAGTGCGTGGAATTTGGAAGATGTGTGGAACCATTTCGGGAAAGGACATGGTTTTACCCGAATGGATGGTCGTGGATCAAGCCGAATAGACCAAATTTATGTGAAGCAACAATTGCTAAAGGAAGTGAAAAGTGTAAAAAACGAACTCGTATCTTTTTCCGACCACACTGCCCTTGTCATGGATATGGAAATTACCGGAAATGAAAAAAAAGAAAAATTTGTAAAGAGTTACTGGAAGTTGAATCCTTTAACTCTAAACGGACCCCTGAAAGAGCAGCTGAGAACCAGTATTCGGACTTGGATGCAAGAATTCACCGGTGAAACGGACGCTTTGCGTTTCTGGAAAGTTTTTAAAAAAAAAGTGAAAGAGTATGTGCAAAATTGGGAAAAGGAAACAAGGAAGGAGAGCCAGGCACACAAAAGGCATCTTTACAAAGTTTTAAATCAGTTAAAAGAAGAGATCGACCAGAGAATGGAGGTGTGGTACGAGTTCAAAGAGGTCAAAGATGAAATACGAAGAATTGAAGAGAAGGAGTTCGAGATTTGGAAACTGAAAAATAGACTGGCTGAAGAAGAGAATGCAGAACACGTAAACCTAGCAATTAAAATTAAGGCAAAAAGAAAAATGGAAAGTAACAGAATTAGAGAGTTAAAAAATAAGCAAGGGGAAGTTGTTGTAAATGAAGAACAGATTAAAGAAGTAGTTGAAGATTTTTATAAGCAAATTTATACGCTACCACCGGAAGCAGACGATGGAAGAATGGATTTCTTGGCAGAGTTTGAACCTGCCAGGAAAGTAAAGACAGAAGAAAATGAGTTGCTAGTACAGGAGATAACCCAGTCAGAAATCGAAAAAATAGTCAGAGGAATGAAAAATGGTAAGTCACCAGGCGTTGATGGACTTGGTTACGAATTTTATAAAGAGTTTCTTCCGGAGATCGGGGAGCTTTTTATGGCAGTTGTGAGGAGTTACGTGGAACAAGGGTATCCAGAGGAGGATGTGGGTATGATATCTCTCCTGTTCAAAGGAGGTGATAAAAAGGACCTCCAGAATTGGAGGCCTATCTCGGTTTCGAATAGTGATTATAGAATCACCTCCAAACTATTAACTAAAAGAATGGAGAAACTGATGCAAGGAATTCTGGGGGGATATCAGTTCGGAGGTATTCGAGGAAAGAAGGCCCAGCATATTATAAACGTTTTGCATGACCTTTTGATACGTAGAGACGATGAACTTGCAAAAAATAAAGTGTTTTTCGTGCTAGCTTTTTTACTGTGCATGGATGTAGTCAAAGCATATGATTCAGTTGTAAGATTGATACTGTGGACACTAATGAAGGAGAAGTTTGGTTTTGATCAACGGTTTGTGAAGTGGTACGAAAATTTGTATAAGAACCCGACGGCAGTGGTGAATATAAATGGCTACACTAGTGGCAAACTAGCACTCGAAAAGGCAGTGCGACAAGGAGATCCCAGTGCCCCATATTTGTTCGAACTTTACATTGATCCACTTTTCAAGTATGTTGAACGGCGGATTCAGGGGATTTCGGTAACATCAAATATTTCCCTGAAAGCACTGGCTTTTGTAGATGATGGGTCGTTTCTTCCTGGGAGTGTAGCTGATTTGGTGGAAGTTGCGAGAGGGCTCAGTTGGTATGAGAAGAATTTTCTTGTAAGAATACACAGAAAAAAGAGCCAGTTACTTAATATAGGTGAGATTACAAGTTTGGACGATAATATATGGATCGAGGAGGCTCAGTCAGTGAAAGTTTTGGGTGTACTTTTTGAAAGAACAGTGAATGTGGGAAATCTGTGGGAAGAGCGGGTTAAAAAGATAGAGGGTTTGTTGATAGCCCATCAAAGAACACAGTTTGTATCAGTTTTTGAGCGAGTAGTGAAGTTAATCATGTGAAGTTAATCATCTGTATGAGTCCAAACCAAGCCAGTGGTACAACCGAATCAAAAGAATGACAGGCAAGGTGGAAAAAGGAGTTGATTTTGGTCTTGACGAAGAAGACGACGTTACTGCCAACTCCCTTAATAAACATTTGGCTAACATTGTGCAGTCCCTCCCGCCTTTGCTGGGCGAAGAAGTGCCCACCCCGCCCCCTGAGTTTATTGATTTCCCTCTAATATCAGAGTCCCAGGTGTTTTTTAAATTAAAAAGACTTAAAAGAACAAGCATTACCCCTGTAGATATTCCCGTTGATCTTATTAAAGCATTTCCCGATTATCTCAGTGGCCCACTAACACTCCTTTTTAATCAGGTCACAAAAACAGGTGAGTATCCATCAATCTGGAAAAATGGTTTCATTACACCAATACCAAAAAAAGATGCGCCTAATGATTTTTCGGGCGTCCGACCGATCACCATGACACCCATTTTTAGCAAAGTGTATGAGAGTTTTGTCGCAGCATGGCTGAAAGACCGTATTTTGGAGAAAATTGATCCGAGGCAGTTTGGAAATATGCCGAACACGTCTACATCTCATTACCTAGTAAGTATAATTGACAAAATCTTACAAAACCTTGATGAACCAGATTCTTGGATTAATCTTATTGCAATAGATCTAAGAAAAGCTTTTGATTTAATTTGCCATAATATTCTTATTAAAAAACTTCTTGGCCTAGGTGTACACTCATTCCTTGTTCGTTTAATCGCTAGTTTTCTTTCAGGCAGATGTCAACGGACAAAATATAAGTCCACCTACTCTGATCCACTGCCCATCTTTTGTGGTGTTCCTCAAGGTACCCTTTTGGGACCACTTTTGTTCCTTGTCATGATAAATGATTTGGCAACAACACTGGACAACCGTTGGAAGTATGTCGATGACTTGTCACTCATTGAATGCTGTCGGAAAAACCTCCCAAGCAGTGCAGGTTCACTAATGAATGATATATGTCAAGAGGCAAAGGTGGACAGAATGACTGTCAACTGCGACAAATCTGTAATTTTAACCATTTCTTTTTTAAAGTCCACGCCAGTTTTTAACCCAATTATTCCCAGCGCTAGTCACGTGACCGAAATCAAACTACTTGGTGTCCATATAACTTCAGATTTGAAGTGGAACAAGCACGTCGATGGCATGTTAAAGAAAACCAATTTGGCCATCAGATCTCTAAAGTTGCTGGCTCGCCATGGAATCCCTGCCCCACACCTCCTACGCATTTACTTTTCATTTATTCGTTCGACACTCGAGTACTGCTGCCCTGTATGGCATTTTGGACTGACGAGGGAACAGTCTGACCGGGTTGAGAGGGTGCAATACCGTGCCCTCCTAGTAATTTCAAAAGCCCCGAAAGTACCATACATATCCCTCCTTAATCAGTTTCAACTTCAAACCCTTCACTCCCGTCGTTTAAAACTCTCCCTATCTTTTGGACATAAAATCCTGTCGAGCCCCATTCACCGAAATATCCTCCCGCCCCAACATGAACCGGCTCGGTTAAGGCCAAGCAGGTCCATTGCAGAGCCTGTACCGAAACTTCAACCTGTGACTGCTTCACATGCTCGTTATGAGCTTAGTTTTGTGCCCTCGTTTGTTAAGTTGTTTAATGCCGGGTCGATTTTTTAGTCTGTAAAATAGTTATCAATTGTATATATAGTATTTTTGTGCATGTTATTTTTGGCTCATCGATTGACATACATGTTGACAACAAAAACTAATAATCGGCTCTGTCCGTCGCATGTTTTTCGAATAAAGTGAATTGAAATTGAAATGTAAACGTGTACGCTCTCCCACTACTATTTTATCTGGCACCGGCTTTTAAATTTGAAGAAAAGTATGCGAAAAAGGTGGAAAGGAGTATTTGGCGTTTCGTTTGGAGGGGAAAGTTGGAGAAGTTGAGCATGAAAATGTTGTATGTGCGTCGAGAAGAAGGGGGGCTTGGAGTTATAGATTTTAGAAAGGTATGCAAGTCTCTTAGAATTAGAAACGTCTGTGAAATGATCTGTAGTGATTGGATCGACGGGGAAATAATAAAAGGATGGGCCCTACCGGTAATAAATACTGAGGAGGATGACCTGGCAAAACAAAAAATGATCAGTGAAGTGCCAGAGAAAATTCATGAAGTAGTTTGGAGCATTCGAGAGATGAAAAACCTAGGGGTACTGAGTGACGGTGTGAAAAATGATGAAAGGAAAAAGATAGTGGATGGATATTTAGAGAAAAAGAAAGAAGAAGTGGATTTTCATGTGAAAAGAAAGGAGCCCTTTGTGAATTTCATGTTATCGTTTGAGAGAATGCATAGCGTACCATCTAGTCAATTTATGAAGGAATTTATGTTTATGTTTATCCACGAGATACTACCATACCAAGATCGCGTATGCCGTTTTACTCGAGATGAAGGCCCAAAGTGCAAGCTGTGCGATGAAATAGTGACAAATGGCCTGAAGCACGAGTTTTTCGATTGTAAATATAATGATAAAATTGTAGATAAATGTTTTAGTGTTTTAAGTGATCGTGGAGTGGTTTTGAACACTGAGGAAGATAAGGTAAGGTTGATAAAATTGAACGTAGAGATCCCCGGTGATGAGAAGAAAGAGCGAGCTGTGGTGTTGATTGTAATGGAATTATGTCAATATGTTTGGAAAAGAAGGAAAAAGAAAAAAGGGATTGAGTTAAGAAGGTTTGGTTTTGATTGTAAGAGAATGATAGTGCGGTTATGTGAGAGTGGAAGGTGGGAAGAGCGAGTGGATATTGAGTGGATGGAGTCTGTTGTTGATGAGTTGATTGGAATGTGAGTATGAGGAGATATTGAGCTGGTTGTGGGTAAGTGTGTTGCGCGGAAAAAAAAATGATAAAGATGTTGGAAGAAAAGAAAAAGTTTGTGAAATTATTTTTTGTGTGAAAATGACGAGTAGTAGTATGAAATGGCGGGAAAAGATGAATTTGGAATGGTTGTTAATTTGTTTTTATTGATAAAATGTTGAAAAATTGTAAAAAATTAGTATTCGTAGTTTAAAAGTTTAGTATTTAAAAGTTATTTCAAAATTAATATTAATTTTTGTTTATGTAATAGTTTTTAATTTTTTATTGGGTTATTTTTGTTATAGCAGCGAAATTAGTTTTGTTGAGTTTAAATTAAAGGTAGTAATAATTTATGGTTGAAATGTTTTTTGTTTTTAAAGGTTTTTGGTAGGTGGGTGCTCAAAAAATCCTCCTTCTTGTTGTAAAAGTAGGGTCTTTTGAGTGTAAATCCTATTTTTATTTTTTACTTTTAGTGTTTTGTGTTTTTTTTTGTGGACTCGAAAGTTAGGTTAAAAGGTCGTTTAATTAAATTGTTAAATAAGGGCCACCGTAAGGAGGGGTTCCCTAGGACGGAAGGGCACCCTTCCTGCGGGAGTTTGCTTTTGTTTTGTATATTTTGATGGTTTGTTTTTGTAGGTTACCTGATTTGAGAGTCTGCTTTTTCGCTGCTATAATTAAATTTTAAATAATATTGGTGTCAAATTAGAAGGGAAAGTAAAGAGGATTCAGAGAATAATTTTATTGTTAAATAAAATAGAAAGGATTTATGAAATTGAAAGTTAATTGTTTAGGAAATGTATAAAATAAAATAAACAGTGTTTAGGGGTGGATTTAAAGTTTTTATGTTTGTATTGAATTTGTTAGTATAGATTAAAGTAAATACTATAGTTCGCAATAATGGATTTGGAATGTGTTTGTAGCTCTTAGGGGCTCCTGTTTGGGGGTGTTTGTTTGTCTTTCGTAGCGGTCGTTTTGGTTGGGGTGAGTTCTTGATGTGTAGAGGTGAGGATTCGTAGATAAAAAAAATAAAAATGTTTATATTTGTATCGAAATAAGAGTAAATGAGTATTAAGTTTGGTAAAGTTAAATTCAAAAATAATTTGAACAGTTGAAATGGTAAATGGAGTTATATTTTTGAATTTTAAAATTTTGTTTGTTTGTTTGGAAAGAGTAGGTGACGTTAAAGATTTAAAGGAAATTTTAACGTCACCGAGTGGAGGAGGAGTCGTAGCCCAAAAAGTAAAGTAACAAATTTTCGAAAGGCTACGCGGGTTTAAAAAAAAAAAAAAAAGAAAAAAAAAAGTGCCATACAGATCACTTTTCGGTCTGTTGGTCGATCGGTCTGTCAGTTCACTGTTCTCGAGTTATGGTACTTCCAGAAACGTTAGGACGATGAAACTTGGCAGGCATATAAGGGACCCAACCAAACTGACTTGGAAATAGTCACTTCCCCAATCCGACAACCGAGGGGGGAATGGAGGGATGGAGAATCCAGAATGTTGAGGCATCTGTAACTTTCAAACGGGTTATAGGATCTTAATGAAACTTCACATTAACAATCTCGTGTCTCAGATCTCCCACTTCGAGTCCTTAACGGATCCGATGAATATGGGGGGGGGGGGGGTCGGAGGGGAGAACCGGAAATCTTTTGACACGATTAGAGTGGAGGGATTGGGATGAAACTTGGTGGGAAGAACAAGCACACGCCCTAGGTACACCAGAGACGGAACCGAGCCGGATTCGGACACTGGGGGGGGGGGGGGCTAAGACGATGAAAATTCGCTTGACCATTTGAGGCTTTAGATGATTGGCTTAGAAATAGTCAGTTCCCCGATCTGACCATCGTGGGGGGGGGGGGGGAGAATCCGGAGTCTTGAGGCATGTATAGCTTTCGAATGGGTGATCGGATCTGAACGAAACTTGATATTTGGAAAAGCCTCGTATCTCAAATTTCCAAGATCAGTTCCGACCAGATCCCATGAATGTGGGGTGGGGGTGGTTGGAGGGGAGAACCGGAAATCTTGTGACACCCTTAGAGTGGAGCGATGAAACTTGGCAGGAAGAGCAAGCACAAGCCATAGATACGTCACAGTACCGGACCAGATTCGGGCACCTTTGGGGGAGTTGTAGGGGGTGTGGGTCCGAAATTCCGGTCACCGCGAGTTAAGGTACTTCCAGATCTGCAAGGACGAAGAAACTCGACTTGAACACCAGAGACTTAACAAGATTGGCTTAGAAATTGTCATTTCTCAGACTCTACCATCCTTAAAGTACTATTAAAGCAAAATATACTTTTTCTTGATCCCCATTAGCCCATGATCGTTTATGCCACAAGGATTTTGCTAAGAAATGAATTTTTAGCACCCTTAAATTACACGAAAAGTAAAAAACACTTTTGACCAAACGATATAATTATATTCATGATCCCCAAGGGCCCATGATTTTTTTGCCTCAAGGGTTTTGTGATTTCCTTAAAGTACAAACAATTATTTTGAGCAAAATACATATCTTCATGATTTCGATCAGCTTATCATCATTTGTGCAAGAGTGTTCTTTACGAACGAATAATCTAGCGCCCTTAAAGTGAGCATCATCACAGGCAAATGCAAAAATAGAATAGTTTTTACGAACGACCCATTCTCATGATTTCAAAGGACCCATGATCATTCTTATGTCAAGGGGTTTGCTTACAAATGAACACAACTAATCCACGAATTGGCAAATTCCTATTTTCATCCTCTGACACAGCCTTGCAAGTGCCATATGAGCTTCTAGCTCTTGTCTTCTAAACTCTTAATGAATAAAATATCAGCTTATAAATTTATTATATTTGACTATACATGTATATAAATGGTAATGGTGATAGGGACACGAGAGGAATTTCTGTGAGATTGCTGCAGTAAGAAGTCTTTTCAGAAAATTCACGTGTTTTCAAACGCGGAGGTCAGACGTTTGCATCGGTCATTGATTTTCATCGTCTCTTAGCTAATGTATCCCGCAGAAGACTATCCAAAATCAGAAGAAGCAAGCTTGTGTTTCATCGGATCATAAATCTCACGTGTACTTCTGGCTCGAATTCCCGATGAAACGTTATGTAGCTGCAACCCATCAGCATGCAACGCTGCCGGCCCTTTGAACCAGTTTTTCGATGAAACGTTATGTAGCTGCAACCCTTCAGAATACAGTTTTCTAAGAAACGCTTTTGCAAATAGAAACGCATTCTCCTGCAACATATTCTTGTGCGGTACGCTTTCTCTTGAAACGGATTCGCTAAAACGGATTATAGAAGAAACGCTTTTACTAGAAAACTGGCAAATTCTGAAAACTGGTTCATAAGGCCGGCAGCGTTGCATATATAAAAAAAAGTTGCGTGTAGTAGCCTACCATGTAATTTTCGGCAGAAACATGCTTGCCGTTTTCTGCTTCCAAACATTATGCTGAGTGCGAGTCCAATGAATTTCTCCATGCAGTTGACCGACAATCCTAGCCCAAAATCAAGCCAGATGAGAGCTCTCTTTTCGTTTCTATAGCAGTGAACGAAAAAGTTTCAGCCCTGCTTCCTTGAACAAGATACTATTTTTGGGAGATTCCTGAAAGCTTGTGATGGGAACGGAAATGAAATCCAGCATTACCTTTCGCCTAATGCAGTTGAATTAAGATTAATTTAGGTCTACGTCTTTTGGTAAATACGGTCTTTGAATTTATTTATTTTTGATCGTGTTAAAGCTATGCTAATCTTTTTTTTTTTTCTCAGTATTAAAGTAAACCGACTTTGCAGATTCCTGTAATACGTTCTTACAATAGAAAACTACAGTAAATGGTGTATAAAATTAATTGTTTACTTTTATTTATTTTTTTTGTTCTGACATGTCCATTGTTGTATCCTGTGTAAAAGAAATATTATGAACAAACGTAACTGTAGGTTTTCGTTAGTCTCCGTGTGAACGCAGATGGCCCGACATGAGCGATAAGATTGACAGATTTTTCTTACTTATGCAGCGTTTACAACTGAGGAAAACTCGAAACGGAATCCGGTTTTGGTGATAAAATTAAGTTTACATACACATACAGAGGGAAAAAACTGTTTTTTCAAGCCTGAAAATCAGACTAAAGTACATTCACATACCAAACAAAAAAAAATCTCTTGACAGCGTTCATAACCGATGACTGATCCTCACAAATGCTAGCTAGACCTTTTTTAGTATTTTTCACGAACGTCACCAACAGGATTCATTTATAGTAGAATCATGCATCTTGAAAGGAGTTCTTGTCCCGCTAGACTTTTTTCTAGCCCTCTTCACGAATGGAATCCTTTCAAGTTGACCGGAATTCCTTTCTACCCGACGCTATGTCCTGTCCGCGTAAGCGCCACATTAGGCCAGTGTCAAATATTCAGTCGTCAAATTCGTTCCATTTTCTTTCGGTTTTCCAAATATTTGCTACGCCCCCCCCCCCCCCTGGACAAGGAATAGCCATCTCATCGAAAAGTTTCGTATAGCTGACCCGTCTGCCGCTGACCTGAGATCCATGAACAGGATGAAGTAAAACTGTAACCACCCATGGAGCTCCAAGACGTTCCGATTTACTGAATTTTAACTATTTTGGTTGTTGTTCTGTTGTTTCTCTATCTTTTTATCTTTTACCATACTCTAAGCGTGTTCCATCCTACTTACCATAGTTACTACGCATGACGTCACGAATTCTGGCTTTTTGCCGTCAAGGCTGGAACGATTTTTCTATTTTCCAGCTGAGTATCATGCCACGGGCGAATCCGACGAATCACGTTACAGAGATCCGTTGTTACTACGCTCCAGAGCGTGGTAAGCAAATAGTTACTATTAGTTACTATTTCGAGAAGGTTGGAACGGTCAGCGTTGTAACTATTGGTGAGGTTGGAACGGAAACAGTAACTAATAGTTACTATTTGTAGCAGGGTGGAACACGCTCTCCGTCTTCACCTAGACGGGTTACAAATAAAATTTAATTTAATGTAAGTGGGTCCCAGGAAGATTTTACCTCTGAATATCCAGTAGCGGTTGTGGCAGGGGTCGGTCGAATCTATTCGACCTCGGCAGTGGTGGACTTCCGATCGGCCTAAATCGCCCACTCATATCACTAATAGGACTAGAGGCACTGGAGTAAAGACCAGCAGCACCTAGATGGGGTGGCAGAGTTGCACTGTTCTGTCGGCTCATATATGCAGCTTCGTCAGCAATCTAAAATCAGATCGATCAGTGAAACACAGGGTAAACAGCATGGAAAACAGGCCCTCCCTCACATTTAACCAAACTCCAACGTGATCTATAGTATAAATCCCCCCCCCCCCCCCCCACCTTTCCATAAGGTTTTCATGACATTATACTTAATGGCCCTCCAGCCCTAACATTGGCATCTTGATTTGGAATCTTGATTCAAATCATTCCCGAAGTGTGTATTTTCGAAAAAGAACCTGGATTGGTGCAGCGACGGCGTAACGCAACTTCTCGCAGGCTCTCATTGGCTTAAACCCTCTTTTTCAGCCTACCCAAGAAAAACGGAAATTTCTATTCAAATATCGAAAAAGAAAAAAATAATTTAAACTTTCAACATTGACTCTGAATTATCGGTGTTTAATATAACCGTTCTTAACCAGGAAGTGTTTCGAAAAATTTTTCGACATTTTGTCGATTGTTTAATTACGGCACTGGAAAAGATTTTAACTACAAATGAGATACTGGACGTTTCCATTTACAACAAAACATGTTTCGCTTACTATTGGTTGGTTACCATCGAGTCAAAACCTGGCTTTCTAATTGGTCAGTAGCCCCACTGCCAGGTTGACTCGGATCCTTTTCGTTGGGTAGGGCACTCTCTATAGGTTGTGTTCAAAGGGTGTTGCATAAACTAACTCGGACCTCACTTTCAAATCTAACTTTCTATAGCGGCTTTTCTTCTTCTGGGACACAAATCGGCTGAACATACACAGGAGAATTGGAAGATTTTGGCAGGATATTCAGACATGACAAGTTTGAGCCCATCAACCAAATTAATACCTAATGATGTGGACAGACGATCAGGCTTTCCGTCCGGATTTTCCTCACTTCCATTATAAAGTTTACAAAATCTAGACTTTCCGTAGGAATAATGGTGGCCGTAAACCCTGTTCGGGATTTTGTTATGCTAAAAGGAAGGATTGGAAGGTACTGGCAGAAAATGTAGTCATTACTAGAGGTATTTTTCCGCGATCCCACAAAGTTTGTGCCTCGGTTGTGGCTCGAAAGGGGTGTTTCCGCGGGCGTTTGTATGGCCAATTCTACAAACAAATGCCTAGGTGATTTTCAGTTTTGTGGCTCAAATTAGGCGGAAAATTCAAATTTTGATGCAGGTCAGAATAGTACAGTTAACTCCTTTATAAAGCGGATAGAAATACAAATATGGATTCTTCTAGTGCAGAAGGTAAGTGCGTGGGCCTGAAGTTACATTTATTGAGACTTTAGCTTGAATTTTATTTTCTTCTCTGACATCTAACATTGCCACTAAACACATATAAAACGACGTTTCAAATTGTGGCTTGACTCCGCGGAACACAATTCTGTTTCCGTTAAGAACAGGTAGAAATGCACGGAACACGAATGGTCCGCAGAAAAACGCCTCAGGGGGAACCAACAACTTCTTAATATCCATTCTTGCTCCGACTCTGAAATTCCCGACCTGAATGAGCTTTACCCCTGTACTTAAGACTTCTTCATTCTCATGCTTCAGTAATGTTCAGACACTAGTTCCGTGGCGATACGCAAAGCAGTTGGTGTAGAAGGTTTTGGGTACTAGCACCCGCTGAGTATTTACGGAACTTGATCGCGCTCGGAGCAGGGTCAAGAGACGCAGGTTCTTATCATTATCCGTTTTTGGTGGAACCCATTACCTACCTAAATACTGCACCTGGCACAAGGCAAAAGGCCTTCTGCTTATAAAGCTTAGGAAAGAAACAACAAGCAGTGCGATATACCTGCTGCATGTTGGCATATGTGTGATTCATATGCATTTGATTCAGCATGTCGTGCTGTGAATGATAAAATGCTTGTGAAGACAGAGATGGCGCAGCCTGCAAACCAAAACAAAAGATCAGCAAAATTGCCAAGCATTCATGGTGCCAAGCATTTTGAGGCTTGACTTACACTGTTAGAAGTGTAAAAACATAAAGGTTGCACTGTAACTTGAAACTTTTACCACAAGACTTCCCGTAATTCCGACCATTGTAGAATATTAATGTATTTCGGGACAAGTTTTTTCTGAAATGAATACTTTTTTGAGGTAATGTTCAGAACCCTGACAATAATCGCCTTTTTGTCTGAACTCTCAGTTTTTTTTTATCTAACTTCTCATTTCTCAATTCTCGTAAAAATTCCCGTCTTTGCTCTTTTCACTTCTCAGTTCTCGTATTTTTACAACAACACTAATTTAGCCACCCGTTAGTAAATGTTAATACGTACTGGAAATCCGCCCTTTGTTGACCAATGAGGAGACCATTGACCAATGAGGAGAACAATGGAGAACGAGAATCGATTAGTGACTATCGAAGCAATTTCTCGATTCTACAGAATCGACAAGCTATCTCCGTTCCCCTTTTTGACAAAAGCGCAAGAAAAAGAGAATCTGCTTGCCTCAATAGTAAAAATCGAATTAAGAGAATTGGGAGCAGAATTGAGATAAAAATTTCAACTGATGTTATTACGATCCGCAGAATATTTTTTTTCTGTGAAACCTAACACTTAAAATTATTCACAACGGTTCAAATGTGTATTCCTTACGAAAGGGTAGATTAACTTTAGCTACATTTAACATAACGATGCGCATCCTTACGTGTTATCAAACTTCCCACAGTGTAAGAACTCCAGCAAGCTACTCTCAGCAATTTACTCTCATCCGAATTTGTATATTTTCTGTTCGAAGCTATTAATACTCTATACTTTCACGCAGGCCCGTATCCAGAATTTATTTCGGAGGGGGGGGGGGGGTGACTTTCGGGGGGGGGGGGGGGGGGGGGTATTGCCTGCTGGTTGGACAAAAAAGTACAAAAACACGTAGATCAGCCGGAAAAGCCTACAAAAACCTTTATTTTTTCATGATTCGGGGGGGGGGTCAACCCCCTGGATACGGCCTTGCTTTCACGATACGCATAGTGTGTCTTGCAATTTTAAACCCTTTCGAAAAGATACGAAGTTTCGATTCACGTAGGCTAGAAGTGGATCCAGAATTTGCAACTTTTCTGACAAGACTTTATTACTCGCCTTACTGTCACACCATACAAAATCTGCCTTACAACTTAAACCCCTCGAGAAAATAAGTTTCACATATTTGTATGTTTACTAACTTTTACTTGACCGATAAAGTTTTGCTGAACAAAAGTTTTGCTAAATAAACTGTGATTTAGGTAGGACAGAGATGGATCAATTCCAACTAAGCTCCAGGCTCTTCCTATATATTTACTGTCAATGAGAGGTGGGGACGGGAAACTTTATAAAATAAAGACATGAACCTATCTGGACCAGGGCCCAGTCACGATGAAAGGTTTCTCCGAGTAAGATTGAAGTTAACTGCAGTATTTGCTACTGTGATTAATCTTACCTCTACTGAGATAAGATTAATCCGAATTAGAGATAAGGTTATCTTTTAAGAGACAAGATTAATCCCAGTAGCGAACACTGCAAGATTTTTTTTTGTACAGTGTAATTACAGTCTTTGTATTCTCAGCTCAAGGACAGCAAACTATAACTTTCGGATGGTAACTTCATGGAGGGATTACAATTTACGGAAATATTCCTCAATATTGTTAGTGGGAACCAGCAGGTGACATAGGCGACCCCTACGCTTCTCCATAACAAGTTTCTGTCTTAAGGCTCGCACCCCGACTGTGGAACATGGCACAGTAACTACAATCATCCTATTCTCAGCTACAGGTACGGTAACTGCAAATTTCGGACGATAACTTTATGGAGGGATTACTGTTTACGGTAAGAATCCTCATTATTATTAGTGTTAGCTAGAACGGGACACAGCTGACCCCTCAGCTTCCCCATCAAACGATACTATCTTAAAGCTGGAACCCCGACTATGAAACAGGGCATAGACACTACAATCATCATGTTCTAAGCTACAGGATAGCGAACTGTAAATTTCGGAAGGTAATTTTATGGAGAGATTATTATCTACGGTAAGATTCCTATTATTATTAGTGTTAGCTAGAACGGGACACAGCTGAACCCTCCGCTTCCCCATCCAACGATTATGTCTTAAAGCTTGCACCCCGACTATGAAACATGGCACAATTCTACAATCATCCTGTTCTTCACTGTTTACTGTAAGATTCCTCATTATTGTTAGTGTTGGCTAGAACGGGACACAGCTGACCCCTCCGCTTTCCCATCAAACGATTATGTCTTAAATTTGGCACCCCGACTGTGAAGCAGGGCATAGACACTACAATCATTATGTTCTAAGTTACAGGATAGTAAATTGTAAATTTCGCACGGTAACTTTATGGAGGGATTATTATTTGTAAGATTCCTCATTACAGTACCGGAAGCCAGAAGGTGACACAGGTGGTCACTCCGCTTCCCCACCACACAAAGCTGGCACCCCGATACATGCAGAGCGATACTCTCGAGTGTGCGTTCTTCATGAAAGTGGAAAAAATAATAAAATAAGTAATTTCTTGTTTCATGCCATGCAGGAGTTAGAAAACTCAAAAGAGACAAATCCTACCGGATCCCACGGATCAACAGAAATATTCTTCAGACCCACAGCTTGACGGGGTAACTGAAATAAGTCAAAGAAATGAACCATTTTTTATGGACAATACCCAATCCTTGCTGCATGAACCCGACATAAATCGAAGAACTTTTTTTGTGTGTGGTGCTAAACGGAAAAGCCAGATGTTTCGGCCCTTTTTGGCAAGCGGGGTATTACTGCACCCTTTAGAAATGCGTACACTACCCCCCCCCCCCAACACCATGATTTTCTGTTCCCAGTGATAAAGGTGCATTAACTCTTCCATAGGTGCCTTTCACACTTCAGCTCACCTTTTACGTGACTTGCGTCATTTTCCTGAGCTGAATTAGTTACAGATCACGAAACCATAACTCACTTTATTAACGATTAAGATCGCATGGAGTCGGTGCGGAAGCCACTTTACGTGTACACACAGTTCGATCAGATTTCCGCCCGCGATATTCGCTCGACTATAGGAAAACAGAACGCGATACGTCAAAATTCCGAAAGCGACAGGGAAGAAAATCTCTGTGCTGCCAACCCTGAATAGAACAAGATCAAAGTCTCGGCGGGGTCTCAAACGGAGGTACGGTTTGACTTTCTTTATCCAATCAAGAGCGAAAGGAAAACAAACTGACTGCACAGGAGACTGCGGTGCGCAGACTTCAGGTTATAACAAGTATCTGGAGAGTACAGGCCGGGTCTAGAAAAGGCCTTCCCACGTATGAGTCAGATTCGGCCTGTCACATTAAAATGTCTTTAGGGATTTATGTGTCTGGTCAGCCTGCGAAGTTACATCTAACATATGGAAACAAGAGCTAGAAGATGATATGGCACTTGCAAGGTTGGGTCTTAGCCTGAAAGTAGGAATTTACCAATTCGTTGGTTTGTTCTGATCATTTGTAAGCAAAACCCTTTAGATAAGAATAATCATGGGCCCTTGGATATGACGAGAATGTATCGTTTGTTTTGATGCGCACTTTCAGGGCTCTAGAATTATTTAATCAAATCAACCAAAACCCCTGAGGCAAAAATGATGATGGACTCATAAGGATCAACAAAACGTAGGCTATAGGCTATTTTGCTCAAACACGATCACCGGAATCCCCCCCCACTCCCCCACAGTGTAGTTCTTGTGCTTGTTCTTCCTAACAAGTTTCTTTCCGATCGCTCCACTGTAAGCCTGTCATAAGATTTCAGTTTCTCTCCCCCCCTCCCTTGTATTCATCGGATCCGGTCCGGACTTGAAAAGAGACATCTGAGACACGACTTCTTTCCAAAAATCAGGTTTAATTAAGATCCGATCACCCGTTCGAAGGTTACACATACCTGAAGATTCAGGAATCCCCCTTATTTCCGTTACTGAAGTTTCTTCTGTATCTGTCCCGGTCCCGTAGTTCTGATCGGGTCTCTGATACGCCTGTCAAGTTTCATCGTCCTGGCCCAACTGGAAGTACCCTAGCTATGGATCACCGGAATTCCGGAACCCCCCTTCAACTCTAGCCACAGTGCCAAAATCCGGCCCAATTCTATCAACGATGAACCCAGGGCTTGTGCTTGTTCTTCCCACCAAGTCTCATCCAGAACACTACACTAAGCGTGTCACAAGATTTCCGGATCCCACTCCGACTCTCCCCACCCCCACAAATTCATCGGATCCGGTCGGGACTTAAAATGGGAAATCTTATGAACGATATCGTGCTAAATATCGAGCTTCATTAAGATCCAATCACCCGTTCGAAAGTTATACATACCTCAAGATTGTTACAGCTAGCCTCAGGCGTGTCACAAGACACGCCGACAAGTTCCAAGACACAAGTCAAGTTTCATTTAGATCCGATCGATTCAGGAGTCCCCCTCCCTCCACTCCCCCCACGGTGGTCGGGTCAGGCAAGTGACTATTTCCAAGTTAGTTTGGTCGGGTCACTGATATGTCTGACAAGTTTCATCATCGTAGCACTTCTGGAAGTACCCTAACTCTAGAATAGTGGACCGACAGACCGAAAAGTGATCGGTATATGGCACTTGACAGAAGCTGCAAGTGACATAGAAAAGGAGGTATCCAGACTAGGGTCTCAAGAGTGTCATTTTGTGGTGTCTAATCATCTTGGAATAAAGAACTGTGTCTTCACGTATACATCATTTGACTCTTGAACGCTACCACATTAGAAGAAGGGTATTGGTTAATAACATCGTCAGAACCGTTATAAAGTGGCGGCAGCGGTGAGATGGACTTTTCCAAACCCTATGTGTGGAGATGTGAATGACGGTGTAGTCCACCCATCTGTTGTGTATATGTTACGAGTTGGATGTCTTGAGGCATGCAATTTGTGGTTTGAAAGTGTATGATGAGGAATGAATGGTGAGAATGATGAAGAGTGATTGTTTTGCGGTGATTTAGAGTTTGGGAAGATTACTCAAGCTCGCAATGAGGCATCGTTAGAATTTCAATTAGGGATTGTCGAGTTAATTTTTTTATGCAATGGGGTTCACGCTTTTTCATTCTGTATTCTCCAGATACTTGTTACAAGGTTCCTTGAAACTCGCCTGCGCCCACCAGACATTTCTTCTCTCAATTATATTTACGAATCCCACACAGTAATTCACAAATGTACGACATTACCAGTTCTCGAGTTTTCACAGGATTCCGCTCGAACTGGTCTGATGAGAAAACGAGCTTACACCGTCCGAAGTTGCATAATACTTAAATCAAGATAGCACTTTCAACAGATACGTGATACCACACTATCTAAAGACGTTACTGGAAAATTGCGACATGAGCCATGCAATGTCGCGTTTCTATAAAACAACTAGACATGATTGCATCTTTATTAGCGAAAACATGACTACACAAGAAACCACAAATGAAACAATATGTAGCGTCAGCAGATAGTGTATTATCTCATAACTGTTGAAATTACGCATCCTTGTGTAAATGTTATGAGACTTCTGACAGTACAAATTTCAAACTACCGTTTCTCCGTAGTCCAAAGGATCATTAAACCAACTAGAAAATGTCAGTTTGATTTCGAGTTTCCGGTTTTCTCCGGATTACAACCGACCTATCTAACTGATCCGACAACTGGGACTTACCGTATGGTATCGTTGGATGAAGTCCCGATGACTCTGGGGGGAGTGAGACTGCATCGGGACCATATGCTTTGGTGTCGAACGGCCGCTCATAGTGGGACTAGGTGGCGCCTGATCTCGCTCATACGTCATGGTCTGAGGAGGCTGGAATATTAAGGTATTTATTAAAACAGTCATTAGTTGCGTTTTTGCAGATACCATGGTATCTGATGCCATGGTCTACAAACGTTTTTGCAGTTATCGCGGTATCTGATACCACGGTCAAAAGGAGTTTTTGCAGTTATCGTGGTATCTGGCCAGTTATCGTGGTATCAGATATTCAGATATTACGGTCCGACCGTGGTAACTGGTCGTGGTATCTGAAATGTCATCTTACTTTCATCAAATTTTGTCAGATTGGTGAGGAAGAAGTTTAGCACTTAGTGATGTAACTGGATATCTGTTTTTGTTTTGGGATGACTCCGAAAAGTGCAATTTCGGCAATCGTCGTTTTGCAGAGCATCGTATATCAGATACCACGATAACTGCAAAAACGACAAATTGCAGATCCAGCTACCGTGGTAACACATACCGTGGTATCAGCAAAAACGCAACTATTACTTATTGTGACGCAGCATGGTTGGATAATGGTGAGGGCGTCAAGAGTTACGTTTATGCAGATACCATGGCATCTGATACCACGGTCTAAAGTCGTTTTTGCAGTTATCGTGGTATCTGCAGAGCAGAGGTATCTGCAGAGCACCGTGTATCAGAAACCACGATAACTGCAAAAACTACTAATTGCAGATCCAGTTCCCGTGGTAACAGATACCATGGTATCAGCAAAAACGTAACTAAGGTAAATTGATCAAGAATTGGTCATTTTCAGGTAGGAGACAAAGCCAAGAATAAGAATTCTGGAGCATAGAGAAGAAATTCTGAAAGCTCCATTAAACAACACTAACAACAAAACAGTCATGACAAAAGAATGATTACTTTTTACGCCCTGTGTGTGAAACTCTAGCATGGAGTGGCGTTTCAGATTGGAACAGGGAGGAGACGAAAATCACAGCCATTTTGATTTTTCTTTTCTTGCAAGGATTCCAAACAAGTTTACAAGCACTATGAGCCTAAAAAGCAAATAAAAACAAAAACGATTCTTGGCGCCCACATCGGTCATGACTTGTGAACAGGCAAAGATCGTGTTTTCACGAAAGCCACGTTTCACATTAGAGATTTGATCTATACAAAGCGCAATAATTGTCAGTATAGACAATTTTGGTTCCTAGGGGACGGGACTAACTCCTACCAAATGTCCCGAGCGAGCATGTTGAGTATACTGAGCAAGGAACCCTCCTGCTTAACAGATAAAAAGGTCAGGGTTTCACGGGTTGATTTTCATCCTTTCAAAGTTTTTTAACGACTAACTTCGCTGACGATAAGAGCTAGACTCCCACTTGGAACCGATCAGCTCTTCCGAAGGCCGAATTATCTGTTTCAAAAGCGCAGAAAACAGTGAGATGTATCAAGAGGGCGCAGAAACTCGCTTGAGTGAGACGCGCGTTGTCAACCTCACAAGGGGCTAGTTGACGTAAACCCACCAAGTTTCAAGAAGATTTCAACAATCGAACATAAAAAGACCCACTTGAGAATCGCAAGTCTAAGCGCCCAGGCGGAAAGGAGGCAGCGAAGTTTGACCCACCTGAGGTAACGTGTTTGACATGACCGCTCCAGGTGGAAGTGGTGGTTGTCTCCTCTCCGTCATTGCTATATGATCCATGCTACCTACTCTGGACTCAAGCTCCTCTGCTCGCTGCTCTGTGTTTTCCTTCTCCTCCTGGATTAATCTGAAAAACATAATCAAAATTGGTTACTCAATCAATAGTTAAATTTATAATGTTGTTTACGACCGTTGTATCCCTATATGCCTAGGCCTATTATGATTTATGTGTGAACTCATAAGATGTATCCAATATCCATGACTATAATAAACAAATTTGGCGTGAGCCATTGTAAGTTTTTGGTGAATAAAAAGATGTATCTATCTAACTTGCTTTTTATGACCATGATTTCTTCATCGTGCTTTAATACTGGTGTTTTTTCGTGTTTTATTTTACATGCCGCTTGCAAATATTTCTGCATTGTTGGTCTGTTGTTTGAAATGCTTGGTTCAATTAAGTGCGTTTGCCTGACGAAAAATTTGAAGACGATTGGTTTATTTCCTTATTTAACTTTTTCCCTTCAATCTTAAAGGATGACAAAAAAATGTACAACTTCCAAATGACACAGATAAATAGTGGGTTCTAAGAAACTGGAGTCTTAAAACTAATTTCCAGGATCGACTTAAAGAGTGCATCTTCACAACATAGTGTAAAATACTTTAGGCTAAACGATACATTGTATATTCCCCATTGGTTCACGATCGTTTTTATCATCCGCACACTGAAATGATCATTTGTGCCTCAAGAGTTTTGCTTACATATTCGGACTCCAGTTTTTACAGTCTCCTGCGGGAAGACCTTTCGATCAATCAAACTCTCCTTACAGTCTTAATACAAAGCCGAAAATATGTTCTCTCGTCAAACATAACTAGGCTATATACAATTGCGCTTTTACATAGTCATATCTTCATTAATTACACAAAAACAAAAATTGCTAAAACAACAAATTGCTGATTTAAATAATTAAAACAAAAGAGAGGAAAAAGATTTTACTTGAAATTTCGCGTTGAAAAAACTCACAAAGCAGGGGACAAAACCTCTTTCGTCCCGCGCATGAATTGCCCGAATTTCTTAGATCTTAGGAACTGGTTGTGCTGCCATTCTCTGTGGCCTTATAAGGTCTGGACATTTCCTTCTTTTGGGCTCTGGAGGGGGACACGGTGTGTCAAGGGTTGGTCCAACATTTGTCCTGTCCCTCGATATTTTTCATGCAGACATGCCCAAGAAGCCGTGAGCCCAAAAGAACGCATGCCAGAACATGGGTCCTTCCACTCGATATTTTTCACAAGAGAATGCTCGATAACTCCTAACCACAAGAGAAGCATGCCTTTTTGCAGTATCCACGCCTTTTTTAGTACTCTTGCCTCCTATACCATACCGTGCCTTCTTTTCGTCGATCCCTTAATTTTCCACCGAAGACCTAAGCTTTACAACCGGAAAAAGAATCGCTTATAAAGATTGACTTTTCTAAAAAAAAATTGCTTTGGGACCTAATATACCTGATTTCATTATTTATCGCATCCAGCTGCTCCTGAAGCATCATCGCCAAAGTCTGCGCATCAGCCGGCGCAGTAGGGGACATCATATCCAAGTCCACTCCCCCCTGATAGACTGACTCATCCTGTCCATCCATCATGTCAACCTGAGCCCAATCAGGCTCATCATCCACTCGTGACTTCACAGAGCCCTGATCACTCAGTACGCGAGTCTTCTGGAAACGTGGGAGGGAGCGGGTCTCGAATCCCATCTGACCGCTGCCGTAGTCGTCAATGGGCGGGGGGGACAGGCTCCTACAAGAACACAGAAAGCATAATTGGCATAGTATTTTTATTACTTCTTGCATTGGACATTTGAGGTCAGAGACAAGGTGAAAGCAAAATCAGCGGTCTCCGAGTTCAAAATTTTACGATAGAAGTGAAGGAAAAAACAACGGTGTGAGTTCACGAAATAGTAACTGAAGATTTTACCCAGTAAAACGGGTGAGATAAGTCGAGTTTGAGTGGGAGAGTAGGAATTAATCTCGTAAATGAAATAATAGATTTTGTAGCTTTCTCGACGGTGTGTTCCTAATGACTGTGAAAGTTAAGCTGGCCGTCGGTGATTAAACCGTGATCACGTTCTTCTTCGCATTTTTCAAAGTGGGTATTATTTATTTATTTATTTATTTAATTCAGCCGTATCACCGACTGCATGCATTTTACGTCATCAAGTTGTACGAAGTTCTAGAGCTATGGATTGAGCCGGGTCGACCAGATTAAAAGAATTCTTGAAAAGAGTATTTACCTGGTTAACGCCTCAGTTTGCTGAACGTTGAACGCTATCTCCTGTTGCAATATTTGTCTTCGAAGACTGTCTGACTCGAGTCGGATTTTGTTGAATTCTTTAGTGAGATCATCCTACAAACAGATAATGTTAAGATGAGATCACCAGTGGATTCACTCTCTGGATGAGGGGGTGATACGTTGCTTTGCAAGTGGGTTCGGATTTCTCCGGAAGGAATTTTCTAACGCAGGTTTCGGGAGGCTGGACCCGCGGAGGTTTTGGCGGCGCGTCCTAGCGTCCGGTGCTCTTCCTGCACCGTTGTGATCGAGTACGATCAAAAGATAAGTCCAGTTCATGTTTTACCACGCGATTCAATATAATTAGTTCTGTTTGCCCTATCCAGTTTATTAGCACATTAGCCTATGTAGTATCATATCCCTCAACTTAAGATCCCTCGTCCCGGCCAAATGACCATAGCTGACATCTAACGTCCCAATGGACCTCCAATTAGAATAAAGCTTGGAACTCTGGGATCGCGGAGGGGGGGGGGGAGCTTAACGAAATGATAAGTACTGACTCTCGAAACTTAGGAGTGCAACTGCCGGCTACCATAAGGTGGCGCAGGATGTTCTTATCTTCACTAAAAGAGAAAAAGGAAAGTCTGAGCTGCAGCATACGGGCTCAGTTCTGGCCAGGGTCGTCAATGGAGCGAGTTTCTACATTGGAACATCAGATGACAAATCTGTACCATCACTCATGATTCTTAACGAGCATGTTTTCTTTACTATCTTCCAACTTAGATTATATTGAATCCCGGTAGACGATTCCTGAGACTGCGCCAGATCCGACATCGTGCGTCTATTAATGACGCAAGGAAGACCTCGTTCTTCAATGGTTTGTCTGCGATTTCTTCAGTTTCTTTTTCCTTTCGGTGCGATGGATGGCTACTCTGAGCGTGTTCCACCCTTCTAGCAATAGTAACTATTAGTTACTATTTCCGTTCCAACCTCGTAAAAAGTTACTACGCTGACCGTTCCAACCTTCTCGAAATAGTAACTAACAGTAACTATTTGCTTACCATGCTCGGGAGCGTAGTACGCGTAGTAACTACGCATCTCTGTTACGTGATTGGTCGGAACCGCCCATGGCATGATATTCTGCTGGTAAATAGAAATATCGTTCCAGCCTTGACGGTAAAAGGCCAAAATTCGTGACGTCATCCGTAGTAACTACGGTAAGTAGGGGGGAACACGCTCTCTGTAGAAGCAAAGTCATTGGTGAGAAGTAGGAATAAACCAACCTTTTCTTTAACCGAAGCCTCCAGGTACTTCTTATACCGGTCAAGTTCCTGAGTAAGGGCATTCTTTTCTTCTAACGACTGCATACGCTCCCTGAGGTGGACCTGTAGTCTCTCGTTAGACTCGGACAGGAGCTTATCAACGGTAGTAGAGAGACGAGTGTTGTGCTCCTCGTTCATACGTAACCTAGAAAATCACCTCTAAGTTTTCTGCAATCAGCATACTCTAGCACGCGTATTCACACCGATATGAAATCGAAATCTGCGTCTTTGTTTCCTCGCACAATACTTTCTCTTGCAACAAGTATTCGAGGAGTATTTTCATATATTATTTTATTATATATTATTTTTATTCGATTCTACCAAATGTCTGGTTCTCATCACATTCCAGAATCTTTGATTCTACTAAATATCTAGTTCTCGTCAGAATCCAGAAATTTAAAGTTTAACTGACAAGCAAACTTATGTTTGTGTCATTTAACTGAATACACGGAATTATTTAAATTCTGCAAATGGATTTTTTTATTTTCCTCTATCTGCTCTAGTTATGACGTTCAGAATATCTGCGGCCGGCCCCACAGCGTAAATTCGCGGGAAATTTTAATCTTAACACAAACGTGGCTTTTCTGTGGGCAGTGGTAAGATTGGTGAGACCGTAATCTTGTTCACCGTAAGACGTACAACAAAAATACAGGCGCATAGAGGTAACACAAATCACGCGGAAATTCCACTATTTAAAAACCGATTATTCGTGAATAGCGGAACAACCAAGTAACGTATTTTCAGTGGGTCTTCAAGCCAATTTAAGCGAATAAGTGATGGGTAACTAGACTGTCCTATCCCAACCCTTTCGGCTAAGAGTCAGGTTCCAGAAAATGGAATAGTACACGAAACGAGCATCTCATGAAATTTGGCGATTTATTTCCAAACTACACACGCTCCGACCAAAAATCTAACCGACGTATACACGCAACATAGACAGTGCCACAGGTATTACCTAGCCCGCTCGAGCGCGACAGTCATGTCCAAGGAGTTGACGTTATTTTCCGATGTACTATGATTAGTTTCAAAAATTCGAAAATGATTAGTTTACGATTATTTTAAAAAATCTAACAGTGGAGAGTGGGAATAATCTGTTAATTACATAAAGCAACAAAAAAGACTTTCGCCTCTAAATAACTCTCAGAAACTGGGAGTAACCGTACCAAGCACATTCAAAATCTTAGCTACGCATTTGAAACTATCGATCGATTCAGCAACAACCGAATCTTCGGTATTGCCGTTCCAACGATCAACAATTCTATTGTAAACACTTTACGTATACACGTCTTTGTCGAACCGTGATTTGTCAAGCTTGAACGCTTCATGACGATGTGATGACGGTTACTGCTGAACTTTATTTAATCGGTCACTTCAAAGTTGTCTTTGATTAATTCAAATATCTCAATCAGGTCTAGTCTTTTCGAAAGCGTTGTGAACTATAAATCATCAGGTTTGGAGGGTCACCTCGCTAACATTCAGTCCAATGTTAACAATGTCCTGACAAGTTTTAAAACGCGAAAGGCTATCGCACGCAGCCGGTCGGCCGCTTACACTAAACCATGCTAGACAGAATTGACAGAATTCAATAGTTGCGTTTTAGCAGATACCATGCTATCTGATACCACGGTCAAAAGTCTTTTTCGCAGTTACTGAGGTATCTAAATAATAATAAATTTTATTTTTCATCCATCAAAAAGCACATGGCATAGATGGAGTAGGAAAAGAAAGAAAAGAAGAAGGAAACAGTATAACAAGAGGAGACTGCTGAAAGTGGCATACTTAGAGACCCTCGGATCAAAAAAGAAGCGTTCCTGGCCTTGGCAAGTGAAAAAGCTGTTGGACGAAGCTGGACTGTCGTATGCTTGGAATGATGGACATGGTGATGCCGAAGATTTTGAAAATTTGATTGGAAAATTTACTTCAGTACTTCAGGACCAAGAAACTCAGTTATGGAATGAGGCTATTCGGAAGTCGGAGACGCTCACTGATTATCCGAAGTTTAAGAATTTGTTTGGATTAGAATTTTATTTTAAGCTAGGTCTACCCGCAGAAATATTAAAGATGTGGTTCCAACTCCGGGCGAACTGTCTCCCATTACGAAGTAGGAAAAAGGGTTTTCAAAAGAATAGGTCTTTGCCAGTGGCTGAGTGTGCTTGCCGATTTTGTGGTGAGGTAGAAGAGAGTTTATGCCATCTGCTGACAGATTGTCCGGGGGTGAAGGAAATTAGAGATGGTTTTTTTGGTGGGGTGCCCATACTATTTCCTGGTATTCTGAAGTCGACAAATCGTCAGGTAATTCGGTCGGTATGTAAATATTTTAAGTGTATACTGGAAGTTTAGATCGGAGGTAATTTGGCAATACTAGAAGGGTAAAAAGAAGTGATTTTATTGTATGTAATTTTGAAGTTCAATTTCGTTAGTTAAGTGCGATAATGAATACTGTTGTATGGCCCTTTGTTGGCTTTAATAAATTATTATTATTATTATTATACACTACGACAACATTATCCTATCTCCAAAACTATCCTATTATAGAAGAATACTCTCCCACTGATGATTAAAAGACACTTGAACAATGAAACCATACTTGAACACACCATGGAGAATACATTTACAGACGTGGCCACGGAGAGCATTCTTCTCCTGAGCGTGACGGTTTCAAAACAGGGATGTTTGTTTCTGAAGGTTTGCACATGCAGACTCCAAGACAAAAAGCGCAATTCATTCAAATCTTGTACAGCGCTGGCCGGACCGTATTGGATTTCTTCTAGATATACGTTTGGGCTTAAGTGGTAAAAAAAAATATTCCAGAAGAGAATTTTGTTCATTTCTAAACTTGTTCGGTACTGAAATAAGGACAGATGCAAAATGGAAAAACTATTTCGTATTTGGATTGGGTTTCCTTCAGGGAATGTTAACGGAAGTCATACAGATAGGAATGATACTTGGTACTCTTCATTCAGGTGTCCTTTAATATTATTGTTGCCCTTCCGTATAAGTTGTCAAACTGCTGTAAGTGGGTCAGTGATGTTGTAAGTTGTGACGATTTTACTATTTCGGGTCCAAGGAGGCAGGCGGAGCAGGAATTTACAGAAACGAAAATAAATAGAGCGAATTTGTTTTTTTTTATCAGTATTAGTTAACATTCGCCAGAAAGGTGCAAGGTATAAAATGTGAGGCAGGGCCACCGAGTTAAAAATCGTGGCGAAAATAAGACGGTTGAAACGCAACTTGCTCGCCACAATGGAACTATAAACTACAGCAATCTTTTTGCGAATATGTTCGCCACTGTCAAAAGACATTTTTCCAGTTACCGTGGTATCTGGCAAGGTACCGTGGCATCTGATATTCAGATAACACAGTAAATGCAAAAACGGCTTTAGACCGTAGTATCAGACACCACGGTAACTGCAAAAACGACTAATTTTACCGTGGTAACAGATATCAAAGTATCTGAGAAAACACAACTAATGTACGTACACGTTTTGTAAGCGGCCAATAGGCCCCAGAATTAAATTTGCAACGAAACAAACCTCTGTTGGAGCCGCATCATCTCCTGCGTTTTCTCCTCCAGTTGTGACTCCAACCTTTGGATACGATCTTCGGCGCTGCCTTGTCTTTCTTGGGCCTGATTCAGGGCTTCCATTCGCTGTTTAAGCTCCTCTTCTATATCAGGAAGCTTAGAGAACTGGGCGATCTTCTGATCAGACAGCTCCAGTTTCTCTTCGATTGCACGAATCTTCTCCTCTTGAAGCTGAAAAACGAGCATAGGAAACTAAAGAAAGGAAATGGTAGGAGAAACAACAAAAAACATCACTGATGATAAGGAACTCGATTATGCTAAGGTATATTAGAAATTTGGAATTGTTATTTTCATGTATATTATCAAATTACGGGTGAACTGGGGTAATATTCCGGATGTGGGGTAATTCCAGACATCGCAAATATCTCTGCAAAATACCGAGATGTTTACGATGTCTGGAATTACCCCACATCCGGAATTACCCCGGTTCATCCCTACATTATTTAATTACCAGCATATTACATTCCAACTGGGAGATTCGATCGAGTGTTTAAAAATGTGTCATGCTAGTCTGTATTGGCTGCTGGTCTTTCAAAAACCGACTGATCAGCTTCTATAACACCGTTTCCGTCTGAAGTTGCAATGAGTTATTCAGTCAAGATTTCAGAGAACTCGCTTAACATTCTTTGTGCTGCCAAAAGAACATAAAGTAAACAGTCATCACAAAGAACTTTGCAGAGCCCGCGGCCTATTTACTGCACTGTGTTCTTACTATTATATTCGTCATTAAAAAAAAAAAAAAATTGAGTAAGCTATCTCTGATTTTTATACTACTGCTAAAGAGAGGTCAACTCTCGACGCACATTGTGGTAACGTCACACGTGTTGCGAACCGCCCTGTGGCATATGCTTAACTGGGACCAGAGCAAAGTAACACTAGCCAATAGCGCCAAACCCTATGCTTCCCTTGCTCCTCAAACGGGCCATACTCGTAGCGCCACCCACTAAGACCAACTCGCGGGTTTAGAAATTTCTAGTAAAGCTAACATGCGGTCCGCATACATCAAGGAAACAGGGGATGCTGTCTCTTTTTTTGTTGCTGTGTTCAGAATATGAAGTTACTGCAGCAAGCACTGGTGCACGACGGTCGAGTTTTAGTAGGGACGTTCACTATCGCCAGTGGCACTAGTGTATCTGCTATTCGAGAGTGTGTCACTCTTTTCAAGCCTTGGTGCTACTCCCTAGTGTTATTTTCCTGTGACTGGGACTAATGTACCTTGATTTGTGCTTCTTTATTTTGGATTTCTTGCTCCAATCTTTCGTTCAGGTCATGCAGTGACGTCGACTCGCGCTGTGCGTTGAGGTAACGTTTCTCCAATGTTGCAATTCGTTCCTCCTAGAAAAAAACATACAGTATAACGATCATCTAAAATTCCAAGATTTCGTCAAATTTGTATGTGTTTCCCGAAATTTTCGCGAAATGGCCCTTAGTTACTAAATTACTGATGAACTCTGCGTCAACAATCGTCCCATCCATTCTCATTCCTGAGAATCCGAACTTCCTATGTAGTGGTTATCTACCCTAACGGAGCTAATCTGATCCTTGCATTTTCGGTGTTCGGAGCATTACGTGGGCTTTTCGTTTCCGAATAGCTTATTGGTCAGAAACACCCGTTACGCAAGTTTTCTCCGTGTTTCTGATCATATCAGAGACAGGCTTTTAATCCTCCAGGCAGAGTTTCAAATCATTAATGTTAGAATATTAGGAGAAACCGTATATCGATCTGATACGTGTGCTTTAACGATCGGTTTAGGATGTTTCCTGTAGTTCGGGATTGTGCTATTGCGCCTATTGGCTATTTGCACTGTTGGCTAATTGACAGATTTAAGCTTCATCACAAGAATTGCCCAAAATAAAAATAAATGATTTCGCAACTAACCACATACATAAATCTTGTAAAGTTAAAATGAATGATTTGGAGCATCTGTGGCACCAATTTTCCAGATTTGCTCACGATGGTTTGAACCCTTGCGTATTGGCACTAGGCTACATTCAGATTAAGAATCCAAGCCAAACATAAAAATTCCTTTTTCCCTACCTGAAATTTTATTTACGAACTGAATGAAAAAAAACCTGTAAATATAAGATGCAGCCTGAGAAAATATTCCCGTAAGGCTGTGACGATTTTCATAGCGCGAAAACATGTGAAGAAAAGCCCAGCCATACTTTTCCTCCCAGTGCGAAAACCCAACGAAAAATCATTCCAGCTAGCGGAAAACCTCCGGAAGTATACTAGGTGTTTTTTGACAGCCCTACTACCACCCTAAGATCACATTCATAAAGTAAACTGTAAGAGGTTTCATAACAGATAATACAAGGATGCGAAATTTCAACAGAAAACGATCATTATATGATTTATAATGCATGATTTATAGATGCATAACAAGCATTGCCAGGAAGATCCAAAAAAACACCGAAAAAGCAACTGCTGATTTTTCCGATCTCATAATGACAAACAAAAAAGTCAGCAGATGTTTCTTTCGGGTCACGTTTTAATGCAAAACGTTTGAAAACGCACAGCAAACATCCGAAGTGTTGTCTCTTCAAACCGCAAATCCTTAGGTTATCTGCTATGCAACTTCTGACAGAGTAGAAGCCATACCTGATCCTCGTTCTGCGCTGCCTTCTCCTGAAGATCCCGCTGAAGCCTCATATTCGACTCCTGAATCTTGGCAAAGTCTCGTTGGCTCCTTGACAGGGTCTCTTCCAAATCAGAGATCTTATTCGTTAGTTCCGCGCTGCGCCGCTGAGCAGCACCAAGCTCAAGGGTTTGCTTCTCAACAGTCTGCTGAAGGTCGGAGATTTTGGCCATATCTGTTTTGAACTCGTGCTGGTTGAGCTTTACCTCCCCGTCATCACCCAAGATCCCGTTGGTTAAAGCTGCCTGATCGCTCTCGGGGGCTTCCTTTATTTTGTACTGAGCAAGCTAGAAAACGGAATGTTCAGAAGTTCTGGTCTGCGCATTAAACTAAATATAACACAGAGCGTGTTCCACTCTTCTAATGATAGTAACTATGAGTTACTATTGTCGTTTCAAACTTGTAAAAAGTTAAGTACGTAAGTAATTTATTTGTAACCTGCCATTTCGAAAAAGCGGCGTAAATGAAAGAAAATAAATACTACGCTGACCGTTCGAACCTTCTCGAAATAGTAACCAATAGTTACAATTTACTTACCACGCTCCGGAGCGCAGTAAAAGTGGTAACCACGATCTCTGTGACGTGATTTGCCCAATTAGCCCGTGGCACGATTGCGTTCCAGCCATGCGCCAAGAAGCCAGGATCCGTGAAGTTCTTTTTTCGTTTTGTTTTGTCCCGTTGTTTTTCCTATGCCGCCGATTTCAGCTTATTGCTTGAAGATGGTAAGGGTCTAAGCTCTGCGGTTTTTAAGGAAAGTGTGGACCTCAGGCCGGATTGACGAAAATGACATTACATTTTGGCTTCGCTGAACTCTTGCCTTGGGCCAAAAAGGATGGTTTTCGCTTGTCCTTGAGCTAAAGCCTACAGTAAGTGCACTGAAGTGGAGTTTAATATTCTATATCATAGAGGACTGCCTGAAGTTATGCAGCAAAGCTTTCATTTCTTCAAACCATGTTTATGCTTTCCAGTGGAAAGCTCAGTTCTAGCAGGCAAGCAGGCAGGCACCAGATTCAAAATGAAGATGGACTAAAATCTAAAAGTGTTAAATATGTGCGGCAGTTCTCTGGCCCCATAACCAAAATATCTCCTTCCAGTAATAAATAGAAACATCTGGAGAAATAAACAAGAGCAGAAAGCTTATATAGTAGTCGTAAGAACAGTTAGCATGTTTGTCGGACAAGGTTTGCAGTTGTCAAGGTCGGATTTCTCTCCCGCCATTCCTTTCATCAGCAGACGGCGTTAATCTAGTAAATCTGAAATGGTTATACCACTCACTGACAAACTGTTTCAGATGAAAGTGTTTTGTCTTGATCTGGCTAGGGTTTACGTTTGTTCTTTCAACTAAGTCCCACTCTGATCCCTCGACTCTTATGATTTTTACGAGATTTCCGGTGCCCCCTCCAGCTCTCCCCCCCCCCGTGATCAGATCTGATCCGGACTTGAAACTGAACATCTGAGACACTTTTTCTTGGCATGTGTCAAGTTTCATGCAGGTCCGATCACCCGTTCCAAAGTTATGCATGTCACTAGATTCCCGATTCCCCATCCCTGCAATCCCCCCATGATGACCGGATCCGGGAAGGAACTATTTTCACGTCAATCTGCTGGAGTCCCTAATATGCCTGCCAAGTTTCAACGTCCCAGCAAATCGGGAAGTACCTTACTCCCGATCACCGGAATTCCAGGAAACCCCTACAACTCCTCCCACTATTACAGGAACCGGTCCCGTTTTGTCAATAATCTATCTAGGGTTTATCCTTGTTCTTCCCACGAAGTTCCATCCGATCCCTCAACTCTAAGCCTTTCATGAGATTTCCGATGCCCCCCTCCAGCCCCTCCAGCCCCTCCCCTAGTTATCGGATCCGCTCCGATTTAGAGACAGAAGACCTGAGACACTTGTCCTTGACACTTATCAAGTTTCATGCACGTCCGATTACCCGTTTCAAAGAAATTTCCGGATAACCCATCCCTCCACTCACCTTTAGATGGCCGAATCGGGGAAGTGATTATTTGCAAGTTAATCTTGTCGGGTCCCTGATATGCCTGCCAAGTTTCTCCGTCCTAGCTTATGTGGAAATGCCCTATAACTAGCAAAATGCGGACAGACACACATTAAGATCGCTATATGGCACTTGAGTACGCTCAAATGCCATAAAAAGGGCCATTTTCCCACGGATGCGACAATGCTGTCATCTGTTGTTTCTACTCATTTCTATTCATGATTTCAGCTGAGCTTATCGTCCCATCAATAGCCCTTGATGAGCTGATCAAAGTATATGGCATCCGTATTTTGGTACAAACATTCCGTCATGACTCATGAGATACACAATTTCGAAAGGTTCGAGGGGCATACAACTTCAGTAGTAAGGGAATATTCCTTCAGCCCAAGCTGACTACGAATCATACCATACATTAAATCAGCGATCATAACTTATCAGTAGTAACATCTACTGATATTCAGTAGTGAGGTACACACTGAAACCCAAAAAAGGCCGATCCCAATTGTGAGACATGTAGGGGACTTGTAAGCAACAACCGGCTGTTAGACCATAATCATCTTTGGCGATGAGGGGTCTGCAATTTTTGCTAGTTATTGTACCTATTGCTTGTTTCCGGTGTATCTGATGGTAAGAACAATTTGGTTCTCAATCGTAAGACATGTAGGAGACTTGTAACAAACAATCTGCAATTAGACTGTAAACATCTTCGGCGATGACGGGTTTGCAACTTTTGTTAGTTGCTGTACCTATGATTTGTTTCAGGTGTATTTGATGTGTCACGAGGAGAGGGACTAGTAAATAAGAAACGGTTGCTAAGGTTTATGAGGGCCAGACATTTTGACAAATCTAAAGCTATGTTTATGTATTTAAAGATATTACAAATCATCATTCATTCATTTTGTTTTTGAAAAAATAAAAAATGACCTTACCTCTTCCGATTTTCTTTGCAGCTCCTCTTCTAAAGCATTGTTTTTCTGCTGGGCCTGCCTTAGCTTCTCTCGAACCTTTTCGTCCAAAGCTTTGTGGTGCTCAAACAAGCTTTTCAGAGCTTTCAGAACTTCAACTTCACTCGACACTCCTGACTGTGAGGCCGCTTGGCGTTTCACCACTGTCATCCGCAGAGACCTTTCGTGCCTTGAAACTAGGCATTCCAGATGCTCAAGTAAGAGCTAGGAAAGAAAAAAACAAACTTTCAAACTAATTCTTTCTTGGCTCAGAAATTTCAAGTGGTTTCTGCCTGCTAAGATTACTGATAAAAGAATAGACGATTTCAAATCTTCCGCTAGTAAACTGAACCCCCAGTGGTCTTCCCTCTTTGAGGAATCTATAGTTATGTTTGTGCTGTGTTTAGTGTAAAGTTTTGCTATGTGCTTTTCCTTTTTTCTTTCTTTTTTGTACTCCGTCAGGGCTAAATGCCCTCCATTATTTCTCTTGACGGGTAATAAATAGATTGATTGATTGACTGACTAATCAAAAAGTGGCAAAATTGTACCATGCAACATAATCCAGTCCAACCGCTGTAAACCCATGTTTTATTAAAGCAAGTGACTTCGAAGGGAGTGAGCCACAATTTCTCCGCGGTATTCTTTTACCTCTTTTGACTCCCTGCGAGTCCGGTACATCTAGCGGGCTCACAGGAACTTTAAAGGACACCTGAATGAAAAGTAGCAAGTATCATCCCTATCTGTATGACTTCCGTTAACATTGCCTGCAGAAAACAGAATCCAAATACGAAATAGTGTTTCCAAGCTATGATTTTTGCTACATTTTGTATCTGTCCTTATTTCAGTACCAAACAAGTTTAGAAATGAACAAATGTCTCCAATCAACCCTTCTTCTGGAATATTTTTCAACCAGTTAAGCCCAAACATATATCTAGAAGAAATTTCAATACTACCGGGCCAGCGCTGTACAAGATTTGAATGAATTGCGCTTTTTGGCTTGGAGTCTGCATGTGCAAACCTCCAGATATAAACATCCATATTTTGACAATGTCACGCTCAGGAGAAGAATCTCTGTGGCCATGTCTGTAAACGCATTATCCATGGTGTGTTTAAGTATGGTTTCATTGTTCAGGTGTCCTTTAAAGAGAAATTTAAAAGATTATTTGTGGCGTACCGCGAGGGAGGAGAACATAATTAGTACAAAGGGGTGGTGCGCGAAAGAGACATTCGGCCTGAGTTCAGACAGATAACAGTACAGGGGCATATGGAGTAGGACACCTGCCATTGTTCAGGCCTACAAAATCAGGCTTTGCTTTTAACAAATTACCCAGGGCTTTGGCGGTTATAAGCCTTTCTTCAGGCCAGTCGGTTTCTAGCAAAAATATGGGACAAACTTAAATAACCATTTTTTTCTGGCGAGTGAGCTTCTCGCAAATATCACCAGGAGCACGATATGCATCGAAAACAGAGAAACAAGGCAAGTTTGAAAATAAGTGAGGAGTCATTACGGGTGTTAAAATGTATCGTATGCAATTGGGGTCTCCAGGGTCTAAGAACGGATCGATTACGGAAGTAGGTTGTATTTACATTATAATCACGACGGGTATTATAAGAACGGCGACTGACGAAAAATAACTATGTAAAGGAAACCTATGCCCGATCCCCCATTATAAAGGGAGATTTTATTTTTTTCTCAGGTGCACACAATCTGAAAGGTACCACTCTCCCTACCCTTCGATTTTTGAAGCCACAATCTCGGGGCAACTAAGCCTTTTGTTTATTCAAACAATGTTTACAACGGATACGTCAGCTATGATTTTTTCATCAGCGATATTTCGGCCCTTCTTGGCAAGGGTCCTCGTCAGGCTGTCAATCTTCTGGTTCAACTTCGGGGAAGGGATTTCAGGTTTGTTTCCTTCCCCGAAGTTGAACCAGAAGATTGACAGCCTGACGAGGACCCTTGCCAAGAAGGGCCGAAATATCGCTGATGAAAAATCATAGCTGACGTATCCGTTGTAAACATTGTTTGAATAAATGTTTCAAAGTCAGCTTGGGCTCAAAGAATTGTGCCACATATTTTGAGAAAAACGAATAACTCTGATCCGAAAAAGAGCAAACAAACACAGTCTTTCATGTGCTGCCAAATTTAACAGAAAGACCTGCAAATAACCAACTGAATATTGTGAGATATCAAACATACCCTTGTGTTGTTTCGTTCTGCTTTTAGCTCCGATATTTCCTCTTCTCTTTCCAAAAGTTGCTCTCTAGTCATGCCCAGCTCTTTGGACAGAGTGGCAAATTCCTGGAAAGAAGACATAATATTCTGAAACTCGACAACACTTCCAGCAAAAACCCTTGAACAACACCTGACAATGCTCTATGCCTGCCACTTGATAATGTTATACTTGGCAATGGTCAACATATCTCCTCCGCATTGTCTGAAGCTTGATAAAAAGTTTGCCCTTTTCGTGCCTTCTAGACCTCCATTCCATTCTGAACAATTCTGGAAGGCACGGGGCAACATAAGGGAAGTACACTGTACAAAAAGTCTAGCAGTATTTACTACTGGGATTAATATTGTCTCTACTGAGATAAGTTTGTTTCTAATTCGGATTATTCTTATCCCAGTAGAAATTGATTAATCCCAGTAGCAAATACTGCAGTTAACTTTAATCCCTACTCGGAGAAACTTCTTACAGTGTAAGCCAAACCACAACAAACAATTGCAACGCGTTCACACACAACTGAGTCAGGTTTTAAACAACCTCTCACCAGGAAAAATTAAAAGAAAGATAAACAAACCTGAGGAATGTTAGAGGAAAGCTGCCTCTGCAATGAATCTCTTTCCTTCTCCACCTCATTCAGCTTCATATCTGAATCCTGCAGTCTCTCTTGAACATCTCTCAGTGTCTCCATCAGCTTGTCCCGTTCATCAAGCATGGAGACCATAAGTTGCTCAAAGTTTCCATCCTCTGCACTGCCAGTGCTGGCAGTTGACCCACGATTGCCAATTGTGTCTTCTGCAATCGTGGGCATTACATCACACATCATGTTCCACATGATTGTGTTGATTCTTTACTACTGACTTTCCGGAATCATTCCTAAAAGGTGAATGAGCTGGTTACTTAATATCTAACCGAATTCCCAGACCATTCTTATTCTTTAATTATGAACTTTTATGTGGTAACAGACTTTGAGCGTCTGAAAATCTTACATTTTCTCTGCAGTCTGTTGTTGCTGTTTGAGTTTGGAAATCTCATGTTTTGTGCTCATTTTCATTTTTATTTGCGACTGAAACATGCCGAAAGAATGACAATGCTGTCTGAAATTAAAGGAGGTAGGCCAAATCGGAAGCACTCTGCCAATTGCAATGTCAGGATCACCCCCATTCAAATCAAACTTCAGTCAAGTAGGCCTACGAGCGTGGAATAATCCATCTAGTGGCGCGATTCGAAAGCACCCTTATGGGCAAGCTCAAAATAGATCTTAAAGTACAATGGATAATGATTTATGCTTTATTTTTCACAAAATGTTGTATAAATAAAATAAAAACTTCCGACTTCCCCTATATGGCATTTCGAAAACAAGCTACTTTCTTGTTTTTGGGATCCCAAAACGTAAGTGGAGGGATACCTATGACATCGCAAAAGTTCTCCGTCATATGCTCTATAACTTTCGAAGGGAATGAGATATTTTGATGAAACTTAGTGTGAGGACTCATTTGGTCAAGGGTAAGGTCAAGTTCGTAGACGGGATCTGTAGCTCTACATTTAGGGGTGGGGGAGGGGGTTCACATTAAGGGACAAATAAAATATTTTTAAACAGCTAATGTGATAGTCGATTATGGTGTAAGAAGGCATGCTGAGCACGATAGTGAAAATCATTTTCTCGTCGGACGATTAGTTCGTCCGGAATCCAGCAAAACCGGAAAGTTGGTTAAAAGTAAAAGTATTATATGAAGTTGATTAAATGGTCGATTTAGGGGTAAGAAGACATGCTGAACACGATGGTGAAAACCATTTTCTTGCCAACTAGTTCGCCCGGAATCCGGCCAAAACCGGAAAATTTGTTAAAAGCAAAAGTTTGATTAGATGACAGATTAAGGGGTAAGAAGAGAAGCTGAGTCTGTATATGACAATCATTTTTTACCCGGACATATAATTAGTCCGGAATCCGGTTGTAACCGGATTTTTTTTTTAATGATTAGATGTTCTTTATAGGGATTTGACGCTGGATTTGTTTTTGAATTTTCTTTTTTTGCTGGACTAGTATTTTGCTCGGAATTCGGGCGAAACCGAAACTTGGCAGAAATAAAGCAGGAAGTCTCGGTCAGTATCGTCAAAATAGATATGGCGTATAGAGGTGTATCTGAACTTGGTTTTCTCTGATGATTAGCCTGGCGAAGACTGGATCTGGCGAAGACAAGACCATATTGTCTGAATCAAATATTAGATTTTTGGGATCCCATCGACACCTTTGTTCTTGTTACTTCATTGCCTCACGGCTGGGACGATTTCAGAGCCTCGTTTTTGTTGCAATAGTGCTGCCGCGTCCCCGCTGCAGCCCGTCTTCACTTCTACACAAGATGCGATATTAGATTCACTGGCTGCAAGATTTCTTCTTGGTTGAAGCAGCACCTTGCAGGGAAGCATGGACTTGGTCGGTTAGCAAATTCGCGATTCTGGAGAAGCGCTGCCATCTTCCTCGGAAGTACTACAGCGCAAAAACGAGTGTAGAAAGAATCAGCCCGGAAGCGGCCGAGAAGTGGACGTGCAAACAAAAACGAGGCTCAGATACTGCAGAAACCCTCGGTCACACACAAAAATCAATCATTTTACCATGCTGAGTGATAAAGAGTGTTATGGCTGATAAAATAAACCACCTCTATAGCTGGCAGATTGCGGAAATTATATATATAATGCGACTTCTATTGTCTGTAGTACAAAAGAAAAGCTTTGATTTCAGACTGCAAATTACAGAAGTGCAAAACATGTTCAAATATAACAGACTTATTTCCAGATATTACAATAAATACTTAGTCGACAGAACTTTCAACATAGTTGTTTTCCAACAATACAGATTTTGTTGCATATTATACGGACAAATGGACACAAAATAAAGGGATTTTGCTTATTTTTGTCAAAGCTCGTAAACTGGAAGATGGTAGGGAAAAAACTACTTAACAATACACTGGCCAAATTAAATTGTTTAGGAAGCACCCAATTTCTTATGTAATAATGTATTCTGGAGGGATGTAATATTCAGGATAGTTAGAGCCCATTGTACTTTAACCAAACAAAAATTAGACAAAAGAAAAACATTTGCTGGATATGAATAAAAACAAAGCTAAACATCTATCCGTATTTATTTCTTCCTTAATTTCAGCAAAACAGTAAACCACATTTTCAAGAAGAAAAAGTATCTCGAGTAAGCCAGACTGCCCGTATGCAGTCTGGCCCAATGAATAATTCGATTAAAAGTGTTCAAGAGCGAACGGCAGATGCAATGAAAACAAATTTCCCCCCAGTCTTGGAAATTAAGACGACAGCCATGAGACGTATCAACACCATGAAGCCGATGGCAGGAACCGAGTGGAGCTCCAACCCCCATACCTTAATGGGTTCTACAGACAGTATATCTGAGGGAAAATGGAGTACGGTATTCAAGCATTTGGCACATGTTCCATAAACCTCATCAGAATATTAGAAAAAGAAAAAATCATGGCAATACGAGACGCGTTCGGCCTTCACTCACATAAGTCTCAGAAATCACTTAGAGAAATATCAGGAATCCCAACAAGAGCTGCAAGCTCATATGGCACTTGCAAGGCTGGGTCAGAGGATGAAAAAATGTCAGTTCGTCGGTTTGTTGTGATTATTTGGAAGCAAAACCCTTGAGATAATGGGTCCTTGAAAATCACGAGAACGTATCGTTTGGTAATACATTGGCTGTGATGATGCGCACTTTAGGGGCGCTAGAAATTCATCTCTAATCAAAACTCTTGAAGCAAAAATGATGATGAGCTCATCGGGAGATTGAAATGTATATTTTAATCAAAAGTATCATTTGTACTTCAAGAAATTCAGTTGTAAGCAAAACCCATGAGGCAAAAATATTCTAATCATGTCATGTCTCTAATGTTCAAGTTTCATGGTCCTAGCACATCTGGGAGTACTTTAACTGGTGATCACCGGAATTCCGGACCCCCCCCCCCCCACAGTGCTCGAACCCGATCCAGTCCTGTCACTGATGAATCTAGGGCTTGTGCTTGTTCTTCCCACCAAGTTTCATCCCAATCGCTCCACTCTTAGCGTGTCACAAGATTTACGGCTCCCCCCACAATAATCGGATCCGGTTCGGACTTCACATGGGACATCCGAGACACGAGGTCTTTCCAAATATCAAGTTTCATTAAGATCTGATCACCCGTTCCAAAGTTATACGTACCTCTAGATTCCGGATTCCCCTTCCCTCCACTCCCCCCACGGTGGTCGGATCGGGGAAGTGACTATTTCCAAGTTAGTTTGGTCGGGTCCCTGGTACGCTTGCCAAGTTTCTCTTTCCCAGCCCACCTAAAAGTAACTTAACTCCGTATCACCGGAATTCCGGCCCCCCCCCCCCTCCAACTCCCTGTTATGGAGACATCCAACATCCCACGACAGTGCACGAATCCCGTCCGCGTCTGCCAATGATGTACCTAGGGCTTGTGCTTGTTCCTCTCACCAAGTTTCATCCCCATCCCTCCACTTTAAGCTTGTCATATGATTTCCGGCCCCCCCCCCACATTCATCAGATTCGGTCCGGACTTGAAATGGAACATCTGAGACATGACGTCTCTCCAAATATCAACTTTCATTAAGATCCGATAACCCGTTCGAAAGTTATGCATGCCACTAAATTCCGGATTCCGGCTCCCCTCCCTCCCCCCACGATGGTCGGAGCCGGCAAGTGACTATTTTCAACTTAGTCTGGTCGGGTCATTAATATGCCTGCCAAGTTTCATCGTCCTAGCATATCTGGAAGTACCCTAACTCGCAAACACCGGACTAACCGGCCGACCGACAGACAGACCGACGGAAAAGTGATCGGTACATGGCACTTGGCCGGAAGGCAAGTGCCATAAAAGTCGAAGAGCGACTAAATATTTTTACACTGAAATACTACTAAAAAATTCAGTGTTATCGACGAAAACACATTAGTTACGTTTTTGATCCAAATTCTCCGTTCCGAATTCTCGCTTCTGAATTCTCGATTCTCGTACAAATTACCGTTTTTGCTCCTCTGACTTCTCCATTCTCGCTTTTGACAAAAACACTAATTTTGCAACTCGTCCGCAACCCGGTATACGTGTATGTGCATAGTGAATACCCGAACTCTGTTGACCAATCATGGAGGAGAACGGAGAGAGGAGAATCGACAATTCACCATCGGAGCAAATTCTCGATTCTGCAGAATCGTGAGGGTTTCCCCGTTCTCGATTCTGACAAAAACGCAAGAAAAGGAGAATTCACTTCATCTGAATAGTCAAAAAACGCAAAATAGGAGAATCGCCAGGCGAATCGCCAGGAGAATCCGGATCAAAAACGCAAATATTATCTATCGGAGCTTGGTCAGACTGGGCTCATTTCCTGGCTTTTTGGGTTGCAAAAGTAGAAAAAAGAAAAAGATACAAATAATTCTGAATGTTGTCGTTTAAAATTCAGGAGATCAACAGCATGTATAATTATGTTCCAGGAACCCTAACTGACCCCTGTCTGCTGTCTGTTCATTATCCCTAAGCTGTCACAAAGCCCATCAAATGTCACGTCCGCTAGGAATTGTCAGTTGTTTGTTGAATAAGCAGCTTTTTGAGCGCAGTGTGGCCAAGTCAGTTCTTTTTGCAACATCAAACAAACAGATTCACAGGACAAATAAACAAAGATCTTCATTCAAGAATTTCCAAAATGTGATACCCGACTGGAGAATATATTTGCAGAAGTTTAGTTTCTTTTAGTTTAATACTCTTTATTATACAAACCAACTTTTAAATGCTAAACTACATGAACATACCTTTTTTTAACCCTCTTAACATACTTTATACATGTAGCTGATACTTCTGACTGCAGGAAAGCCCAAATGGGCCTGTGGGGGCAGTAAAAAAACCGCATTCTGGATTTCATAAGGAATTGAGTTCCAAACTGCGGTTCCCATTCGCTTTACGACGAAGCCCGAACGTGCAGTGTTTTTCGCTTGGCTCGCCAGTAGTTCAACATTTCTTGTGTCATAGTCATGATTAAACATGTTCATTTTAAATAAATCAGAAAAGACTTTTGGGACAAGTTCGTTAAGACACTGGTATACAAAAGTTCCAATTTGGTAATCTCTAATTTGTCCAACATTTAAAATATTATACTTTCGAAATATAGAATCAGTACCTACTCACAACACCTCTTTCATACTTACCTATTGCCCGTAGAGCTTTGTTTTGCTATAACTGTGTTTTCTTCATATTACCGTAAAAACTGCTAGCACAAAGTGAAAAACCGTAATAAATGTAAGGTGTTATCAATGAATGGTATAACAGAATAAGAACGCTGGTAGGAAATATATTTTTGAAACGGCGCAGCATTTCAACTCCTCTCGATACTTTAGAAGACACAACATCAGTGTGCTTTTTCCAAGATAAGTTACAATCTATTATAAATCCAAGATAACGTGTTTCGTCTGTTCGTTCAAGTATCACTCCATTGAAAGTTAATGGCTGTGGCAGTTCTTCATGTGTTCCAGTTCTTTTGAACACCATATAATTTGTCTTTTTTGCATTCACTGCAAGTAAACTCTCGGACACAAAAACATGTAGACCTCGGAGAGCTCTCTTTGCGTTGCCTACCAGTTCCTGTAATGTTTTCCCTGTAACTAAATTGCAGGTGCAGAAGGATCACTCTTCTTCTGCTCCATGGACCATGGATGCCGTGGATGTAGAAACAGAGCTGATCCCCTCTAAGTAAGAAGAAATGCCTTCATCCTTGATCACCCAGCTTTTCCACCTACGGAAGCACGAGATGTACCAGGAACACTTGGAAATCTACACAGACGGCTCAGTTCAGGGACATAAGAGTGCAGCTGGAGCTTTCATACCATCAATGAACCTCATAATTCAGTAAAGGATCCAGCCAACTCTTCAGTCCTGACCGCCGAACTGAAAGCAATCCTACTTGCTTTGAAAGTAGTCAAACAATCGTCAAACAAATGGGCACGAAGAGAATCGTTGTCTTCAGTGACTCGCAGTCAGCTCTCCTTCTAATCAAAAAGATCAAGTGGGAAACCCGAGACTATGACCTAACTGACATCAGAGAGGTAATCCAAGAACTACAATAGATAGATGTCGTCATCAGGTTTCAGCACGCCCCAAACAACTGCGGCATACACGGAAACGAAGTTGCAGATTAAGCCACCCAACAAAGCATTAGCAGAGCCCTCCCATCCATTAACAGACCAACGGCATTCAGAGATGTTCTCAGAAACAGACTGCATCAGATTATCCAGCGCTTCAACCTCCTCTGGTCTCTCCATTCAAAACCAGGCTTGGAAGTACTACATTTTTCAGAGTGAAGGGCCAGTCAGTTCTCCTGAAGAAGGAGCTATTTCAACGAAAGCTCAGCCCATCCCCCCTCTGCAGATTCTGTCTCCAGTGGGAAGAGTCTCTGCAGCATATCATATTTCAATGCAGACACCTGACCGAAAGGAGGAAGAAAATGATCTCAACCTTTAGATGTTTGGGTCTAAAAACAGATATTGCAACATAAGCCTGTCCAGCAAATTGCCAACAGCAGAAGAAACAATGATTTAAAGTGATGTCCTCAATCTACTAACGAAAGCAGACATCAAAGTCTAGCAGCGACGCCATAGACCAGTCAACCACCGTCATTTACCAGGCTAAAGGACCCTACCTTGAGCCCAGCTTCTCAAGTTTAGCCAAGCTTCAGCAAGAAAAAGTCTAGAAGGATCAGTGGGTCCCAAAGACTATACCATAGAAGGAAGGAAGGAACTAGAGGTATGCTTATTTGAATATTGCCAACGGTTGCCAATGAAAACACTATGACCCATACCATGCTTTTACTGAAAAATATTTGCCTAAAAGTTTATGCAGGTCCAACTTACCATGTGCACAAATTTGTCACATGTAACTCTTAATTTTTAACTGACTCTTCTTTCAGATTAAGCATGGCGCAAACCATGAAATTTACTGGTTAGAATTTGAAATTCAAATTTTTTTCTTTCATAGGTAGCACTAAATCCTGGGATAAATTTGACAACACGAGAGAAACGCCTGAACAATCGATCCACCATTTCCCGAACAGAGTAAGTGGCAAGGGCTATGAACCAACTCACTGAAGAATCTAGTTACCTTCGACCAAATACCACTGGAAACAAATGAAGAGAAAGCGGAATACCTCGCCGACTTCTTCTCCGGAAAACTCTCGGATAATTCGACCGGCTCTCAATACAATTCAGGACCCGACAACCCCTCCCAGCCACTCCACTGTCCACCTCCCAATCTCCGAGGGAGTGAACCGCTTACATCCCCATTCTCTATGGGAAGAGCTAACTCGTGATCTTGAAGAATCTAACCCGTCCGCTGCCCCTGGCATCGACGAAATTCACCCATCATGGCTTCATCACCTCTCTCCCTCTTTCAACCAAGCCCTCCTGCACACAGTTAACCTGTGCTGGGAAAAGATCTGAAAGATCTTGAAAAACTTCTGTTGTCGTCCCAGTCCTCAAAAAGGGCAAGCCAAAGAACAGCCCGTCGTCCTTTCGTCCGATATCAGTCCTCCTAGCACTCAGCAAGATCCTTGAAAGAATGGTATACAATCGTCTCCAGTGGTACTGTGAGGCCAACGAGCTGATTCCCAAGACGCAAACTGGCTTCAGAAAGTCCCATTCGGCCATGGATACCGTCCTTCGCCTATCATCAGAAATTAGCAAATGCCTTGATCTTGGCCTCATCTTAATAGCAGCGTTCCTTGACTTCGAGGGAGCTTATAACAATGTCCGTAAGCGCAGACTAATCCCAAAATTACTCCTAATTTGAATCCCGGCCCAGGTGGCCTCTTTCATAGAAAGTTTCCTTAGCAATAGAATGCTAGCACTTAAGGTCAACTCCAAAATCTCTGCAACAAAGAAAACAGAAATTGGCCTGACGCAGGGGGCTGTCCTCAGCTGCCTGCTATTCGCTCTTTTCCTGTGGGACCTCAGACCTCCGCACGAACATGGAGAATTTGCCGACGACTTTCATGGGCTGTTGGTGAAGCTCGCTCCGAGGCTGAACAGAAACTCCAATCAGCAATGGTTACCTTGGAGCAGTTCTCTGCAAGATCAGAACTGACACTTGCTCCGTCGAAATCATTAGTCGTCCAGTTCCACAGAAAAAGATCTCTTACACCCTGCAACATTTCTCTCAACGCACAAACTATCCCTGAGGCACCCCAAACCAAATACCTTGGAATAATCCTAGACAGAAAGCTGACCTTTCAGTCCCATGTCAAGGACCTATCAACCAGATGCCTCCGCAAAATCCGCCTCATGCTCAGGTTGGCGGTTATCCCATTTGGATGTTCCGAGAAGATCCTCCTTGCGTTCTATAAGCAATACATCCGACCTCATATAGACTATGGACTAATCGTCTACGGATTTTGCGCCAAAACGACCCTAAACCAGCTCGAAACAGTCCAAAATACGGCCCTTAAGATAGCTTCTGGTCTCCGCAGATCTACCAAAACGCTATTCCTTCTGGACGAAACAGGAATCGAACCCATCTCAGCTCGGCGGGATCTCCTGCTAGCTAGATACATTACCAAGATCGAAGGCACCCCCCACCACATATTGAACAACTGGCTTCTACATCAACAGCCCTCCCCTAGTCTCCCGACCGAGATCAAGCGCCTCCAAGCGTATCACCCTATCTCGCCAGATGCAGTCAAACCGAAAATCAGCACTTCTCCACCGTGGACCATCGTCAAGCCTACAGTATTTCTCCGTTTTGCCGACACGAAGAAGTCTGATCTTTCGCCCCACTATGTCCAAATAAGGTTTGCCCAGTTACGGCAGACCCCCCACAACAACCACTTCAAGATCTTCGTCGACGGATCCAAAACAGACACCTCAACGGGCTGCAGCGCATTTCTGGCTGACCTGGACATCGTCGCTCTGGAAAAACTCCCTCCCACTTCTGCATCATGTCAGCAGAAATCAGTGCAATAAACCTGGCGCTTGAGACCTTATTACGACTCCCAACAACTCCCATGGAAGCGACTATCTACTCCGACCCGTTGTCAGCTCTCCAGTCGTTTGGTTGCGACCGTGATAGTCTGAAAGCTGCGTACTTGTGTTACGTAAGACCTATAATTGAGTACGCATGCCCCTTATGGGGCCCTTTCGCCCAAAATACAGCATACGTGTCTGACGAAACTGAGCGTGTACAGAAGAGAGCAGTCTCAGTTATACTAGGTCAGCAAGTAACTTCCATTTCATATGAATCTCTTCTAACAGAATTATCCCTGCCCTCACTGCACGAACGTCGTAACATACTAATTCTTAAGTTTGGGTGTAAAATCCTTGCATCTGACCAACACCGAACTATCCTCCCACCTGATGCACCAATAAACAAAATGTCAGTGTAACTTTAAATATTTGTAGTACCGTATTTAGTATTTATGTAACTCGTGAGTGTTTAAAAGAATGAAATTTTTGCAAAGATAACCAAATTAGCTAGCTAGCAAGTTTCTGTCTAATAAACCTTACTTACTTACTTACTAGCTACCCCAACATGCGAAACTGAAGATATCGACTTCCACATGACAGTCCAACTGATCAACAAGCTCTCAAAAAAAGGATGTTCCATGCCCCTTCAATACATCCCAAGCCACATGGGGTACGGGGGAATGACATCGCCGACAAAGCGGCTAAGGAAGCACCGTCACTACCGTCAGCCTGCCAAACATCCAAGAGACCAATCCCCCGTCGAGATATTTCCCGCATCCTCTCCCAGAGCCTTCTGACTTCAAAACTCTACCCTAAGTTCTCCCCATTCCGGGGAAAAGTGGAAAGCAGAGTTCATCACCGGATACAAGCAGAGGCAACAGGTTGAATCACCCAGCTCACTCTTACAAGATCCCGACACCTGATGGCCAACCCCCAGCCTCCCCCCTCTGCCGATCCCTGAACGAGACCCTGGACCACATCCTATTCCAGTGCACCCATCCCCAAATCCTCATGAACAAACATAGAACCCAAGTGATATCATTGTTAAAGAAGCACCATCTCAACCTCTCGACTGGATCCCTCGTGTAGCCTACTCTCCCCCCCCCCCGCTGCCAAAGCCTCCATCATGAAAAATATCGTTGACTTACTGAGGACAGCAGACCTCCTCGAGCCAGTCTAGAACCAAGGCTACGTTGCCCAGCCGCGAAAAGGTGAAATGGACAACTCTGATCCGAAGCCGTACCATAACTGCGAGAGAGATAGTAATCAAATCAAAAAATGTCTTCAGACATATTTCCTGCTTCACCACTGAAATAAAAAATTTGGAAAAAGAAGAAATTTTAAAATTCAAGGATATTTAAAAATAAGAAACTTTCCAGTCAATTTCTTTACCAAAAGATCGCTGGAAGAACCAGCTGTCAAGAGATATCAGGTTTGTTATTTTTCCTTTCGATTTTACTTTTTTATGAGCAAGTAACAATACAAGGTAGAGAAAAATCGAGAGAGGTGTTTTAGTAAGCATACCTCTACTGTACCCTAATGGAAGAAGAAGCATATTTAAAAGTAAAAAAAAGGCAAAATATGAAATCTGGAATTAACGCTTTGTGCCACGAGAAAGATGAAACAGTCGGGGTCACTGTCTCTATTCTATCTGACTATTTTACTGGTTGGCAAACCAGTAAAATACCTCGAAATTCCTCTCAGACAAGAGAGGGAAATCTACCATCAGATCATCACTATTCTCCAAGAAAACAACATTTCATAACCGCAGCAACGAAGAAGTAGAAGCAACCGAGGCCGAAAGGGATCCAGAGTGGAACCCAAGTGCCAGTCATTTGAAGGAAGGAAGGAAATTCTAACTCAGGATCACTTTTGTCTTTCAGTTCACTACTTACAAATTCTTCCTCTAAAATTTTTCAATTACCAGTACTTAAAAAAAACTCCTTCCCCATCCAATTAAATATTTGATTTTCAGCATGGGACTATGACACTGGAGTCCTAGACTTCTTAATTCAATTCAAAGATTTACGTCTGGTTTAAATGTCACAGAAAAAGTCCCCTGTACAACATTCCACCTTATGTTATATGACAGAACTGGCTCTTGGACAATATCATACTCATTGGAGTTTCTTTCCTTTTTGTCCGACTGTTTTATAAGCAAGAAGCAAAACCCAGATAGTCCAATTATAAAAAGATGCAAGTCAAGAGGGTGCAAGGACAACAATTTAGTCTTTTCACCCTTATGACCTCAAGCTGGTATTTTCAGACGTTCGCCAATCCAGAATTTTCTTAGGATCTAAATCATCATACATAGTGTACATCAGCCTTTCAATGTGTGAAGGTATTAGAATGGGTACCCAAAATTCGGGACACCTCTAGTTGGAAAATATAAGAAATTGTCGTATGAATATACAAAATCTAAATATCCAATCAGACATATACACCTCGCGGTCACTAGCCAACTAGTTGGCAACTGTAAGAAATTTCCTATAGGAAAAGCCGGCGTTGCCGACTAGTTGGCTCCGAGAAAAATTCGTATAGGAATTTTGTTTGTGTTCCAACTAGTCCGCCAGTGTAAAAAATTTCGTATAGGAAATCCCGCGTTGCCGACTAGTTGGATCCGAGAAAAATTCGTATAGGAATTTTGTTTGTGTTCCAACTAGTTTTGTTTGTGTTCCAACTAGTCCGCCACTGTAAGAAGTTTCGTATAGGAAACCCCACGTTGCCGACTAGTTGGCTACGAGAAAAAACCGTAAAGGAATTCTGTTTGTGTTCCAACTAGTCCGCCCCTATACAAAATTTCGTATAGGAAATCCCGCGTTGCCGACTAGTTGGCTCCGAAAAAAATTCGTATTGGAATTCTGTTTGTGTTCCCACTAGTCCGCCACTGTAAGACGTTTCGTATAGGAAATCCCGCGTTGCCGACTAGTTGGCTCCGAGAAAAATTCGTATAGGAATTTTGTTTGTGTTCCAACTAGTCGGCCACTGTAAGAAGTTTCGTATGGGAAATCCCGCGTTGCTGGCTAGTTGGCTACGAGAAAAATTCGTATAGGATTTTTGTTTGTGTTCCAACTAGTCCGCCACTGTAAGAAGTTTTGTATAGGAAATCCAGCGTTGCTGATTAGTTGGCTACGAGACAAATTTGTAAAGGAATTGTGTTTGTGTTCCAACTAGTCCGCCACTGTAAGAAGTTTCGTATAGGAAATCCCGCGTTGCCGACTAGTTGGCTACGCGAAAAATCGTACAGGAATTGTGTTTGTGTTCCAACTAGTCCGCCGCTGTAAGAAATTTCGTGTAAGAAATATCCAACTAGTTGGCACAAATAAGAAAATCCCTATAGGAACGGAGGATAATTATCCAACTAGTTGGCACAAATAAGAAAATTCCTATAGGAACTGAGGATTATTATCCAACTAGTTGGCTAAAATAAGAAAATTCTTATAGGAACGAAGGATGATTATCCAACTAGTTAGCTTGAACTGACAAAATTCATCAAGGAATGCAGAATTACAAAACTAATTCGCGAAAACGTGAAATTTGCATAAAGACACTCTGATTATTCAATTAGATGGTTGTTAGTTCATTGAGTATTAGACAAAGTGGCGCATAGTCAACTAATGGGGTCAAAATCCTTGTCGAGACTGAAAGCTGTTCCGATTAGTTGGATATTCTCTGAAATTCTTATCCGTGTTCATATAATTCGACTAGTTCTACATTTTCCGAAATATCAGTCCAAATTCATACATTCCGACTACTTGGATATTTTCTATAATCCCTATACGAGTGTGAAACTTATCAAACTTATTGGATAAAAAGATACACGATTTCTCGCCGTAGCCAACTAGATGGCGATGTGGGATTTCCGATACAAAATTTCTTACGGTAGCAAACTAGTTGGCTATAAACTTTTCTCCTATAAGATTTCTGATCGTAGCCAACTAGTCGGCAACCCGGGATTTCCTACGCGAAATTTCTTACAATGGCGGACTAGTTGGAACACAAACAAAAATCATATACGAATTTTTCTCGTAGCCAACTAGTCGGCAACGCGGGATTTCCTATACGAAATTTCTTACAGTGGCGGACTAGTTGGAACACTAACAAAAATCCTATACGAATTTTTCTCGTAGCCAACTAGTCGGCAACGCGGGATATCCTATACGAAATTTCTTACAGTGGCGGACTAGATGGAACACAAACAAAATTCCTATACGAATTTTTCTCGTAGCCAACTAGTCGGCAATGCGGGAATTCCTATACGAAAATTATGAAAGGGGCGGACTAGTTGGAACACAAAAAATCCTATACAAATTTTTTTCGTAGCCAACTAGTCGGCAACGCGGGAATTCCTATACGAAATTTCTTAAAGGGGCGGACTAGTTGGAACACAAACACAATTCCTATACGCATTTTTCTTGTAGCCAACTAGTCGGCAACGCGGGATTTCCTATACGACATTTCTTACACTGGCGGACTAGTTGGAACACAAACAAAATTCCTATACAAATTTTTCTCGGAGCCAACTTTTTCGTATAGGAATTTTATACAGTAGCCAACTAGTTGTCTTGTGACCACGAGGTGTATATGTATGATTGGATATTCAGATTTTGTATATTTATACAACAATTTCTAATAATTTCCAACTAGTGTATATCCCCAAAATTCACTTATATACCCTCGTGATTGGACTCAAAATGTTAAAAGGAGATTTTTTTTTTGCAACTGTCTAGGGTGTAACTGTCAAGAAGCAACATGCAGACAGAAATTATTACACTTTGTAGTCCCAACTTTCAGGAAGCAAAATCTGAAGACACATGAGCTAGTTAGGACTGCAAAGAAATTTCCTTTCAACGTATTAATGAGGCCAATTTTGAATAAACCAGGATTTCAATTTTTGACACTAAATCAACTGGTGTTAGGCTCTTGATGTTGTATGAGATGAAACAGTTTTTGGTAAAAATGAATCATTCCTGGGAACAGAGCAACAAGCATGAGCTGAGCAGGAGCCTGCACCCTGCCCCTAAAGAGGTTTACAATGCATAATTTGCACAAAAATAAAGAAGTGCAAGGCCAAGAGGCAAGAGCCAATCAAGATCCTTCCAAACCAATACACTTTCACAAAAATGCATGGAAAGAGAGAAAGTCTAATGGTTTATTCTTAACAGAAGTACTTCCATCACGCTCACCTTCACTAAGAGAATTTCCTTTGGGTTACTAGAAAAGGAGAAACCTCTGTTAACTTGTTGTTTTGTTATGATCGATCAGAACTGCCATTTACTAGAAGTTATTCTTTTCTTTCCAAGAAGTAAGCGGGGGGAGCTGTCGTAATAAGCAAAAAAGAAAAGAGATGGCGTAGCGATCACAAGAAATCGTCATGCCAGATGACGCGGTCAAACCGGAGATTTAAACTATCCCAGTAGAAGAAGTTCCACCATATCCCAAGCCACAAGGTTAGCAAAGGCAATGTGGTTGCATTTCAACAAGCCAATAAAGCAGCTTAATCGTCAACCGGCCTGCTTCGCAAGTCCACTTTGAGGAATACAATAAGAACGAGAGCTCCGTTACAACCACGAAAAACTTGTCATTCAGAGGGAGACAACACATTGTACTTTACTAAAGAGTCTTGACGTACTTTTACGTAAGTCACATCCGACCTTGGTACTTGATAGCCTCCTCGGAGCCTCTGTCCTCGCGAGCGCATGTCTGTGCCGCCTGTTTGCTGCTCTTTATATTGGGCCATTCTGAGAAGACTAGGAAGACGATAGTCGGAAAAGTTCTCCTCCCAACGCTTGTGAGGACCACCACGTGGACGAGAACCGTGTAAACGACCTCCGAAGTCGATTTTCGGCGGTTGTTCATGTGCTGATTTTAACCCGCTGGTTTTCATTCTGAAGGCTCGGGACAATAGTTCGGGGAATTGTCCTTCGGAAACAGGTCCAGGTGACCTTGGTCGTCTGCATATGCCAGCTTGTCAATTACAAGCCCTCCGATCATTACCTCTTGGTTGTTTTCAATTGCGACATGACACAATGGAGGAATAGGTTGAATATGTGGGTGAAGGGGGGGGGGGGGGGATACATCCTTGTAGAACAACATCAGAAGTTTTGAATCCTTCGGTCGGTCCCTCAGCTGTTTGCTTTTCTTCTGAGTTGATGAGTGATTAGTTATTGCTTTCATTCTGTCCAGTAATATCTAACTAGGCATGACATAGATATGGAATGTGAACGCCAGGCTTCAATTGCAGATCCCCAGATGTCCGGGACTTCCGCAAAGTCATGCCAACTCTTCCAGATTTTCACAGCTAATTTTGCTCTTCTTCAAATTTTCTACTTATCCTTCAACCAATCACACCTGTCAATCACACTCCCTTTTCTTCCTAGATTTGATATACAATTGTGTCTTTCGAATGCGTTGCCTCTATGGCACCTTCCAGACGGTTTTTGGCCTGGCTTCGCCTTTCACATCCGTCTCCACAAAAATGGCTTTCTGGAATCCGGGAGAAAAATCTGGAAGGTGAAGCCTGCTCCATTTCGGCATTCAATCCTGGGACATATTCTTCTTCATCTGGACAGAAGACGTGATGTGATGTCACCCGATGTGATGTGAGCAGGATGTGAGTTGCAAGATGAGATTCAGATTTGTGATTGTCCAGGTGTATGGGCTGCAAAATCGAGACTCGACTTTCCAGTTGCTGAGATTACGCGCCTAAGCCCTTCAGCTAATCAAAGGACTTGTTTGCAGAGATGGGGGAATCCGAATCCTGGGTCCGTCCTTTTGACCGGATTCGAATCTTCTGCTTGTCAGGCTGGATTCGGATTCCAAACCCAAAATCTCTATCGCCATCCATCCTCACTCATCTATCACGTTATTTGATTACCTTATATATGAGTGTCTTTTGTTCACCTCTGATTATAAACTACAAATTATGTACCTGATTTGATTTTTGTTAAGGTCGGATTCGATTCGGGATTCGAATCCTCAGCATGAAATGGTGGATTCGGGATTGGATTCGCGCATCTCTGCTTGTTTGGCGTTTCTAGACGAACTGGTCAGCTGAAATATGATTCGGCCCTTCTTGACTAGGGTCCTCATCAGGCCGCAGTTAAGAATATGAACTTGCGACCTTGCCGACACAAATTATCATCCGATTAGTCTGATCCTTGGTTATCACGAATTCTAAAACACGGGAGGAAATTAACCAGTGCATTGAGAAGAGAACAAACTCAATCGTCAATGAAGGCAGTTTCTTATTAAAAATCCTGATAAAAGCAAAAAGCAAACTTTGATAGATCACAAAAAATAGAAGCAGAGCAGTTACCGCCCGCTTTAACAATACATCTCTGTAGGGTGAAAACACTCACTCGAACTGCAACAACATACTGTCCACATAAGTTATGCATACACTAATATCACTCGCATCAATGGCATAGGCTACACAAGAGTGACGCGTCGGACAGGCCACTCATCGGTAGCGACCACGCCTTTCAACACCGGTAAAAAGAAAAACAGGAAAATTAAATATAAAAAATGAATTAACAAATTTTGACGTTGTACACTGTAAAAAAAATCTTACAGTATTTGCTACTAGGATTAATCTTGTCTCTAAAAAGATAATCTTACCTCTAATTCGGATTAATCTTATTTCAGTAGAGATAAGATTAATCCCAGTAGCAAATACTGCAGTTAACAATAATCCTTACTCGGAGAAACTTTTTACAGTGTACTCTACATCTTCTGTTGTGCTGCATCATGATTATAATGATTATACTTGCTTTCTCGCGAGTACTTGTGCAACTAGCTCTTATCATGCAATTCTATTAGATGGCATCGCGGCCAGATTCATGATCATATGCACTAAATCCGCTTCTAATGGAAGAAAGGCAAGGAAGCATCAAATGGAAGGAAAAGAATGTATTCCTAGATAGCGGCGTAATAATTTTAGCGAGTTTTATTTTCTTTAGTATTTTTTTTTCCGAAGCGGTCATTTTTAAAGCTTAGCCAGGCGCATCACTCTCGTAGTCTGGTGGTAAAAAATAACAGCAGATAAACCAAGGGAAGCATTTCAAATATTCGAACAGTCTTTCGTTTTACTAGAGAGAAACCATGATGTTTCGGTCCAAAAAATTATTCACACGCGTTAATTTGACAAAAAAATCCAAGGAAAATGGTCTTGGAAAGCGTCCGGGTGTTTCTTCCAGATATCCTTAGATTCTCCCTTAAACGACGTAACTAATATCTGCCGAAATGTTTACCGGCAAAGATACTTTTTTCACTTCCTGCCGAAAAGCAGCCTACCTATTTGTTTAAATTTTCGCTGTTAGTTTTTTTTTTTTCAAAAAGAGAACGACCAAATTACATTTAACTAAAGTAAAGCCCTCGCTTCTAACATAGTGGAATATTTTAGGCAGTAGAAAACTCAAACAATCAGATACTCGGAATTTAAAGAGAGCAACACAATGCTGCGATGCAACACGATGCTAAAGTCCAACTTTACTTACTAACGAACTGTTTCAAGATTCACTAGATGAGGGTTCACAATAAAAAAAAAATTTAAACCAATCTAAACGAATTGACTTGCTACCAAGGTAACGATAACGGATAAGATTATAGCGAGTGGTCCCATACCAAGGTGGTAGGCCTACAACCGTCTGTGGTTCGAAAATAAGCTTTCCATGGTTTGAGACACAAAACAGAAATGGTGCTGCGTTTCGGTCAAACACACATTACGTAGTGCATAAAGGTTTTTTTTCATGAGAGGATAGGAAGGAATTGTTTGTCCAGCAGAGTTCTAAGCTCTAGCTTTCCGATTCGCTGCAACTGTCACACTCCGGTAGAAGCCTGGTTCCCACAGTACTGAATGTTCGGGTCGCAGTCCAATTGCATGGCGACATTCGACCAAGACGTGCAACGCTCGGAAAAAAGCGTCGCCCGACCACGCCAGTCTAAGTATTGGCGATGGCACATTAATTATCTTCTTCTTGCGTACACGAGTGCAAAAGCCTCGGTCAGTCTTTGGACCGTCCGGCGATTGTCGCCAAGATGGATGACCAAGTTTTGTCCCACACTGAAAAACATTTCATACAAAGAAAGGTGGACGACGCTAAAGATAACGACACTGGCTTACCGTCTGCACAGGGGAGGCCTGATCGAAGTATAAAAGATTTACAGTGGAGCCTACGATAGCAGGAGAACTGTTACTGTTACTTGCGTAATTGTTATATAAAACGTCATGTGTCTGTATCTGTGTTGTGCCTTAAATTTCTCTTCTTTTTCTTTATCTTCTTCTTTACTCCGTTTTGTTCTAAGTGAAAAAAATACGGGTGCTAAACACTTTACTTACTTATTTACTGTCAATTCCAACAGCCTCAGGGGCCACGACTTCAAACTTAGCTCTCAGCGATTTAAGAAAGAAGTCGGAAGCTGGAACTTTGGAAATCGCATTGTGGAGGCTTGGAACCAATTCCCGTCCCAAACCCGTGGCCAGCCAATCAATCGACGCTTTCAAAAATGCACTGGATGAAAATTTTGGAACCGACAAGTATTGTGTTGATAATTTTCGTCGAATTTTGTAGAGGCTTGCGCTTTTTTTTTACTATTACAATAATAAGAGGTATATGTCGACATGCGATTCCGACCAAGTCTCTCTGAACCCCGCTTCATTTTCTCTAGAACGCGTTGCACTATGCACTCGCTTTTCATCCCATGAGATGAAGTGCCTGCCTCGGCCACATTCACTTATGCCTCGACCTTATTGTCGATTAGAACTGTAGCACATTCAGTCATCCATAAAACCAAAAATAAATCACTTTGATTTTCACCGTCACACAATGGTTCCTTTCAATTGGTAAAGTCTCTGTTTTACTTCATGAAACATTGGCCGTCGCTCTGGAAGTGCCTCCCAAGTCTGCAAAAGAAGTCTGTTATGTGAGGAAGAATGTAATTACCAATATGTTGTTCATGACTTAGTTATTACGAAGTGTTAGGAATAGGTTCCCCGACAGAAGTTTAGTTTGAATTCTTCGCGGTTCAGAAACCTCCATGCCATCTAGCCGTTTTGGGTATATTGACACATCAGCAGGAACCAACTGAAGCGCAGCAAAATAACACCAGGGAGTAGCGCCAAGGCTTGAAAAAACTGACGTACACCCGAATAGAAGCGACACCAGACCCATTAGCGATAGTGAACGTCCCTACTAAAACTCAATCGGCCGTGCACTACCGCTGGCCCCAATAGCTTCATATTCTGAACACAGCAAAAAAAAGATACAGACCTGTTTCCTCGATGGTGCAGATCGCATCTTAGCTTTACTAGAAATTTCTAAACCCGCAAGTCTATCTCGCTTAAAACGCCACAAGCTTAGTGGGCGGCGCTGTGAGTATGGCCCGTTTGCGAAGCAAGGAAAGCATAGGTCTTGACCCTACTTTCTAGTGTTATTTCGCTCTGAGTTGCCTAAAGGTAATCGACAAAATCAGTGGCGTATGTAGCCTTTATACGAACAATAGCAATTCCTGCCGAGTAGAAAGGAATTTTGCCCCACATGAAAGGATTCATTTCGTGAAGACGACTAGAAAAAAAGTCTAGAGAGACAAAAATTCCTTTCAGGTTCTAATCTACTTACTTCCAATCTACTTCCGCTGCATTAGCATATCTAAGAGATTTGGGGTCGGAAATTGAAAATATGCTATTTCATTTATTATTAACGTTACAGCTCTTATGGATAAACAATACTGGATTGTACCTTGGAACCACAATGGTTCACTATTCACTTTGTCTCTGTTCCAGGGTTTCTCATTCCAAGCTTATTTGTGCGTTGTCACTCACTATGCTAAGTACCAGCCACTATAATACAGGTTATGTGACGCTAGAACGCTTTATCTTCCGGCTATGGTCATTCCAAACACGTCAGCCTCCCCCTTTAGCAGAGATCCTCCTTCCTCCTTAGGGTCAAAAAACAAACACTCGAGTCATAGTAAGATTACAAGACCTGTGATTTGCCACGTTTCACAAATCATTCCACGCGCGCCGCTTCTGACCCGAACCTGGAACGCACACGCGTCGCGTTTTGACACCGCCTGTGAGTCCGCAGTAGTTTAACTCCCAATTTCCCCAGAAGGCAGTTTCCTCCTTAGTAATAACACAACAAGACCAAAGGTTTCGATAGGATCCCAAAAATTGGATATTTATTGTATTTCTTGATCCACAATCGAATCTTGTAGATTTCTGGTCTTCACAAGACCCCTTTAACATTTTGCTACTTATCAATAATGAACGGCTTGAATATTTAAAACAAGAGCTGAAATCTCATATGGCACTTGTAAGAACATTCAGTATGTTTGTCAGACAAGGTTTGCAGTTGTCCATGTCGGATCTCACTCCCGATATTCTTTTAATCAGAAGACGGGATTGATCTAGTAAACCTGAAATAGTTATTCCACTCGTTAACAACTGTTTTAGAATGAAGGTGTTCTGGTTACGAATCGCGTATGACTGAATTGATGGTGGGAGCATATACTCTAGCTGTGATAATTATGTGCCCCAACTGGATCTGACCACGAAGTAGTTGGAAGGGATTCCACAAAATTTCCCGTGGCCCCCTTCGCTCCGTATATCGTAATCGGAATTATTCCGGAATTTTGACATGGAAAATCTGAGACATTAAAACTCTTTCCATTTATCAAGTTCTATTCACATCCGATAACCCATTCGAAAGTCCTGCATGCCACTAGATTCCGGATTCCCCATCCATCAAAACCCCACGATGATCAAATCGGGGACGTGAACATTTCCAAGTCAATCTGGTCCGATCCCCGAGACGACTCCCAAGTTTCATCGTCACAGATAACCTGGAAGTATCCCAAGTCGTGATCACGGGCATTCCGAGAACCCCCCTCTAGCTCCACCGCCTCCACCCACAATGCCCCGGTGCCCCGTCTTTACACGGTTCGGTCCTGCTCTATGTATCCAGGGTTTATGGTTATTGCCCCCACCAAGTTTCATCCCGATCCATCGACTCTAATCGTTTCAAGATAATTCCGGTGACCCCTCCAGTGATCAGATCCCGTCCGGACTTGAAACTGAACATCTGAGACACTTGTTCTTTACACTTGTCAAGTTTCATGCAATGCACGTCCGATCACCTGTTCGATGCATGTCACTAGATTCCGGATTCCCAACTCCTGCATTCCCCCCACGATTATCGGATCGGGGAAGAAACTATTTTTAAACGAATTTGGTAGAGTCCCTAATACACCTGCCAAGTTGATGATCCTAGCACATCTTAAAGTAAGTCAGCCCTAACTCGCAATCACCGGAATTCCGGGAAACCCCCTCGAACTCCCTCCACTGTGACACGATCCAGTCCTGTTTTTATCAGAAGTGTATTTAGGGTTTACGCTTGTTCTTCCAACCAAGTCCCACTCCGATCCCTAGAATCTAAGCGTTTTACGAGATTTCCGGCGCCCCGTCAACCCCCCTCCCCCCCTAGTTATCAGATCCGATCCAGACTTGAAGCTGAACATCTGAGACACTTGTTCTTGACAACTGTCAATTTTCATGCCCGTCCGACCACCCGTTCCAACGTTATGCATGTCACTACAATCCGGAGTCCACCTTCATTCCCCCACAATGATCGGACCGGGGAAGGGACTATTTTCAAGTCAATCTGACAGTCTCAAATATGCCTGCAATTTTTCATGGTCCTAGCAAATCTGGAAGTACCCGAACTCGCGACCACCGGAATTCCGGGAAAAGACCTCCAACTCCCCCCCCCCCCCCCGGTGACACGACCGGTCCTGTTTTACCAGTAATGTATCTAATGCTTACTCTTCCCACCAAGTTCCATCCCGATCCCTCGACTCTAAGCCTTTCACAAGATTTCCGGTGCCCCCTTCCAGACCCCCCCCCCCCAGTTATTGGATCCGGTTTGGTTCTGAAACTGAACATCTGAGACACTTGTTCTTGACTGGGTGTATATTGTGACGGTCTCATCTACTTTCTTGTACCGCTTTCTCGTAACAGGTGCCATATGAGATCGTAGCTCTTGTCTTCTTTTAGTCCTTTACTTTGACCAAATTCCTCGTTTTCGACGTATTCCCGACGAACTGCATGCAGATCAAAAGGGTTGGTGACACTGACAGGCGAACCTGTCGATCAAAATTTCCGAGTTTTGGCAAATTTTGCCAGCTTATCCGTCAAGGAAATAAAGCTTAAAGCTGGATTCAAAATGCCTCCTTATCCCGATACCGAATCTCCAATCGACTTCAGAAACAACTTTGAGCTTCAACCGAATTCCCGGTTTCAGCCGGATTCCGGGTGGACTATTTGTCCGGCAAGAAAGCAAAGTTCAGATATGGATTCAGCGTGCCTCCTTACCTCTTATTACTTAAATCTCATTACTTAAACAAATTTCTTTTTCTTCACCCTTAATTTGAAACCCCCTCCCAACCTCTAAATCCATCTACCTACTACATATATCTACGAACTTGGCCTGTACTTTGATCCAGTGGATCCTCATACCAAATTTGAGCAAGTAAGCTCTTCCTCTCCAAACCGACTGCCAAGACTAAGACCTATGAGACATTGCACACGCAACCGGCCCTCACTCTCCCTCCGTAAGTTTGAACAAAACATCTCAGCCCCTTCGAGCCCACGAGACGACTGCGAACAAAGACAATAATAGTGGGAAAGACCGGTGACTTCGCTAAAATCGGGTCTCTGAAAATCGATTGGAACGCCTCCTAGCGTTTGGACTTTGTCCAATTTCCAGCGGGAGATGATTAGTATAATCAAAGCAAGAGGGCGTGAGTAGGCAATGTCTGTCAACATTAACTGATTTGAAATCGTGAATTAAACATTTTTGTCCATAAAAAAGCGATTCATTCTTTTCCTACTTGTTTTTTATTCCAATTAAAGAGGAAATCTGAATGGAGAAAGAATGCTCATCATAAACAAAACGTGCTTTGATGATGATTCTGCGAAAGTGATGGAAGAAATTGTCAACAGAGCGATTTTTTAACGAAAGAACATCCGCTAAACGGCGCTGACTGTTGTGACTCATGGGGCTTACGAGAGTGTCCGGTCTTTCCCACTTTTACTGTCTTTGACTGCGAAGACTAAGACCTAATCTACGAGACATTTCGATTGCACAGCTGAGAGCTGACAACACTCGCAACCAGCCCCACTCTCTCTCCGGCATATCGATAGACTAAACAAAGATTGATGTGGATTTCCTCACCAATGCGCGAAAAGATTTTACATTATATGGGTACAGGGGTAGGGTAGGGACTGGTATCGCCACCTCGTTTGTCCAAAATTCGGTCGACAAATTTTATCGAATTGTTTAACAGACAGTTGTCGCATTCTGCCTTTTTGACCCAGTAAATGCCGGTTAGGACTTTAGAGATAATTAAAATGATCGCATTGTTTATCTTAAGTATGTTCGAAAGCTGTACTAGCATGTCTCTCCGCCCTATATTGGCTATATTGTTGGGTTTTAAAACTTCATGCTAAATTTGGCCGGATTCCTTGCCAACTACTTGTTCGGCGAGAAAATAATTTTGATATTGGGATTCAGCAAGTCTCCTTACTCCGAAATCAAACCTCTAATCAACCTCAGATTAAACTTTTACTTTTCATAAATGTTCCGGAATTTGCCGGATCCCAGGTCAACTACTAGTCCGGCGAGAAAAAAAACATATTCGGATTCAGCATTTCTCCTTATCCTAGATCGACAATCTAATTACCTTTCAAAAGAAAAATCGTCTCTTAATCTGAAACCCCACCCATACCTCTAAACATACAGCTATGGGGGCCATCTACGAGCTTGACCTGTACTTTGACCCAAAAGATCCTCACACCAAGTTTGAACAACATATCTCAATCGCTTAGAGAGTTATTGTGCTAACCGACAGACGGACAACTTTACGAAGTCATAGGTATCACGTCACTTACTTTCTGTGATCGCAAAAACGCACGCGTCATAGAAATAAATTAAGATTTGTATTGCGCCATGCAAACACAAAACCCACAAACGCAGCGTTTTATCGCCATCTCTTTGAACCAGGAGCAGTCTAACGGTAGAATCCCTCAAAGACCTGCACGGTTCTATCCCTCCCTAAGAGAACTGGCAGTTACTGCCAAGAGAACCTTTTGAAATGGGCATAATGCACCAGGCTAAATGGAGACCGCTTCCTGCGAAACTCTAGCTTTACTCTAAATTACGTTAAAACGCTTCCTTTGTGCGTTTTTGTTATTGAATAACGGCATCACAGTTTGAGAGAACTCCCATCATACGCGGAGAAGGGGGGGGGGGGAGGGGGGTAAGAAAATAATATTTACTTACATGTCTCATAACCTCATAGATTTCTGGCGGGCACCCCTCTGGCGCCTCCATTCTGTACCCCTTCTCCACATGTTTCATAACATCCGCCAAGGGAATCCGGGGATAGGGCACACGTCCAAAACTGTAAATCTCCCACAATAATATTCCAAAGCTCCACATATCCGACTTATTTGAGAACTGGCCATGCTTTAGCGACTCAGGGGCGGTCCATTTAATGGGAAATTTTCCACCGTCTATATTAAACGATTCGTCGCGCGCGAGTCCGAAATCGCTCACTTTAGCGCTACCGTCTTCAGCAATCAGTACGTTTCGTGCCGCTAAGTCTCTATGCACAACACGTTTGGATTCCAGGTACTCCATTCCTGCACAGGTATCGCTAGAAATAAACAAACAGTAAATCTGGGTTTTCAATACTTTGACGGTAAGCGCTGGCAAAGGAAAAAAATAATAAAGGCAACTGATTAGTATGGTAGAGGTATGCTTGTTTGAAAACTTTTTTAACTGTTCCACTACTTTGGCTTTGTTACTTGCGTATAAAAAAGTAAAATAGATAAGAAAAATAACAAACTTGATACCAGCTAACAGCCAACTATTTCAGGGTTATTCTGGCACAAACTTGTAAGTAGAATTTCAATTAACTTTCATTGATTTTGAATTTACTAAAAAGGTTCTTCTTCTTTTGAAGGAATCTGCAGGTTCGGACAGCCATCTTCTCCATTTGAAGTCGTGGCGAACTTCTCAAATTATAAAAAGCAAACCGGGCGTCAGCTGTGTCACTTTCAGCCGTGAATTGGCAAAACATTCAGAAAGAGACAAAAGCGTGCGTGGTTATTACAAGTATTCATAGTAAAAATGCCTAGTTTGGGTTTTAGTTTTTTCTTCGGCAATTGTTCAGTGTTAGCAGACGTTCACATAAGCATAACTCTACTGCACACGGAAGGTGTAAAGGAAACTGTTCGAGGCGTGCTCTCGCCGTTTCCGCGGAACCTCTTAGGAAGTCGATGGGGACTGTGAGGATAGACGCAGAGGCATTGCTAGCAAAAATGTTTGGGGGGGGGGGGACGAGGCATTTACCGACTGGCTGGTAATTTTTACCGACTATTTCAGCAGAAAACACCACTGTTTTCAAAAACAAAAATGACGGCTTTGAAAAAAGTCGACTGATTTTCAGAACAAGACCAAAGGTTTCGATGGGATCCCAAAAGTTCAAATTTGATCCAGGGTCTTGTCTTCGCCAGGTCCAGTCTTCGCCAGACTCCTTGAACACTTTTACTATTAAAATTTAGAAACAGATTAAGTCCAAATAACTAATCATATGAGAAAACCAAGTTCAGATATGGATTCAGCATGTGTGTTTACACCTTTAAGTTATATCTATTTTGACGAAGCAGATCGAAACTTCCTGCCTTACCTCTGACAATTTTCCGCTTGCGGCGGAATTCCAGAACTACTTGTCCGACGAATAAAGAAAGCTAAAAAACGAATTCAGCATGTCTCCTTCCCACTACATCCAACCTCTAATCAACTTCAGATTAAACTTTTTCTTTTAACAAATTTTCCGGTTTCAGCCGGATTCCGAGCGCTCTATACGTCCGGAGAGAAAAAGGTTGTAATATGCGAATTCAGCATGTAGCCCGCAAATCGAATCTTATCAAATTTAAATAAAACTTTTACTTTAAACAAATTCTCCGGTTTTGGCCGGATTCCGGCCGAACTAATTGTCCGGCGAGAAAATAATTTTCATATTCGGACTCAGCACGTTTCCTTGCCGGGTGAATTATTTGTCCGGCGAGAAAATAAATTTCACATTCGGATTCAGCATGTCTCCTTACCCCTAATTCGACTATTTCATTATCTTTTAAAAACTATTTTTTGTTCCCCTTAATTTCAAACCCCTCCCCCACCCCTAAATATAGAGCTACATAGCCGATCTTCGAACTTGACCTGTACTTTGATCTAAAGAGCCCTCATGCCAAGTTTGATCAAAATATCTTAACCCCCTTCGAGAGTTATCCTGCTAACAGACGGACGGACGGACGGACAGACGGACAACTTTTGCGATGTCATAGGTATCCCTCCACTTACGTTTTGGGATCCCAAAAACGACTATTTTGACGAGAAATCGACCAATTTTCAGAAAAAAACGACTGTTTTCATGAAAAAAATCAACTGTTTTGACGAAAAATCGCGGCGCTTAGCGCAGACTCGGTTATTTTTTTACCGACTGGCCGACAGCATTGGGGGGGGGGGGGGCCTCCCACCCCCCGACGTGACGCACCTGGATAGAGCTAGTCAGTTGGTAGAGAATAAAGTATACTTATACCCTTTACAGTTATTACTGAACTAGTAGAATGTTTGTACGCAATAAAGTAGCTTATCCGTGGCAAAAAACAAAATCGATTTGCTGACGAGATGATTTCCCAGTTTGTCCGGGAGAGACCTTGGATCTACGTGAAAAACACATTAAGTTGCCTTCGATGAAACCGCGAAAAAACTGAGATGAAACAAGAAATTTGACGCTCACGCCAGTCTGAACGGGTTTCGCTGCAGGTGTGAAAGGGTCGACGTAGCGTAAGGGGTTACGACGCGTAATGTAAAATCGTACGATCCAGTCAGAAGGGATCTTCACACATCTATGACAAGACTTCATTGCCTGTTATCCCCATTTGCGTGTACCGGCCGGAAAAACACTAATTTTCAGCAGCAATTTGGTAAACGGAACGCTTGGGGATTTTCGTCATGAGCAAAATGAAGGTACCAATCAAACTGTCAAAAATACTATGTAAAACTACATAACAATGTATGTCCTCGCTAAGGCTACGTGATTTTGCACGCGAAGTTGGACTTACTATTGCAAACTTGCATGCGATGGGTCAAAATTTCAGAGCGAACGAGGAATTCGGATCCGACTAAAGCGGACAGTGCGTGCACGTAACTTTCCGGGCGGCAATCATAGGCACCACACGTACAGTCTGACCTGAGTTCGGGGGGGGGGGGGGGGGGGAGTAATATATCATACATATTCCTTCAGCCCAAGCTGACTGCGAATCATATTTGACAGTGCAAAACGGATAAGTCATTCTCCATTTTTTATTTTGCAGCTTGAGCGGCTTCAGCCTGAAGAGGACCCTTGCCAAGAAGGGCCAAAATATAGCTCTAATAAAATGTAGCTGACTTATCCGTTTTGCACCGTCAAAAAGTAATATATCAGTTATCTTGAGACAAAATTCAAGTTTGAAACAAATTCTGACATAAAGAGACACGCTTGAGATATATTTAGTAAGCTTAAATTTAGTAGATTTAGTAGGCTAATTTGTTTTTTTTCAGATTCGTTAGCTGTTTTATTTATGTAAGTATGTGTGAATTTGATTGACACATGAAGCTAAGCTGAAGCTAAGAGCGATTAAGCTTAGTAGTGAGTCTTCATAGCCGTAGGACAATATTGTTGTTGTCTTCTTATGTAATGTGTATTGTTGTTGTCTTATGTATATGGCCCCTAGGCTTTTAAATACACTTATTATTGTTGCTTAAAGTTTTAAACATCACTCTTCAGTTTTGAAGGAATAAAATAAATAAATAAATAGAACGCTGCTCGAAAATTTCAAATTTTTTTTCAACCAGAGTCTGTCTTTTTTCAAATTTCAACCTGACTCTGTCTTTGAGGGGAATAACTTCGCCGCCCCTCATTTAAGTACCGAGACTGAGGCGTATCCGACAAAAACGGGAAAAGCATAATAAAGTAGTTTAACACGACGAGGCATAGAATTTTCGACTTTGAGACTGAAATGTGGGCGTCTCTGCACTTAATGCTGCTAAAATACTAGAAAATTCTCTTCCGACCCTTTTTCTACTGATTAAAAAAAAGTTTCCAAACAAACTTTTTATCGTCAACTTTCGTCTCATCCTACTGGTCGATTTTTAATCTTCGCGTCATGCCGGCCAATACTATGCGAGACTCATTTCTTATACATCTTTTAATTCTGAACCATGATATATTCGTTATTAATTGTATATACATAGAAATATTTTAAGGTAATTATTGAAAAGTGATTATAAAGTTTTAGCCGTGTTATGAATTGTGTGACGATCCGACGCTAGCGAGTAATTATATGAGCTATTCAGGAAATAAACGTTGATGTTATTATTATTATAATGACGTTGAAGCCTTTTAAAGGAAAATTCCCAATTATAATTTTTTAACTCCGTTTTATCAATTAAGGAAGGGTCAAAGAAACGTTTTTCGGTTAAAATTTTGTTTATCTCCAAGCGCCCAGAACTAAGTCAAAGTTGAAAATCCTAAAGTTCTTTCTTCTTCCTTTTCAAATGACGGTGATAAATATCCGTTTTCGTCGGGTAAGGTGCAGTCTTTCTACAGAATGGATAGTTTGGAAAATTTACTTACTATGCGAAGTCTATTTGGTCTTTCTTCGTGACATGCAGCCTTCCCCTAGACCGAAGATAATCAACAAGGGATCCTTTACTCATGAACTCGGTAACGAGGTAAACATGAGGGTCGCTAAAGACAATGCCAAGTAGCTGTACAAGGTTCGGGTGCCTCAAAGATCTGCAATATAAAAAGTAAAGATGTAAACTCTCTGCAGTATAGTAGAGGTATGCTTATGTGAACATTGTTGACATTGGACTTTGCCATTTTCAAGCACTTGCTGTGTAAAGCTAACTACCAGTTAGCCAAAGTAGGTAATTAAAGGCACCTGAAAACACCTCAATAGGTATTTCGGATCTTCATTCTACCATTTAGCCCAGAACTGCACTGTTCGCATTAAAGCAGCTGTTCACATAAACATACCTCTACTGTACCACACTAGAGGGCAAAAAGGCAAGAGAACTATATATTAATATTGTTTATACATTAGTTGCGTTTTAGCAGATACCATGGTATCTGATACCACGGTCTAAAGTCGTTTTTGCAGTTTTGGTGGTACCTGATACCAGCTATCATAGTACGGTATCTGAAATTCAGATACCACGGTCCGACCGTGGTAACCGATCGTGGTATCTGAAAAAGTCATCTAACTTTCATCAATTTTCGAATTGGTTGGAAAGAAGTTCGGCACTTAGTGATGTGATTAGATATCAGTTTATCAGTTTTTCTTTTGGGATGACTTCGAAAAGCGCAATTTCGGCAATTGTCGTTTTTGCAGAGCAACCGTATATCAGATACCACGGTAACTGCAAAACGACTAATTGTAGATCTAGTTACCATAGTAACAGATACCATGGTATCTGCAGAAATGCAACTATTACAAGGTTTCAAGGACTTGAGCCATGCCTGTGGTCAGGAAACCATGTCGCACTTTGTCATCCTTGTGAAACTGACGTGACATTTGTATTCAATCGCAACATGGTCGTAACCAAGGGGTTACCCAACCCCCGGCACCTACTGTACACCGTTTCCTGGCACCAGCCGGCACCGACAGAAACCAGCGGTGTCGGTCACAAATTAGGCGACTCATCTTTCAAACGGTTCTGAACAGGCTGATTTCAATGCTCTAACATGCGTCGGCACCGCCTCACCGTGCACTTGCTGTACACTCAAATCTGGAGTGATCAACCTCTCGCCCGTTACTACCCACACTTTCCCCTTTTGCAGTCGACTTCCTTTTCCGTCTAACGCTTTTCGCTTTTCCGTCTTACGTTTAAATTACTCTAGCTATCAATAGGCACTAGAAATGCTTTTTCTACATCTTCCTCTGCTGAAATACTTTTTTGGGGAAAAACCGCAATACAGCAAGGATCACGGATCCAAATCCACACACTCGAATGGAGCAGAAGAAAAATAAACGTCACAAAATAACGAATTTCGTCCATATCTCCAACGTATCTATAAAGTAGTTGCCGTAGCCACTTTAATGTACTTTATTTCCTTAATAGCTTGTATTATACACGCTAGCACTGGATCGTCATTCACACAAATAACATATGACAATTACATAAGTAGACATTTCAAACATGTACAACTTGAAAATATAATTTGACCTAACTTCATCTACACGTACACAACTTGAAAATATAATTTGAATTAACTAGAATTAAAATATTGGGTAAAATAGGGTACAAAAGATTTCAGGTAACGATCTGTCGAGTTTATGGGTGGTCTTTCTAGTCTCTGGGAATCAGCGTCCCTCTGTCTCTGTCGCGTATTAGGCCTGCTATTTGCTGTAGTATCAAAATCAGGTAGAATTGCACGATGAGCATGTGATGCCAGACAATTGCTCCCGAACGCTATTGTCAATTGGTGCCTTCGTTCGTCAAGGGTTGGCAGTTCAAGCTTGACCACTCTGATCACCATATCTTCGCCTGCCTGCGTTACATAGCTTAGCCAACAGGACAGAAGATCAGGTTTTTCCCACCCCAATTTTCATCACTAACTGTCCCGACTTTTCTGAACGGAATTAATGACAGTGCCGAAAATCCTGGTAGGAATTTCAGGATAGAATCGGCTAACCTTGATCATACGAGGGCTGTTCGCGTATGACGAGTGAGTTTTAATGTATCCCAGTTATCATGTATATTTTGTACAAAAGAGATTAAGAAATGACATTTACGCTCTTCACAAATTTGATTCTGGCAAACAGCCACCGTCAACGCTGACATTGTCAATATCGTCGTTATCTAGGTTTGAAGAAAGGAAGTGGTTTAAAACCACAACACTGCAACGAAAATTTCAAGTCTAAGAAAAGGGTTCTTAACCAAACCTTTCAGCAAGAGCGCGAAAAGATCGTGCGAATCTGCGGATTTAAGAACTGTTCGGTATAGCAGTCTGTCAATTAGTCTTGTTTTATCAAGGTGGGCGTATTAGCCAGTTGTTGCGATCGCCAAAAGGTAAGTGGAGGGGATTGATGGATACCTATGAATTCGCAAACGTTGTCCGTCTGTCCGCACGATAACTCTCGAAGGGAATGAGATATTTTGAAGAAACTTGGTGTGAGGGTTCTTTGGGTCAAGGGAAAGGTCGAGTTCGTAGATGGGCCCCACAGCTGCATATTTAGGGGAGGGACAACAAGGTCAAATGCCTTTTTAAAGCTAAAGAGATAGTCGATTAAGGGGTAAGAAGACATGCTGAACACGAATATGAAACCATTTCTCGCCGGACAAGTAGTTCGCCCGGAATCCAGCCAAAACCGGCAAGTTTGTTTAAAGTAAAAGTTTTATCTGAAGTTTATTATATGTCTGATTTACGGGTAAGGAGACATGCTTAGAATTAATAGTAAACGGAAATCAAATAAAAAGAGTAAAGGTAACAAAGTACCTGGGTTTTATGATTGATGAAAATCTATCATGGAAAACACATTCAAATATTATAGCTTCAAAATTGTCAAGGACCCTGGGAGTGCTTCGCCGAGTTAAAAACCTAGTCTCACAGAAAATTCTTCGATTGCTTTATTTCGCTATTTTTTACCCGTACATTTGCTATGGTTGCTCTATATGGGCAAGTAATTTTGTGTCATGTTATAAAAAAATCCAAAAAATCCAAAATAAAGCCGTTAAAATTTTGTAACCTAAAACTTTAGTTACTCCTAATATTAATGAACTTTACATTAAGAATCAACTACTTGATATTTCAAAAACTAGAGATTATCAAGTTAGTATTTTCACATATAAATTTCTCAATAATATACTTCCCTCCTCTTTTGAAAATTTTTTCTCCATTAATAGTGGTCTCCATAGTCATGATACACGAGGGGCATCAAATGTGGTACACCCATTTAGAAACACGACTAGAGCTTCTTTCGTGATTAGAAATTTTGCCCCCTCTGTATGGGATATAATTCCAGTTGAAATTAGAAACTCGAGTCATCTGGCATCCTTCAAGGCTACAGCGAAGAGATTTTTCCTTGCAAAAGAATAGTAATTGATGCGTGAGTGTTTTTTGTAAGCAGAATGTTTGTTGTATATGTGTGAACCGTGTATGAATGGCATTTAGAATAATGTAAAAATAATGTCACCACATTATGTAGAATAGAGAAGACTGCCACCTGCGGCCAACAAACCCTCTGGGGCTTTCTTAGCAGGTGCTGTAAAATGTTTTGTATACATGTGTAAAATAAAATTTAATCTAATCTAATCTAATCTAATCTGAAGCCAAATTTCAAAATTATTTTCTCACCGGATAGGTAGTTTACCTCTCGAGCAAAATCTGGAAAATTTGTCAAAAATCAAAGTTTAATCTGAAGTCGATTAGAGGTTCGATCTAAGGAAAGGGAAACATGCTGAATCCGGATATGAAAATTATTTTCTCGCCGGACAAGTAGATAGCCTATAGAATCCGGCCAAAACCGGAAAATTTGTTAAAAGTAAGAGTTTCGACTAACGGATAAGAAGACATGCTGAATTCGGGTAGGACAATCATTTTATACCTGAATCCATAGTTCACTACGAATCCGGCTGAAATCAGAAAATTTGTTAAAAGCGAAGTTTAATCTGAAGCTGATTAGAGGTTCAACATCGGAGATACGCTGAATCCGTTTTTGAACTTCAATTTTTGCAAGACGAGTAGTTCGCCCGGGTCGAAACAGGAAATTTGGCAGAAGTAAGGTAGGAACTTTCGTCAAAGTAGATATAGCACAGGCTATAGGGGTAAACACACATGCTGAATCCATATTTGAACTTGGTCTTCTCAGATGATTACCATTTGCCTTAATCTGTTTCTAAATCTTATTAGTAAAGTGCTCACGAGTCTGGCGAAGACCCAATTGTCTGGATCAAATATTAAATTTTTGGGATCCCATCGAAACCTTTGGCCTTGTTGAAACTAGACAGCAGGGAAGGCATTATGAATCAAATCAGTCAGTACAGAGCCTCGTTTTTGTTGCATGCTGCAGGTCCACTTCTCGGCCGATTCCGGACTGATTCTTTCTACATCCGTTTTTGCACTGCAGTGCTTCCGAGGAAGACGGCAGCGCTTCTCGAGAATCACGGACTTGCTCCCCGACCAAGTCCGTGCTTCCCTGCAATGTGCTGCAGCGCTGCCGCTTCAACCAAGAAGAAAGTGAATCCAAAAACGCATATTGTGCAAAAGCAACGAAGTGCTGCAGCAGCGATGCGGCCGCGCTATTGCAACAAAAACGAGGCTCAGGATGTAAGTATGCGGTTGAAGTCTATCTAGTGGCCCTTTCCAGGAAAAGTTACACATTCATACGAGGCAGCCTATTGGGAAAATATTCGTTGCGTTTTTGTCTCTGGTTCCTGTTCCGTGTTCTGTGTTCACAGTTGTCTAGTTTGGGTAAAAAACGGTGTTTTGCTTCCACTGTTCCGTGTTTCGTGTTTTGTCGCTGTTCTAAAGAAAACACAAATTCAGGATCCTGAGCATGTCTTAAGCGGAAAATCTGTTAAACTGCAAGTTATCTTCCAAAACGACCATACTTTAGGATCCAGCTTTATCCTCCAAACTTCCGCAATTCTTTCTTGTCTATCTGTAAATATCTCTGCAATTTTCTATCTGAACAGTGATAAAACATGGTAGGAGAGCAAGTTCCGTGTTTTGCAAAACAGACAGCGGAACAGAGAACACGGAACACGAAACAGCGTACAAAAACGGGAAAATGAGAAACACCGTGTTCCGCGTTTTGACAAAAACGGGAAAAATATAAAACAGTGAGAAAACAGCGAACAGAACAGAGACAAAAAACTCAACTATTGCATATGCCTCTTCCTTTTCACTAAAAGGAATCCATTCTTCTTAATTTTCTTTCCGTCACCTTCTTTATTTATTTTAAACTCTAATTCTTATCCGTGTGTGCTTTCCCGTTGCTCATCCCAATGCTTTCACTGTTTGAAAACAAATTTCTAATTTCATTATTTTATTTTTTTTAATTTGTCTCATCAAGCGATCTGGTTTGCCTGCTAGTTTTAACAGACCACACTTGGTACAATAGAAGAGCTGAGCGCACAAAAGTTATAGGCCATTTTTTGCTAGTTTTGAGGAAATCACGTTTCAAGTTTTGGAAGTCGTTGTACCGACAGTTAGTTATCAGCTTTGTCGGCTGAGTGTCTCAGGAGTGATCTGGGGAAATTTTTATTGCACAGGCAGAAAACGCAAAAATGTTACCTAGATGGTGCTGTTTACTCAATTTGCAAAAACCTCAGCTCTTCTTCATTCATTTATTACAGTACTATACTAATAATATACATATATAGTAGTAGACATGAACCACAGAAGCTGTCTTGTTTGGAGATCCACTAACTATGTATAACATTAGCTTCGTTTCCCACCTACGTTTGAGGCTACCTTCAAATACATAGGTCTCTTCTTAACTACCGTTTATCGCCGGTCGCCGTTCAAATCAAAATCAAATCATTTAATGTAAACAAGATACAGTCTCTCATAGGCATAGCCCAAATATGGTATCTTTTAGTCAAACGAGAAAAACAAAAAGAATAGGATAAAACACACAAGTTACGAATTGTTAAAAGTACGAACAAAACTCGGCACAAAGCTTCGAGAATAACGCTGTGACCTGGAGTAAACCGGTGTCAGTTTTGGAACTTTCGCAGCCGCCTCTCTGGGGAGTCGGGATCTGAGGGGGACAAAGGGGGGCGGGAGGAAGTTCTTGTAGATGGGGTGGAGGAGGAGGGTTGAGCCAAATTTTAGGCACAGTTTCTCTCGACGGGCAAAAAGGGGGTCAAGTTTGTATTCTTTTAGATAAAAAGAGTAAGGCAGTGGGGAACCTCCGTAGATGATTTATTTTGGTTAAAAACCAATATTTCTCCTTTTGACATTAAATCATTTAATCTTGTTTTCTAGCACTATTACTTTTTGTCAAAATTCCAAAATCTTTATCGTCCACCATTATATTTTATTCTATTTTTCGTTGTTTTCCGTCGAATTTCGTTGAACCTCGCAAGTTTAAAGTTTGCCTGCAATGTGGATAAAATGGCGACCGGAAAAGATGCGCCGGATTCGAAAAAACGCTAATTGGGCATTCAGTGAACTTTAACGGCGTCCGAAAAAGGATATTAAGCAACCCACGAAGCCAACGGCAATAAAACTTCGACCAAACGAAATGATTAAAATTCAGAACCTGAAGTCGAAGGTACACAACCTGAAGCTAAAGACCTACTTAAAAAAATTAGAGTCTGTGTATTGTATTTCAACGCAGATAATGTATTCTTGTAAGTTCTTATCAGTGCCATCTTTTACTTTTGGTGGATCCTAGGCCATCAGTGGATTTTTCGCCCCTTATCGAGAGTCAAAAACGTAAAAACGCCAGCATATTAGCACAAACCATTCTTGGTCGAGACACACTATGGCCCCTTTAAACGAAATTGCTTCTTCTGACATGCGTTTTTTTCACCAAGTTCGCGCTCTATCGCTGCCTCCGTTCCGGTTCCCGCCTCCGCCACTCATGAGCTTCCCAACAATCTTAGCATAGGGTTGCCGGTTGTGACGGACCAAGGTATGGATGAAAAATTGGAGTCAGTCTCGGAACCGGCATCAGTCTCTCCCCTTCCCCTCCCCCATAATGCTGCCCTGGGATCGGTGGGAGGTAAGAAATTTAAACATAAAGCGATATCCCGTGGATTTAATGATAAGCGTTACGTGTTCCCTTCCTTCCTCTACAGCAATGCGGAAAGTTTAAACCTAGAAAAATTAACTCAACTTGAGACCACGGCCCAAATGCTTCGTTCTTCCGTTATCTGTGTAACCGAGGCCCATCGACAAGATTTAAATTTATTAAAAGTTCCAAATTTATCTCTTTTGTTAAACCTCGCCCTGATGACCATCGGGCGAAAGTACAACCTAAGCGACTCCCTAGGCCGTTCTCTGCGGTAGCGGTGTGCGTTTTCTACTATTCACCTGGTCAGCCCGCCACCGCAAGAAAGGGGTTTTGGGAGAAGTTGCAGGAATCAACGGATTACATCCAGAGAACACATCCATATTTCGGAGTAGTTATACTAGGAGATGGTAACGAAGTGGATACTAAATCGCTGGCCAGGTCACTTAGTCTTAAAAGCGTGGTTAATTTCCCGACGACCAAAGGTGAAACTTCGCTGGATGTGATCCTGACAAACCTTTCTAACTATTATCAAAATCCGAGTAAACTAGCACCACTTGGTGGTAGTTACCATTATATGCTCCAGTGGAACCCTTTTGAGAGAGTAAAGATTCAGTATTCGGTTACTGATGTTACTTCTAGACCAATTACAGACCCTGGTCTGTCGCAGTTCGGACACTGGATTACGGAGGTGAACTGGACCTTGGTTTCCGCAGCGAAGGACTTGGATTCCCAAGTTGAGGAATTTCATTGTAAAATTAATGAAAAATTTCTTGAGTGATTTCCTGAGCGTAAAACTAAATTTTGTTCTAGTGATAAACCGTATGTAAATTCAAAAACAAAGCGACTAATTAAGCGTAAGTTACACCTGATTCGAAAAGATCAAAAAGAGCAAGCACAAAATTGGCAAATGAAATTAAGTGGAAAATAAAACAAGCACAGGCCAATTATTACAAGAATGAGGTGGATCGTCTTTTGGAGTCCAAGCCTTCGCAGTTCTTCGGTAAATTTAAAAGTCTGACTGGAAAAATTTCTCAACCAGTTGACTTCATGAAGGAGGAGCCACCAGAGCAAACTGCGAATGATTTAAATACTCATTCGCTGCAGTTGTGCAGACTTATCCACCTCTTCAACCTGAAGACCCTCCACAAAATTTAACTGCTCCTTCAAATGATAATTCAATGCCTGATATTTCTTTGTCAAGTGTAACCCGTAAACTTTCTAAGTTAAAAAGAACTTCCGTTGCTCCTTTTGATATTCCAGTTGTTCTCGTTAAAGCATTTGCTAAAGAATTAGCTTTCCCCCTTCAGATAATCTACAATAGCATAACTCGAACAGGTTATTTCCCAGAGAAATGGAAGAAAGGTTTTATCACCCCCATTCCAAAGAAAGGAACACCTAATGATTTCTCTGGTGTACGGCCGATCACAATTACATCAAATTTCAGCAGAATTTACGAAAGTTTTGTTGCCACGTGGTTTAAAGAATATCTTTTAAAAGTAATTGATCGAAAGCAGTTTGGTAACATTCCTAAGTGCTCGACAGTCCGTTACCTAGTTAATTTGATTGATTTTATTTTAAAACACCTAGATGAACCTGGCAAATGGATAAATTTAATTGCAATTGATTTTAAAAAGGCATTTGACGTTGTTGACCATAAAATTATTTTTAGAAAAAATGGCTAAAAAAAATACACCCAATTTTATCGTCAAAATCATCAAGAGCTTCTTGACAAATAGAGAGCAAACTGTGAAGTATAAAAGGCCATTTTCCTACTTCGTTACCAGTTTTTTGTGGAGTATCACAAGGAACTGTGATCGGTCCGCTGTGCTTCCTCCTCATGATAAATGAAACTGCTGCTGGGCTCGAGGATAGATGGAAATACGTTGACGATTTGTCCCTAGCGGAAGTCGTACCTGAGGGTATGAAAAGCAACGCTGCCGGTTTCATCGACCAGTTTACCTCAGAGGCGACTGAAATGAATATGGTCGTGAATAATGATAAGTGCTCGGTTATGACTTTTTCTTTTCTCAGAAAACTCTGCCGTCTTTCGAACCTCCTATCGACCCTGGGCTCATCAGTGATAAAACAACGCTACTAGGTGTAGTGATCTCTTCTGACATTTCATGGCATGAAAACACAAAGAAAATTGTAAGGAAAGCTAAAAGCGCAATTCAAATGCTAAAAACACTGAAAAAGTTTCGGGTTCCTAAGGACAAGCTAAAGCTAATGTTTTGCTCTTTCATTCGACCCTTAGTCGAATAAGCTTGTCCGGTTTGGCACTTCGATCTTACACAATGTGAAACTGATAAAAATAGAGCGAGTTCAGAAGAGATCGCTGCAAATTATCTATGACGGTTCCCCCCTACCATACTCTTTTTATCTCAAAGAATTTAAAATTGAATCCCTTTCTTCCCGCTGCGAAAAACTATGCCGTAACTTCGGCTTCTCCCTTCTCCAGCACCCCATGTACCGTTCATTCCTTCCCCCACCGTTTGTTCCTGTAAGATCTCGTCCCCCCGAGAAGTGGCTGAGAAGGTTCCCAAACTGACACCAATCTACTGTAACACCATGCGTTACAGTAGAAGCTTTGTGCCGAGCTTCGTAAAGCAGTATAATGATCTTTAGCATTTTTCTGCCTTGTTATTTATTTTCTTTTTTTCTTTTGACAACTTATTTTATTCTTGTTTATGACTAAAAAAAAACATTGTATTTGGGCTCTGCCCAAGAGAGATATGTTTTGCTTTATTATCAAATAAATTGAAAAAATTGGTCACATTTGAGCAAAATTTCGGTAACGTAAACGACGAGGGGCAACGTAGCTGGTTACACCTGGATCGCAAGGAACAAGGCAATACTAGCAACCATAGTCTGATTTTTCGGTAATTTACACCCACGGCTTGGCCTCTCTTTTCCCCTGGCCCCCCAGCACCGGCCTAAGGGTAAAGACGACACTGATTCTGATTGTAATTTCTCTACTAAGAGCATGCGGGATAGTATATAAATGATAATAAGCATCTACTCACGTCATGACTGAAGCCTCAGCAAGAAACTTTTGGGCAGCACGGCTAGTGTCTTTGAGCATTTTAACCGCTACTTTGTCGCCTTTGTAGAAGCCCAGCATCACGTCGCCAAACTCCCCTCTACCAATACACTCGCGGAGCTAAAAAAAATTAAGTATCTGAAAACAATTCGTAGACCAGCAATCAAAAGGAAGAAGCAGGGCAAAATACCACCAGGAAGTAGCGTCAAGACCTATGCTTTCCACGCTTCATAAACGGGCCATACTCGTAGCACCAGCCACTACTCGACATTTCAAATGAGACAAACTTGCGAGTTTAAAAATGTATAGTAAAGCTTTACCGTAAGGCCTCGACACATCGAGGAAACAGGGGAGTTTATATTTTTTTTTTTTGCTGTGTTCAGAATATGAAGTTATCAGAACCACCGCTGGTGCACGACTGAATGAGATTCAATAGGGACGTGCTCTATCGCTACTGGTGCTAGTATTGCTACTATTCGAATGTGTAATTTTTTCAAGTCTTGGCGCTACATGCTAGTGTTATTTTGCTCTGGGAATAAGAGTCAGTGGGGTGCAGAGTAAAATAACACTAGGAAGTAGCGACAAGACACGACAAAAGTGACACACACTCTAATAGCAGCGACACTAGCATCACTAGTGATAGAGAACGTACCTACTGAAACGCATTCAGTCGTGCATCAGCGCTAGCTCTGATAACTGCATATTCTGAACACAGCAATAAAAAGATAAGCCTCCCCTGTTTCCTCGGTGTATTCAGACCGCATATCAGCTTTACTAGAATTTCTAAACCCACAATTTTATCTCGCTTTAAATGCAACAAGCGTAGTGGGTGGCGCTACGAGTATGGCTCGTTCGCGAAGCATGGAAAGGATAGGTCTTAGCGCTATCTCCCTAGTGTTATTTTGCTCCGATGCAGTGCAACTTCAAAGAAAACCGCAAATTCTAGTCTGAAATTTCATCTATATGGGATTAACCTTTGATGGAGCTAACGGGTAAGTCGGCTTCGATTTTTCCAGCGAAGTTTCGGCCCTTCTTGGCAAGGGTCAGGAAAGGACAAGAGTAATGAACAATATTTAGCGCCATCAAGTGTGATTCGGATAGCTGGGCTGAAGGAATACTTATTAATAAGAAAAATCTGGCGATACGGTGAGCTTCTTTGGTCTTTGAGCAGATGGTTCCTGCGACTTCTGCTAAAAACACAGCTTCACTTTCCAGAGCTGTTTTGGCGCTCATTTACTTTCGGAAAGCGAAAATTCGACGGGAGTGGAAACTGTATTCTAAAAGAGACGTCACCCATCCTTAAGGAGGCAACAGCATAAACGTTACAAGTACAAAATGAAACAAAACACGATACTCTCCACGTCACACTACCAGAATCTCCCCTATACAGCCCTGAAAAGACGAGCGCCATAATATATAAATTCCAGTCTAGACTGCTTACTTTTGTGGACAATTCAAACTGAAAGTCTTTGATTCATGTGGGCCGAGAAGGTGGGAGACACCATCACTTCTCGATGGGTCGGATTTTTACGAACACACTGTTATCTTTATTTTCCTCAAAATCCTCACGGTAGCCAACGTTATACACAAATTACTTGAACACAATTCACTCCTGAAAGCAATTAAGCCATTGCTAATTAACTATTCATTGATCTACCGGCAGTGGTCAAAAGAGCTACTAAAACCTTCGAGAAGATCGACGTAATAGGATGTAATACTTATGATATAACTCCTTTAAATATCACACGAGTGCCAAAATAACTAGGCTTACCACAAGGTCTGATTCTTGGATCACCCATCCTGCCTCTTCAAATGCCTTTCTGTCAACAAAGAAGTCCTGCTTTCCTTTCTTTGGTACGCTGATTGTGAGATGGGTACATAAACCATCAGCATCCTTCTCATAGTGCTTAAAAGATAGAATAACACTAATTTAATCCTTAAAGTACCCCAAAGTGTTGTTACTACAACTGTATTTGGGAAAAAAGAAGGTAAATGTCCATGTATACAGTCATCGAATTCAGGATGGCCTACAAAACATTTAAAGCTTCACGGGTTCTTATGGATAACCAGATGTCGATTCTGGCTATGGTTTGCAGACCAAACTCATAATAGGCTATCAACCACCCATCATATACTGGGCCGTCTAGGACAACCCACTCTAAGGGCTTTATATAAGACTCATACTAGTGACATATGCTCAATATATTGGGTCAGGTCAATATATTAGGTAATACAAAAACAAAAGTCTTGAAATAACTGATACTTGCAAAAAAGACAACCTCAACAGGTCAAAGACCAGAAGAAGTCATGTGACTCATCATGGAATTAGTCATAGTGACCATAGGGCAAATGAAATACTTCAAGAGGTGACAGTACAAAAGATATAGAATAGCTAATGCCAGCGGAGTAACACTACCTAACGTCAGCAGAAATAAACAGAGGAGTGTGCAGATGACACCACTGAAACAGTATCTACTGCAGACATCTACTTGGAATACGAACCAAATAAATATCATGGGTCTGGAAGAAGGGTCACCAACAGTGGACAACCACAGGAGGACCCTCGACCTTTGTCGCTGGACAAGGCGATTTAAGGTAATTTTTAAGGTAAAATAAATTTCAAGCTCAGTTTTCTGATTACTTCCTGTGCATGAATACTGACAGATACAGAAATATACACATGATTCCTGGTTTGCACAACTACTATAAATTGCAGAGAGATACAGAAACAGATAGTAAAGTCTTGCATTCCACTGGTGGAATTTCTGTTATTTAGTCAAGCGGTCAAACTTAAGGCCGACTGATTCATTGTGATTCAAACCCATTTCTTCCAGCAAGACCCAATCCCTTTATGGTATCTTCTTAGTTTCCTGGTATTCAGAACAAAGGAATTCAACAAATCACTGATTAGAATTATGGACAAAGACGGCAAATCTAACTGTGTGTGAACTCCTGTCTCATGCCACCAAAACCAAATGACATACCTCTACAAGCTCTGCAAGGTTTGTGAAGTACTCTTCTTCATCAATTGTTAACTGGCTGTCTTTGTAGATAACTCTGTAATGTTCAACTTTTCCCAAATAACAAACACAAAGGGTGTAGTCTCCAGGGAAATTTGTTGATTCTCTAACCAAAAACAATCCATCTTCTCTTGGCATAAGGAGATGTTCTGCTTGGTCTCTAGTAATTTTACCATGAAACCATCTGAAAACAAGTTTATAAAATCAGATTATTTAAACTAATTTTTAAGACACAGAAAAAAACTGAGAAAAATAACTTGACAACAAATAATCTCTCAGTTGCACTGGAACAGGACTGATAGTCTACTAATGAAACTGTAATAAGCAGTCCCCACATATGGTACCTATGCTTTCGGATACCATATGCCAGATGCTGGGTATATCTAGTGTTTGGGATACCCTATATCTAACACTGGAAACACTATTAAAACGCTGGATAGTCCATCTCAATAAAATACTGATGATTTGATTGAAGCTCAGAGATCAACCAATCTGAATTCTTTTATAGAGGAGTAGGTCAGTGTTTGGGTACCAACAGGTATCCAGTGTTTGGCAAAGGGTATTCAGCATTAAGCAAATTTACCCAGCTTTTGGCATATAGTATCCAAAATCAGGGTTTTTTCATATATTGATTTAAAGGAAATATCCAAACACGGGGCAGCATCACACAACTCCTTGAAGAAGAAAAAAAGAAATAAATGAAGTTTGTATCAACTATAAGTACTCCAGAAGCTTGATTTTTTGTTTGTTGCAGGTTCATTTCTCCCAGCTACAGCCTGTAAAGGACCCTCTCTAAGCGGGGCCAAAATACAGCTGAAGAACATCCTACAGTCAGAGGGGTTACTAGCCAAAATGTTTTTTTTTTTTGGGGGGGGGGAAGGCATTTACTGACTGGCTGGTAATTTTTACCAACTGTTTTAAAGGACCAACAAAATTTTGTTTTGTTTGGAACAACAGTTTTGAAAAAAAAATAGACTAATTTATTCCAACAATGTTTTCAACGGATACGTCAGCTACGATTCTTCATCAGCGATATTTTGGCCCTTCTTGGCAAGGGTCCTCGTCAGGCTGTCAATTCGTAGCTGACGTATCCGTTGAAAACATTGTTGGAATAAATGTTTCAAAGTCAGCTTGGGCTCAAAGAATATTTAAAATAGACTAATTTTCTTAAAAACAGACTATGTTGATGAAAAATAGACTAATTTCAGAAAAGAAAAAAAATCAACTATTTTGACAAAACTGTGGTGCTTCTCGCCAAATTGGTTATTTTTTAGCAACTGACCAACAACACTTGGCGGGACATCCCCTCTCACCCCCCAGTTGTGACACCCCTGCCAACAGTACCTGACTCATCAATTTTGTGTGCATTTTCTGGTTTGAATGAATGAATATTTTTATTTACCCACTTCTATAAAATAGAAATAGTGGAGTACATAAAAAAAAAAAGAAAAAAGAAACACAACTTAAAATTAGGATACAACTTTACACATCGAACAGATTACACTTCAAACAAACGGACAAGACCGTGATGTGGAGAAAATGCGGCGACTGACAGATTCCTATGCAGCTCGTCAAGTTTAACAGTTATATAAGTTACTGAAAATTTAGTTATCATTTTTCGATTTTTATACCAAATTGGCAAGTAGAGAAAGAATTTACAGTAGCGGAAGTATGCTATTCGAATAGCTGCTACATCCTTTTTCGTCAGCAGGGGGTAGAGTCCCGAAAGTTAAAGGACCGAATGGTCGCAGTAAGTGGCATAGAGCTTAGCAAGAGCTCTGCGGTTGTATTTTCCGCGGTTTGCAACGATTTTGGCATATCCAGACTGAATTTTGTTTTTACTGTGAGATAATTGTGAGATAATTCGATAATATGATAACCTATTTTTATGTGAAGTAGCCTAATGTTTCCTGCAAAACTTTATTATGCTAGAAATCCATCTTTATCTTTTTTTTTGGTTTGTTTGGTTTAAATTCGACTGAACGAATCACAGCACCAGCTTAACTCCAACCATTTCAGAGAAGAAGTAAAAGTTCACAAAATCAGATATTTAATTAAGGAAACATTTTTAACTGTTCCTCTACAAGTTCATTTTCCAGCTTGCACTGGTTGAGCCTGAAGAGGACCCTTGCCAAGAGGGGTCGAAATATAGCACTAATAAAATGTAGCTGAATCAGTCATGCACAAATCCTCAATTTTTGGGCATGGTGCCCCAACGTCTGGGCATGCCCGAACGTATGGGCATGGTACCCATACTTTGGAGCACCATGCTCTGGAGCATGGGCATGGTACTCCTGTGAAATTTGGATAAACTGAGACTGGTTACATACCTAAATAGGGCCTTCTCCCTGTCCTAGATCAAAAGATACCTGATTTTACTTTCTATCCAACCTCATTTTCCAATTTACAAAATGTTAGAGCACTTCCAAGATACATAGAGTTTTTTGGAGGCCACTTCTCTTCTAGTGGGCTTATCCTATCCTTTTTCAGAAAATTGCTGCTAGGTAGCATGGATGAGGCAAGCTTTTCAATCTGTTCACTGGAGAAAATATTTCCTTTAGATTGTTTGCCTTTTATTGTATTTATTTTGAGTTATTTTTTTTTTACCTGTTTCTACTCTGACTTTTGAATTTTTGACAACATGGAACAGGATTGAGTAACCTAGTGGCAACTACCTGTAAAAGGATAGGGTAAACCCACTGGGAAAGAAGTGGCCTCCACAAAACTCTCTGTATCTTGAAAGTGCTCTAACATTTTGGAAATTGGAAAATGAGGTTGGATAGACAGTGAAATCAGGTATCTTTTGATCTAGGACAGGAAGAAGACCCTATTTAGGTATGTAGCCAGTGTCAGTTTAACCAAATTTCACAGGGGTACCATGCCCACACTCCAGGGCATGGTGCCGTAACGCTGCCGTAACGTATGGGCACCATGCCCATACGTCCAGGCATGTCCAAACGTTGGGGCACCATGCCCAAAAATTGATGATTTGTGTATGACTGAGCTGAATTATCTGTTTTGCACCATCATTCTTCTGTACCATCCAGTTTGGCAATATGAACATTCCAATTTCATTCTCTAGTACAGTAAAGTTTGAAAATACTGAGTCTCAGCTAAGAGTTAACCAGTTTAACCCTAGCACCCAACCTGGCAAAAATTTAACTGATTAATAATGAATAATGGCAACCATCATTCAGGCTACACTTACGGCATTCCATGTAGTTTCACTTCCTGCTTATTCTCCATTTCCATAGGATTTACCAGTGATTATATAAGCATCTCACACTAGTGTCTTTGCCAAGGCAGGCTATACCTATTTCTTTTTTGGACAACAACAACTGGGATTTGATTTGGGATGAATGAACAGAAAGTTATCAGGATCAAATATCCAACGAGAGCCGGTTTGCCGTTCGATGGATGGCCTTGTTTTCCCTATTGGAACTAGAAAAAATCAATTTCAATGCAAATAAAAAACGTGTGCTGCTGGAGTAACAAATTTAAATGCCAAATTAAATAAATAATAGGTCGTATTTTCTTTGTTGATTATTAGTGGTAGTTTGATTAAGAATGTTGCCTGACTGTTGCTCAGTGTTTAAATATTCAGGGATTTAAGCTTTTGATAAATAAGACAAACGAGAAGCATGGATTTTGAAAACAACTTTCTTCATGTGAAACCTTCCTGCAAAAATACTAAGAGTGAAAACCACCAGTGTGAGTTGAAGGTTCAGTGGTAAAATTTGTACCCCAACTTTGGAATAATTTGGGCTACCCTAATCAGTAATCCTGAGTTGTGCGCAATCCGAAAAGTGCTGGAGGTTTTGGTCAGACTTCAACCTGCTTCAAAGAAAGTGCTGGTCCTGACAGACTCCAAGTCTGCTATCATGCTGATAAACAAAATAAATTTTAATGCCGCGGATTCTGATTTAAAGATCATACGAAAAATTCTCCTAACATTGATGATGCACAATATCTCAGTATGCTTTCAGCATATTCCTGGTCATAAAAGGATCCGCCGTAACCAGACCGCCGACCGTCTAGCAAACAATGCAGCTAGCCTTCCAGCTCCACCAGACCTGAAGTTAGGGAATCTAAGAGACATTATTAAATGCCGTTCTTGTTTGAAGCATGTACCATTTCTACAATCTCTTTTGGTTCAAGGGAAGATTCTGTATGGTATTACAGATTGAAATCAGGGAGCCTTTTGCTGAGCTCAGTTCTGTTCAAATGGAATTTACACTATTAACCATTGTGTAGAGTGTGTTCACTGGCAGTTGAAACTGCCCAGCAAATGTTTTTGAATGTGTCCCAAGTACACCAGAAACCAAGAAGCTGAAGATCAGTTGCAGGAAGACTAAAGATACCAGAAACATTTGATTAAATCATCAATATGCATCAGCCCGCACATTGAAAGGCCGATTTCATGATTCAGATCCTAAAGAAGATGCTAGAGTGCTGAACCTTTGAAAATACGGATTTCACGTCAAAGGGGTGAGAGGACTACAGCATAGTCCAAGTACCCTCTCAGCTTTTGGAATTGGAAATTCTTATAAAATCTCAATAAATAGAACTCCAGGCTTATTTTCTTACCATTGTGTGCAAAAGGGATCCTGAGTTTAAGTCTATATGCTTGAAAAAGTAGTTAACTTTATTGTTTAGGGACTACTTTGCTGCTTAGTTTGAATTTCCTGACAGAACCGAGCCACAAAATCGACAATCACCCTCGCCAGTTGGTTGTTAAATTTGAGCCACAAAGCGAGCCACGAAAATCTTGTTGGTCGCGGAAATACAGTTGTCGGCAGCATAAAACACAGCGGAAACACTCTATTCGAGCCACAATCGACCCACAAACTGTTTGTGAGAGCACGGAAAAACGCCTCTAATTATTTACAGATTCTTAGGCCAAATTTGTCCAACAAAACATAGGTTACCTACCCCAAACCGGTGTTGCTGTGAATTTGACATGAGCTTGCACATTTTGCTATTTTCCTTGTGGGATGAAATTAGGTGCCCCCCCCCCCTGCCCTATAAATACAAAAATAAGAGGGGTTTGGGGCTGACCCCCCCCCCAAATGTTGTTGGCCAGCCGTTAATAGAAAATAAGTCAGCCCAAAGCGCCATGATTTTTTTTTCTAATACAGTCTTTGCTTTGGAAGCCATTAATAATAACTCTCCAGTCTCCAAAGAGCATGACCCCCCTCCTCTCCAATCCATTTTGGCTAGATAAGCCTCCCTTTCTATTGTGAGCAAGACAGGGGAAAAGTCAATCAGGTCTTCTCTTTTGTATGAACAGAAATATTAAGTAAAAGGTATCATTTTTTTTTCTAAAAAATCAACATTTTCAAAGTGATAACTGCTTACCAGCAAATTCTTCTTTATGTCCTAGCACTCAGCTTGCAGTTACTGGCTGGCATACATGCAAGAGATGAAGCAGTAGAGAGGGATTTCACTTTCTAAACTCAGTAAAGGTTGTCAATAAAGATTGGGAATCTCCGCATCCCTCGAGGGCCCCTAATTACAAAATGACTAAGTGGTATTTACATATCCATATCTGTAGTTTTCTCTGTTAAGATATTTGGATAGCAAAAAATGCCCAGTTTGTGTCGAGATCGAGCGAAATGTGCAAAAATGGTGCAATTTGCAGACCTGAAAAAAATGAAGCGCAGCCACCTCAGAAAAGTGCCCAAATGCACACCATCTGGCAACACTGCCCCATGCCGGCCTTATGCTCAATGGTGGGCACCCCAGCTCCATTAAAATTGTGGTGATTTGAGTAAAACTGAGTAAACAGTAGTGTTGGGCAACATTCAGATTTTTGTATATATTGATATTTTAACTTTCAATATTTGATAATCAATATATCAATATCAATGTTTTGGCATCATTTTTTGCTATGTTACAAGTTTATGCTATGCTATGCTATGTTAATGAAGGCTAATGAATGGATAGCTAATGGCTTATAGGATCGAAGATTGACTGAGGCAGGGCTGAGATCTGGGCCAAGCAAGCTAAGGGATATAGAAAGGTTTGTTCAATCCCACCGTTTGAGGAGGTCTTTTGTCTGACCTTTCCTTGCACCTCTCTTGCTAGACTTATACAGAGAAATGAAGTGCAACACAACAATCTGAGGATATAAGCCAGATACTTGAAGAATTGTTTCTTCCACATGGCAGATTTATTTACTTATTTGGCAAAACTTACCTTGAAATGTGTTGTGTGCTGTTTGTTCAAGATGAAGACCCTACAGTCCCCTTCCTTCTCAAAACGGTAAATTATAACTATTGGCATTTTGATCTTGTAAGTGTCACCCAGAATCATGGCATAAAGCTACAACGAAAATCTAGGAAGTTGACTACGGAAGTTATTAAAAACGTATGATCTCTCTAATCGTGTTTGCTCTAGCTTGGCTTGTCTTTTCTAGGAGTCTTACACTCTGTTTTTGCAATAGCAAAGAAGGGCTAGTGTACTATGGTGCTAGAAAGAAGTAGTGATGTGTTGACTGGTGTCTCATTTGAAAAACTGAAGCTATCCCCAGATGTGTATGAAGGACTCACCACACTTGGCTTTACTGCACTTTCTCCAGTACAGCTCCAATCTACTCCGTTGGCTCTCAGTGGTAAAGGTAAGAAATTTCTGGATTGTAAGACATATGATAGTAGAGAGAGAGGAAAGTATATTAGACTTATGCAATAATCAGTTGCAAGCTAAGCTTTGGGGCTACTAATAGATGTGTAGGATGAATGATTTGCTGACCTAATAGAAGCCTCCAAGGTAAGGCCACCAAGTTTGCATCAGGTCTATACTATCGGATCTAGACTATTATGTGATATGAGCCAAGTTGCGCCTTCATTCCATCGCAGTAGATTTTTCAGAGAAGACCTGATTGAGACATTCAAATAAATCAACGGAAGTTACGACATGTTTGAAGTGTCCGGTTTAATGAAATTCAACATTAACCATCGTCCTAGGGGACGTGCATTCAAGCTTGGAGAACAACGATTCCATAAGGACGTATATGAGTGGAGTTTTGGTAACAGAATTGTTCATACTTGAAACGGCCTTAACGAAGATGCTTTCAATGCTGAATCGAGTAGTAGTTTGAAGGGCATAATATAAAAGATGTTCAACACTGCCCAGTATGTTTACTCCCAATTTCTCAGAGTTATTTAGAGGCGAAAGCCTTTTCTGTTGCATAATATTATTATTAGTTTTGGAAAGTAGAGATTATATCAGTAGGTTTGCCCTAAAAAAGAAAATTAGCACATTGGAACAATTGCATTTATTTGTCTAGAAGGTAATTTCGCTTGGTGAGAAGATAGTTGTGACAGTAGCGTGAGAATCTATTCTGCACTTCTGATTGCTTAATGGATACTCATTTATCGTTGAAATAGAGGACAAAGTTGATAATCTCTAATAAAGCTGTTAAGAAAATGATAAAGTATTGTGTTCTTTTTTAGATGTTGTCATCCAGGCAAAGTCAGGAACTGGCAAAACGCTTGTTTTTACCATTGTCGCCCTTGAAACCGTTTGTGTGTCAGAGCCAAAGACCCAGGTTTTGATCGTAGCTCCAACCCGGGAAATTGCTGTCCAAGTGGCTCATGTCATCAGCTCTGCTGGATCGCGCATACAAGGTAACTGATATAATGGAACGGGCTAGAGATGAGTGTCTGATTTTCCGTTAATGTAACTTGATAGCTTTGCTGACGTTAAATAATGCTTGATCAGCAAAACCCATGCCATTTCTTAGCGACAGACAAGTGTTAGACAAACCGGACCCTTGAAGTTTGACCTATACTTTATTGTTAAATGACCCCTCGCACTATTTACTCTTCAACTTACAGTATTTTAAAATATTTGAATACTTTAAAAGTATGCTGTGCTTTCAACAAATAACCCACGGTTTTCTCTGTTTTAAGCCTTTTCATTTTGTAGCAATTGAGTACGGTTGGAGTTTATATGTATAGTGGTGATGGATTACGCATTTGTGGATAAGAGAAAAAGAGTATAAAAATTGTTGAAGAAAATAAGATTTAGTAAAAGTTATAGGAGAAATGATTAAAAGATAAAATTTAAATTTGAAATTTAAAATTCATAAAATAGATTAATAATAGAAATAAAGATTTGTAGTTTTTTGTTATGGAAGAGTAGGTGACGTTAAAGAGTTTAAGAAAATATTAACGTCACCGAGTGGAGGAGGAGTCGTGGCCCAACAATTCGAAAACAGGATTATTTTTATAGAAAAGATGCTACACGGGAAGCCTTTTCTGAGAACCGTTGACTTGTGAAAACAGGGAAAGAATTTACATAACTTTTTTTTATGGCACTTGCCCTTTGGCCAAGTGCCATATAGCGATTGTAATTTCTGTCCGTCAGTTGGTCTGTCGGTCCCGGTTTTGCTAGTTCGGGTCGCTTCCCCGATCCGACCATCTGGAGGGGAGTGGAGGGAGGGAGAATCTGGAAAAATTAGGAAAAATGAGACATTTTTAGCTTACGAACGGGTGATCGGATCTTAATGAAACTCGACATATGGAAGGACCTCGTGTCTCAGACCCTCCATTTTAAATCCAGCCCGGATCCGGTGACATTAGGGGGAGTTGGAGGGGGAAACCGGAAATCTTAGAAAACACTTAGAATGGAGGGCGGATGAAACTTGGTGGAAAGTACAAGCAAAAGTCCTAGATACGTGACTGATATAACCGGAACGGATCCGCTCACTTTGGGGGAGTTGGGGGGGGGAGGGAAGTCCGAATTTCTAGTGATCGCGCGAGTTCGGTGCTTCATGATGTGCTGGGACGATGGAAATTTACAGGCATGTCAGGGACCCGACCAGATTAAATAGGAAATCGTCAATTCCCCGATCCGACCATCTGGGGAGGGGGGGAGTGGAGGGATGGTGAAGCCAAAATTTTAGGTATTTTTAGCTTGCGAACAGGTGATCGGATCTTGATGAAAGCGGATATTTAGGATGACCTCGTGTCTCAGACATCTCATTTTAAATCCGGGCTGGTTCCGATGACACTGGGGGGAGTTGGAGGAGGGAACCGGAAATTTTGAGAAACGCTTAGAGTGGAGGGATCGGGATGAAACTTGGTGGGAAAAACAAGCACAAGTCCTAGACACGTCATTGACATAACCCGGATCAGGGTGGGGGTCCGGATTTCTAGCGATCCCGCGAAAGAGCGATGAAACTTGGCAGGTATGCCAGGGATCCGAACAGATTGACTTGAGAACAGCCGTTTCCCGGACCCGACCATCGCGGGGGGAGTGGCTGGATGGGGAGTCCGGAATCTAGTGGCCTGCATAACTTTTGAACGGGTGATCGGATTTGAATGAAACTTGTCTGGTGAGCTATCGCCTCGGACGTCCAGTGTCAAGTCCGTGTCGGGTCCGATACCTGTGTGGATGGGGGGGGGGGGGAAACTCGAGAAACTCTAAAAGCAGAGGGATTGAGACGGAACTTAATGGATGGAGCAAACATTACGCCTAGATGAAATTGACGGAGCCAGATGGTTTCGGGGCTCTGTGGGGGAAGTTGGAGGGGGTTTCCTGGAATTCCGGTAGTCGTGAGTTAGAATAGTTCCAGATGTAAAACGACAACGAAACTTTGCAGGAATATTAGCGACCCGCATTATCTTGACTTAAGAACCTGACACAACATACCCCCGGATACTTCCGTTCCTAGATCCGAGCGTTTTTTGGGGAGCAAGAGAAGAGAAATATGGAAATTGACTTCTATAAATTGCGAACGAGTGGTCTGATTCGAGTGAAACTTAATGGGTGATACGAATCGATGGCCTCGACATGTAAAACTTGGGTTCGAACTATATGCGACCACGATTAGGGGAATTGGGGGGGGGGGACTTTTGACATGCACAAAAACCAAACGGATGGACCGAAAGAGATGCAAATTCGACAGTACCGAGTTTATGCGGCCTAGATTTGTTATTTGGCGTCTGAGCCGGATTCGGCCAAAGTAGGGGGGGGGGGGTTACTGGAAACTTGGAAACCTGGAAATTCCAGTAAAACTTGATGGACAGGAACAGGGAATTAAGGGATACGATGTTTATGTTTTCAAGTCCTGTTCGACCACAGTAGGGGGAGTTTGATGGAGATTGCCGGAAACTTTGAGGCTCGCATAGGGGTCAAACGAGTGCATCAGTTTAAATGAAATATGGAACATAGAGAGAGCACATACCCTAGATGACATATTTTAGGCCCGAACCGGATCCGACAACGTTGGTGGGAGAGGGGGGGGAGTACCGGAACTTTCCAAAAATGCTCAGATTCGAATGAAACTTGATAGATGGTATAAAAGAAGATGCTTAAGGTGGTCGATTTTTTTTATTTTGAACCAGATTCGGCCACGGTAGGTGGAGATAGAGGGAGTACCGGAAATCGTGTAGCACTTCTAGGGATCAAACAAATGGATTTATTGGGCTGAAAGTTTGAACAGTCATGTGCGTTTGCCACAGATAATCGAGACGATGCCGTAACTGCTCATAAATGAGTGAAACTAAATATCCTATTTCTATTTCCGAACCGCATTTTTGGATGGCGGATTATTGTGTGACGTTCTCATCTACTTTCTTGTACAGCCTACTCGTACAAGTGCCGTATGAGCTCGTAGCTCTTGTTTCTGATGCAAAACTTCTCGCAGACAACCGTCTACAGCGTGATACACATTGAAGGTAGCAAAAGACGGCAAGTGAGAAAATCAGCGTGGTTTTGTTAAAAGGGTTAGAACGTACCATATGAAACTGGAAGTAGGTTGCGTTAGTATCATAGGTAAGACAGGTCCTTTAAGGTTAGTAAGGTGGTGATAGTTTATAGCATAACTCTTACTAGAAATGCCCTTAATCTCCGACGCGGCAGTTGAACGCAAAATATTTGGAAACTGAATGCTCCTTGTTAAAAAGGGGGAAAGCCAAGCAAAACAAAAGAAGTCCAAAACAGAAGATACATGGAATGAAAAACAATATTTTTATTTATTTATTTATTTATTCGTTTATTTCCCTCAGAACTGAGGAGTACAAAATAATGTATAAAAAGAACTATGCCTAAACCATCTGGTCCATTCATTAACACATAAATACTATAAAAAAATACACACTATGTCGACAATTAAGTTACAATTATGTACGCACTATTTTATTTTGAAGCTTATCATGTCTTATGTGTAAAAGAGTTGTCGGTGGACCTTGAAGCTTTCAGCGAAGATAGCGTTGCGTCCCTGACAAAACTCGGTTAGGCGGAAAAAGCGCTAAAAAGTCGCAGGTACAAAATGAAACAATGGCGAAAGGCGGGGATTTCAGACGTTTATAATTCCGTAAGGCAGCTAGGGATAAAATACAACGCAGAATAAGCAAGAGAGGTCCGTTAAACGTATTTATGATTCACAAGGCTGTCAGAAGACGATTGCAATGGTCCACTATTCGATTTAAAAATTTCACCTTCCTGTGTCTTTCCAGAATTTCTTACCACCCGTGTCATTTGCACTTTTAGGATTAAAGGTCCACTCTTTCATTGGGGGAACCAATCTACATGAGGATAAGAAGCATGCAAGAGGATGTCACGTAGCAGTTGGAACGCCTGGTAGGCTCTACCAGTTGTTGGATATGGGTATATTAAACCTGTCAGACCTTGCTCTTTTCGTCCTTGATGAAGCGGATAACCTGATGCACGAAGGGTTCCGTGAAACGATCGAGTAAGTACTAGCAAGAACTATAGATGTAAAACGTGAATTTTGATACTGAAAAATTCAATCGAATATTGAAAAAAATTGAAATATTTCATAAAATTGAAAAATAGAGACAAACTGAAAAATATTGCGAATTTTCGCAAGAAAAATGCAATTTTCGGGAGATTTGCGCATCCCAGACTGCTCCGCCAGATCGGGAGGTCGCAAAATCTTAGTCAAGGATTGCATTTCGAGCCAATTAGAGGGTGATTTCGAGACGAGGGTAATTCCGGGACTTTAAACGCGTTTAGTTTAATTGGCAACGTCGTAGAAAATTCCATGTAAACAAAAAATCGAGGTTTTAATTGTAGCAAGCCTAGATATACTCCTACTTGTTAGAGATGCTTCTGATCAGTAATACATGGGGGAAGAAGTATAATCGAGAGTGAATTCCTCAGTTGTCGTCTGACAAATGGAAATTTGTAGAAACAACACACTCTAGCTCAGCATCTTATTTTTCAACTTTATTTTTAATATTTCGCAATTTTAAAAAAAATTTAAGCGAATATTCGCAATTTTCGCAAGATAAAATGGAGGTATTGAAATTGCTACCGCGTCTGGGGAAAATGACTATAATCTAGCGAATTGATGATGATGGCGAATGGAAGTAATATTGAACATGCGACCGCGTACGGGGAAGCCGACGATCGTAATAGGCCTAAGACGACCCCCGGACGGGACGAGGATACCCCGCGACTCATCTCTACTAAAAATGTACTTAATATAGGAACACTCAACACCCGGACTTTTTGCTACTAAGAGAACGGAACCGATACGAGTGGGACCTAGTTGGCTTATCAGAGACACACCTCCCCCGAATCGGAGAAGAAACTATCTCTGGAACCACCCTTCTACTCTCGGGACGCACCGATGTCACTCACTGACAGGGTGTCGGATTCATCCTCTCACCAAACACAAAAAAGGCGCTGATCTCCTTCACACCTGTATCAGAAAGGATAGCAACCATTAGACTAAAAGGATCCGTATCAAACCTTACCACCATCCACATATATGCTCCTGATTCCGCTAGAAGCGAAGAAGAATGCGATCAGTTGTACTTCCAACTCCAAAGCGTCACCGACCAAACACCAAAAAAAGATATCCTCGTCGTCATGGGCGACTTCAACGCTATCACGGGCAGCGATCAAGCTGATCGGAGAGATGTAATGGGACCCCCCGGCCACGGCCGCTTGAACGGAAGAGGTGAAAGGCTAATAAGCTTCTGCAGAGAAAACGACCTGTATATAATGAACACCGCCTTTAAACACAGACACCGCCGTAAGGTCACCTGGAGGTCCCCCGACATGATTGACCATGTGCTTATATCTAAACGATGGAAACTGTTTCCCTCCCTGGTGCAGACTTTGATTCGATCACACACTCCTGATGTCCAAACTTAAGCTAAGACTCAAACGACTCTCTAAGACGACAATAATCCCCAGATTTCGGACAGAGCTATTTCGCGACCCCATAAAAAAAGGCGCCTATACCACCAGCCTATCGTCAAAATTCCGAGCCATCCTCGAGAACATCACCTCCCTCACAAGTTCGGAAGAGATTGATCAACTGGGTGAGCATGCGAATTCCGCAGTTTTAAAGACGGCAAATGATGTCCTCGGAAGGAAAACGAAAGACGAAAAACCCTGGATTACTGAAGAAATAATCCAATTATGTAGAAGTCCGAAAGGCCTTGCGCAACCACGTTGCCGAGAAATGCAAGGAATGCGAAACCCAGTTTAGGAACGGAAACAGTCAAAAACTCTTCAAAACAGTTCGCGAACTGTCAACCAGGAAAGATCCCATCACCACAGCAATCAGTTCAGTTCATTTCAGTTCATTTTATTCATAAAAACAGAGAACACCATTAACTGTTTATGGCCCCACCATAAGGCCTAACATAAGGCCTGGCAATGGGCGGGGCTTAATCCTTGACAAACAGAACAACGCCATCAACGACGCAAAGATGAAACTTGAACGATGGAAGGAATATTTTCAAGACAAACTAAACCCGCAAATAACTGCCGACTCCAACATCCTAGACTCCTTCCCCATCAATGATCGAGAAACTCCACCACCACCTTTAAAATCAGAAACCGAGGCAGCGGTAAGATCCCTAAAACGAGGGAAGGCCCCGGGGCCGGACGGTATCACTGCGGAATTGATTAACGTCGGCTCAGAGGACGTTGTCGAATTGTACCACAGAGTTGTGTCAGCCACATGGTCAACTGGCCACGTCCCACAGCTATGGTGTAAGGCAGGAGTATTCCCGATCCACAAAAAAAGGCTCAAGAAAAGAGTGTGAGAACTACCGCCCAATCAGCCTGACCAGCCATCAAACCAGAATACTGACTAAAATCCTTCTACGCAGAATCTAAGCAATCACAGCGTTCTGGGTGAATACCAAGTATCTGTTTAGCACGACATCTACGATGTCATTTTTCTTCTGAAAACCATTTTGGATTTGAAGCTGGTTTCCGACCTGGACGATCGACCATTGATCAAATCTTCACCGTTCGTCAGCTGATGGAACGCTTTATTGAATTCAACAGAGATCTGTATCACCCCTTATTGACTTTCGGCAAGCCTTCGATTTAATCTGGAGGAAAGGTCTGTGGCACATCCTAAGACACTAGGGTATCCCAGACCAAATCGTCAGGATCACTGAGAATATATACAGCCAATCCAGAAGCCGGATACTCAACAGTGATGGACTCTCTCATGAATTCTCAACTTCCGCGGGAGTTTTACAGGGATGTATTCTGTCGCCTCACCTATTCAACCTGTTTCTTCACGCCATGTTGTCGCTGATACTATCCGAATATGGAACCAAAATAGGTGGAGTCCTAATCAACAAACTTGCCTATGCTGACGACATCAACCAGCTCTCCACAACGGACTCTGATCTCCAAAGGCAAGCAGACTGTCTCAACGAAACCACAAAAGCTTTTGGCATGGAAACTAACGCCAGAAAAACGAAAGCTATGGTCACGTCACGCCAAAAACAAGCAGCTCCTCCTTCCATAACAATTGATGGCCAGCGAGTTGAAACGGTCGACCAGTTTGTCTACCTTGGCAGTCTCCTCATAGCTGCAACTGCCACACCCCTGACATCAAACGCCGCCTGGCTCTTGCTAGCTCCAGCTTTAAAAGGCTCACAAACATCTGGAAATGCCGAAACCTGTCGAACCAACTGAAAGTTCAACTTTTCAACAGCCTGGTCGTGCCAATCGCTCTATATGGGTGTGAGACCTGGACCCTTAAGATCGAAAATGAGCGCAACCTGCTTGCATTCGAGATGAGATGTCTCCGCCGCATCGCAAGAATCACATACACCGAGCATGTGACCAATGAGGAGGTGAGAATACGGCTGAAGTCCCCCGACACAATCCTTAACAAAATCAAAAGACAGCAACTACGATGGCTTGGGCATGTCAAAAGAATGGACCACGACCGCCTACCGAAAATTTCGCTCGAAGGCACCATAGATGGATCCCGACCACGAGGAAGACCACGCAAGAGGTGGACCGAAATCGCATCATAGAGCTGACTGGAACGGCACACGATAGAACAACGTACCGAGCCCTGGTTCATGCCCTGTCAAAATGAGTGGCCCCAAAACGTCCCGTGAGGATGGACGGGACTTAAGTAAGTAAGCAATTGAAATTTTACATCTATAGGCCAAGAACGTTTGAAACTGTCCTAGAATAACATCCATAAAACCCCATTCCTCGAAGTTTTGCCGAGTTGTTCCCGTGAACTAACTCTAATCTCGGATCCATATGGTATACTAATTAGTACCCGAAAACGGTGAAGCAGAAATTTTATATGAAAACTCAGATACTGGGAAAATCAGTTAAAATATTCGGAAACTCAAATTGATTTCGAAGAAAAAACAAACAAAAATAATTAAAATAAGAATAACAGACAATTAGAATTTAACTCGAAAATGAAATACATTTCATCACAAAATGTACGCCTTTACATATCTCGGAGTAATATGGAATGATAGTAACTAGTACATTCTGTACACATAAATAAATTCAAGAATATGTAATAGAATGGAAATGTGTGTTCTTCTTGTGGTTTCATTGTTTTGATGAAATGTTGGGTGTTTTGCTGTATGCCGGCCATCAGTTACCCTTGCTCACACGTTGGGTTTTTGTTGGGACGGATTCCGGGTGGATCTTTGCCGAATGTTGGTGTTTTTTTGGGGTCGGTGCCCGTCTTCTATTGAGTCATGGAAGCATTATTATTTTGGTTATGAAATTACTTGTATGTCAAACTAGGATCGAAGAAGTACAGTAGAGGTATGCTTATGGAACGTCTGCTAACATCGAAAGATTGCCGAAGAAAAAAATAAAACCAGACCAGGCATTTTTACTATGAATACTTGTAATAACCACTCGCACTTTTGTCACTTTTTTATGTTTTGCTAATTCACGGCTGAAACTGACACCTGGTTTGCTTTTTATAATTTGAAAATTTTGCCACGAGGAACGCACCTTCAGTGGAGAAGATGGCGGTCCGAACCTGCAGATGACTCCAAAACAGGAAGGAGCTCTTTTGGTAAATTAAAAATCAAAGAAAGTATATTGAGTTCTACTTTAAGTTTGTGTCAGGATAACCTTGAAATAGTTGGCTGTTAGCTGATATCAAGTTTGTTATTTTTCTTTTCCGTTTTACTTGTTGTATCTGCAAGTAACAAAGCCAAAGTAGTGAAACAGTTAAAAAAGTGTTCAAATAAGCATACCTCTACTGCATGAATACAAAATTGCACTTCAACACTGGATTAATAGAATAATGCGAAGAAAAGATGTGATCTAAAAGTAACAAGACCATAGGTTTCGATGGGATCCCAGAAATTTAATATTTTCAGACAATCGGGTCTTGTAGCGGTCCAGTGGTAATCATCGGAGAAGACGAAGTTCAAATATGGATTCAGCATGTGAGTTTGCCCCTATAGCCTGCGTCATGTCTACTTTGACGAAAGTTCCTGCCTTACTTCTGCCAAATTTCCGGTTTCAGCCGGATTCCGGGCGAACTACTTATCTTGCAAAAATTGAAGTTCAAAAACAGATTCAGCGTATCTCCTATCTCCATAATCAACTTCACATAAAACTTCAACTTTTAACAAATTTTCCGATTTCAGCAAGATTCGTGGTGAAATGTGTCCTGGTATATATGATTGTCATACACGAATTCAGCATGCCTTCTTACCCGTAAATCGAACACCTAATGAAATTCACATCAAACTTTTACTTTTAACAGACTTTCCAGTTATGGCCGGATTCCGGGCGATCTGTTTGTCCGGTGACAAAATCATTTTCATATTCGGATTCAGCATGTCTCCTTACCCCTAAATCGGATATCTGATCAACTTCAGATAAAACTTTTACTTTTAACAAACTTTCCGGTGTTAGCCGGATTCCGGCTGAACTACTTGTCCGGCGAGAAAATGGTTTTCAAATACGTGTTCAGCATGTCGTCTTACCCCGTAATCAACTATTTCATTAGCTTTAAAAAAAAATAATCGCCCCTTAATTTGAAGTCCCTCCCCCTCCCCTAAATATGCAGCTATCGGGCCCATCTACGAACTCGACCTTTCCCTTGACTCGAAGAGTCCTCACACCAAGTTTCATCAAAATATCTCATTCCCTTCGAGAGTTATCGTGCTGACAGACGGACGGAGCGACGGACAGACGGACAACTTTTGCGATGTCATAGGTATCCCTCCACTTACGTTTTGGGATCCCAAAAATACAAGCAAGAGTCTCTTATATTATCTTGGCTTGATTTTAGCCCAGTCGCTCTCTTTTCTCATGGTCCAAGCAAAATAATGTATTACTATATTACTTTCAATACGATGCGGAGATTGATGTCTGTTAGCGTGTTCCGCCCTTTCGAACAGTAGCAACTATTAGTTACTGTTCCGATCCAGCCTCGTGAAAAATTACTACGCCGACCGTTCCAGCCTTCTCGAAATAGTAACTATTTGCTTACCACGCTCAGGAGCGTAGTAAACGTGGTAACTACGAATTTCTTTGACGTGATTGGTCTGATTATATATCCCGTAGCACGATATTTTGTTGAAAATAGAATAATGTGTTCCAGCCTCGGCACCAAGAAGCCAGAATCCGTGACGTAATGCGTAGTAACTACGTTAAGTAGGGTGGCACACGCTCTGTATGGTTAAGAGCAAAGTTGACATTGTGACTACGTATATTTGAGCACATGAGCGGGAGATATACCTTCGATATTATTTTGACTAAACTTCGTGTATCGCATAAGCACAGACTCGAACGAATTGATGAAAGGACAAACGAGGCGAGCATGTTACGTCTTGCTAATTCGAGGCTCATTCATTCATGCATTACGTCGGTGTCGACAGAGCAGCAGTTGGAAATCACATCTTGACCTCCCCCCCCCCGCCTCCTTCCACTCTCCCGCATTCTGATTGGTTCCCGACTGTCTCATGGCACATGGAAGTTATGGATTTGTATTTGACGTTGCAAAACGGATAAGTCAGCTACATTTTATTTGAGCTATATTTCGGCCCTTCGTAGCAAGGGTCCTCTTTAGGCTCAAGCTGGAAAATGAACTTCCAAAATATTTCCGAAATATAACTCTAATAAAATGTAGCTGACTTATCCGTTTTGCAACGTCAAATATGATTCGCAGTCAGCTTGGGCATATGATTCGCAGTCAGCTTGGGCTGAAGGAATATCTGTTACTGATTTGACTAGAGTGAGGAAAGTCTATAAGTCGCACTTCCTTAGGAATATGATGGACATCATCCCTGCCACGGCACAGATCATGGCCATGAGTGCCACCTATCCTTCTGAGATGGAAGAGCACATTCTAAAACGCATGACAAATCCAGAAGTCATTCGTGTGAACGTGGACTCATTGGAACTCGTTGGTAAGTTCTTAGGAATACGTTAAACTTCGTCTGTTGATAACGGCGAGAAATAGCAACTGTGCCAGGAATTAGGATTTCATGCTTCAGAAAGGTTTCAGGGCTTCTAAATAAACAGGCCCCTGTGACTAACTTAATGACTATAGAGGCTCGTCCACTTACCTTGTCAGGCGTGTCAATAGGAAATTTGTTTTAAAAAAAATTAACGTGACTAAATGAATGATTTTTATTTGTAACCTGTCACACGATCACAGGTCACAAGACGAGTATAAACTATCGGGCATAAACTCATCGGCACATCGGGTTCTTTTTATACGCAAGAAATGAAATACTGCAAAAATTTGTCGGGCAAAACACTGAAGAAATCGAATTCGGCATGCTTTTGTCGTGCCTCAGTATTCTCGTCGGCACATCGGGTTCTTTTCATACATAAGGAATCCAGAAGAAATAATTTTGTTATGCTTTTAGAGACCCGACCAAACTAACTTGGAAATAGTCACTGGGGGGGGGGGGGGAGGGGGACCGGAAATCGTATGAAACTCTCAGAGTGGAGCGATCGGGATGAAACTTGGTGGGAAGAATAAGCACAAGGTCTAGATACACCACTGACAGAACTGGACCGGATCCGGACACTATGGGGGGAGTTGGAGGGGGTTTCCGGAATTCCGGCGATCCGTAGTTAATGTACTTCCAGGTAGACTAGGACAACAAAACTTGGCAGGCATATCAGGGACCTGGCCAGATTAACTTGGAAACAGTCACTTGTCCGATCCGACCATCGCGGGGGGAGGGGGAGGTGGCAGAATCCGGAAAATAGGGGCATGCATAACTTTCGAACGGGTGATCAGATCTTAATGAAACTTGATATTTGGACATAACTCGTGTCTCAGATGTCCCATTTCAAGTCCGGACCGGATCTGATGAATCTGGGGGGGAGGGGAGGCGGAGGGGGACCGGAAATCGGATGAAACTCTCAGAGTGGAGCGATCGGGATGAAACTTGGTGAGAAGAACAAGCACAAGCTCCAGATACATCACTGACAGAAATGGACCGGATCCGGACACTATGGGGGGATTTGGGGGGGGGGCGGAATTCCGGCGATCCTTAGTTAATGTACTTCCGGGTGGACTAGGACAACAAAACTTGGCAGGCATACCAGGGACCCGGCCAGATTAACTTGGAAACAGTCACTTGTCCGATGCCACCATCGTGGTGGGAGTGGGACCCGGCGGAATCCGGAAATTAGTGGCATGTATAACTTTCGAACGGGTTTCCGGATCTTAAATGAAACTAAATATTCTTTGAGCCCAAGCTGACTTTGAAACATTTATTCAAACAATGTTTACAACGGATACGTCAGCCTGACGAGGACCCTTGCCAAGAAGGGCCGAAATATCGCTGATGAAAAATCATAGCTGACGTATCCGTTGTAAACATTGTTTGATTAAATGAAACTTGATATTTTGAAAGATCTCATGTCTCAGATGTCCCATTTCAATTCAGGATCGGGTCCGATAAACTGGGGGGGGGGGGTCGGAGGTGAGAACCGGAAATCTTGTGACACGCATAGACTTGAGCGATCAGGATGAAACTTGGTGGGAAGTACAGGCACAAGTCCTAGGTGCATCAGTGACAGAATCGGACCGAATTCGGGTACCGAGGGGGGGGTGGGGAGCTGTATGGGGGTGTCCGGAATTCCGGTGGTCGTGAGTTAAGGTACTTCCAGATGTGCTAGGACGATTTGCTGGAGCATTAAAAACTTGACATCATTGGGTTAGACATCGTTACTTCTCCGATCCTACCATCCCTTAAAGAACTCATCTTACCCGCAAAGTGCAAACAATACGTTAAGCAAAATTTACTTTTTCACGATCGCCATGAGCACACGATTCTTTTTCACTCAAGAGTTTTGCTTAGAAATTAATTTTTACCACCCTTAAAGTGCACATGTTAACCGAAAAGTGAAAGAAAAAAAATTGACATTAATTCCATCCTCTGACCCAGCCTTGCAAGTTTGGTGCATCTTAACCGAAAAGTGAAAAAAATACTTTTGACCATCACTTCCATCTGACTCTTGCAAGTGCCATATGAGATTCCAGCTCTTGTTTAATTTTTGACACTAAACTACAAATACATCAAACAAGCACTTCGGAGAATAACAATTCGTACATTCAATGCTTGTTATTAATTTTACTTTAACGACAGCAACTACGCACCTACGTTGGCTGTAGTGTTCACAGTACTGATTAACTTGGGAGTCTCTTTATTCTCAGGCATTGAACAGTACGTCCAGGTCTTCCCGGAAACTGACTTTGCTGCAAAACTACAAAAAATGAAGCACGAAAGCCTACTCAAGCTCCTAGAAAACGTTGAGTTCACTCAGTGCATGGTCTTCACAAACTATCAGACTAGGTAAGAGAATCTATCGTACATGTTAAGTCAGATAAAAATGTGACGGACTAACCCTATTATTGTTTTTGTTCTTGTTTTTCAAAGTATTGCACTGTGGAGTGTAAACGGTAAGTTTAAAATTTAAGTAACTGATCGAGCAAGAGCACTAGAGATTTGCACATATTTGTTCTTTTTCTATGTCTGTACTCCGCAGTCCCTTTGTGAGCAGGCAAAAATAAATATATGTATAGCCGGTAAGGTAGAGGTTTAAAACAAATACGTCTTAACCCCGTCCTATTTCGACAGTATCATGTTATCTGTGAAGCATGTGCCAAGTGTATCGATTCTTGTCGAAGGGTCGACTTTTTCTGGTATGGATATTTCGGACGAAATTAGGACAAAAATTCATGTTTGACGCAATTAAGGTTCCGCCCAAAACAGTTCGTCTTATTCTTTTTTGCTCCTAGGGCCGAGTCTATCGCCAGTCATCTTACGTCCAAAGGCTGGCCCGCCCGATCTCTCTCAGCGCATATGGATCAAACCTCTCGACTCCAGACCCTGGCATGTCTGCAACAGATGAAGTGTCGGATAGTCGTTTGTACAGATCTGGCTGCCAGAGGGATCGACGCCGAGAATGTGGACTTGGTGGTGAACGTAGATGTTGCCATAGATCCGTCGACGTACTTGCATAGGATTGGCCGAGCTGGAAGGTAAGTTTTAAGCCGAAACTGCGGCAGAAACAGTCACACCTTGCTAAAGTTCTGGAACACAAAGCGAAAACTGGAAAATCAGTCCCCTACTTCTTCTCCTATTTCACCGAAAAAGCTGTTGTTGATTTTAGTCATTGCACGTATAGTCGTATTCTCGCCGTTCCCCGAGGACTCTACATGAGGAGTCCCGGTGGTTTTTTTTGTCCGGGACTCACTCCACGTATTCTCGGGAGTCCCCAAGGACCGGGAATGCTCCGATTATCATCACCATCATCAAAAAGGATTCCTTTGCATATTCAGAGGGGAAATCAGAATAAACAAAACCAAAAAGTGGATCCAGAATACGCCTTATGGCGCCTTTATAGAGCCGCGCAGTCAAAATTTATCCACGATTTTTGCAAGTTCCGTAAATCAGCGGGAATTTTGCTGGACCAAGACAAGAATTTTTATGTTGAGGTGCAAATAACTTCAGCGACCCCGATCTCACTATGAGCCGTCTGTACAAAAACTTGCATACAAATATCGCCATCCGTCAGGAGCTATTGAGGTCACAGATAGATGGACAGACTTCGATCGGAGGCTTCGACGAACGGACAGATCTGCGATTTATATGTGAATAAACGAATGTATTTCATTTGACCCACTATATTTGAGGTAGCCAAAAAAAGCATAGTATTGAAAGAGAAAGAGACAAAACAAAAAGAAAAAGAAACACTATTCTAACAAGCGCGTAAGCATAGAAGGGTGAATCCGAATCCGGATTCGGATTCAGATCCAGGATTCGTCCTTTTCGCCGGATTCGCTTCTGCTTGTCGGGCTGTATTCGGGTTCGGACTTGGATTTCAAACCTCGAATCTTACGAATCCGCTCCAATTCCTATATGTTCACTGTGCTTAAGTTATTATGCTTAACGAGCCCCAAATTCATTCCTGGTTGCCAACGGTTGCCAACGAGCACACATGAAAACCTAGAAATACATCGTCCAACTAACTGTCGCAATTGCCTTAGGCCTCACTGCTTTTTCGTCAACTCTAATTTTTAAACCGTTATCCATGCGGTTCACATGATTTGATTTTTATGAAAGTCGGATTCGGATCAATATTTTGAATCCTCAGCGTCAAATTGTGGATTCGTAATGGGATTCATACCTAGCCCTAGATCCGCTTCGGATTCGAATCTTTCATGATCGGATTCGCCCATCTCTGGCTGTAAGCTCATATGGCACTTGCAACGGAAGGTAGCGTGCAAATCAGCTAAGGCTCATGTTGTCAAGGTCGTAACTATATGTCTCATCCCATACTGTACTGCAACTCCTCCGAAGCATATGATAGTCATTCAAGTTCCGTCCAGAAATCTCCACCCAAAGAGGTGTGACAAGATTCCCCCCCCCCCCCCCACCACCACCACCACTTTAACCCTCCTCAAAGTGTCCGAGTCCTCTCTCGACCTGTGACTGAACAATAGGGCATGTGACCTCACAAGAGTTATCCTCTACGAGTTCCAGAAAAGCGAGCGAAGCTTCAAGCCTTACCGCACCATACAGCGAGTTTTCTTTGCTAAAAACGGGAATAACGACCAAGCCGATTTTGGACCGCCATGTAGCCTATGGATTGGCAGCGCTCTGTCTTTCACCAGCCAGCGAGTTTCTAGTCAGGGGTGGTACTTCACTTACCAAAGACTTGTTTTTTGCTTTTTTTATACTTAAAAATTATAATCTCCATTATAATTTTGTATAAACTATATAAACTCTTTAAACTATTTTGATCAGTTTCCAGTTGCAAATCAAAATATCTTTTTTCTTTATTTATCAGTTGGCCTGCTATATTTCTTACTAAACCTTATTTTCATTAATAATTTGTTAATTTGTTCATTAATCAATCAATCAATATATTTAATTCATGACATTATACGTCACATAAATAAAAGAACTGGACACTATAGCCTATATACACATTAACCATCTGGCAGTTCAGAGCAGTAGCATAGTCTGCGGTACAGACGATAAAACTGCCCGGAACGACAATCCTCATTCTGGTGAACAGCCTGCAGGAGTGGGTTTCGAGTCCGATCAAGGCGCGTTACAAAATTAACCAGCGCTTTCCGCCTCATAATATTAAACGACTCTATCTCATTATCTAAAACATCTGGCTAGCAGAGTAACGTCGATTATACGAAAACAACTGTCGGAACGCGCTATTGAAACAAACTTTCAGCTTACTCAATGTCGATTCCAGGTAATTATCAAACAGTGGAAGACAGTACAACTGCGTACAATATGTTTTAAATAAAAGAATCTTCACTGGGTGACTACAACATTTAAAATTACGGATCAAATGGTTTGCACGCAGGCAAAGGACATGGCTGAATCATCGTAAAGATCATCATCTAAAACATATCCTAGATACTTGACTTTGTGAACTTGAGTTAAAACAATACCGCCAAGCCGTATAGCAGGGAATATCAATTTAAAATATTTCGGAATAAAAATCATATAATTACATTTGGCATCGGCTCTAATAAAATGTAGCTGACTTATCCATTTTGCATCGTCAAAAAAATAAAATAATTTGTATATTTTTTCTTTGTTATCTGCAAACCCGTAAATCATCACAGCTACAAATATAAACTCCATCCATCCTCAATTGCTACAAACTATCTCCTACAGACACACAACCACGATAACTACAAATAGCCTACTTTTCAAAACTTAAAATTCAAACTTCAATATTTAAATTATAACCTATATTATAAATTATAATTTAAAAAAAAATTTACTTCCTTTATTTTTTTTTATTTGTCAGCAATTAATTTTAAAGTCCATGGGCCAAACCAGGGTGTTTTAACTGATGGAATTGTTCCGTAGGTTCGGCGGTCATGGGTTTGCGATTAGCTTCGCCGCCGAAGGAGAGGAACTTGAACAAATCAGAAGCGTCGTCACGACTGTAAACGTCAAAATACGGAAGTTAACCCCCGAAATACTTGAATTGTTTTCGGACGAAGAAGAAAGGGCAAACATGGAACTTTTAGAAGGAAACGGAAAGATAACACTGAATGTTGATTATTCAAAGCGGAGAGAAGAAATGAGAAATAGGTATAAAGGGAAAAAGAGGACGAAGCGTGGAGGTGGATGGGAGACTCCAGTAGAAGCAGAAACTGAAGAACTTGTGGTGGAGAAGGAATACTCGAGTCCGGTCCTGACGAAAGGATCGCATTATGTGGAAAGTGACGCTGGGGATGGATGCTCCAGTCCAGATGCAAATACGCTCAGTCAGTCGAAGTTCACAAACGGATATGCTTCAGAAACGCAGAATGGAGATATTCAGCTGAACCCCGAAGGAGAGAATGGCCCAATGGACGAATCGCACAATATGGAAAAGGTGTTTGAGAAGCATCTGGAAGTCATTGATGTTCTTGTTAACAGTGTTAAAGAGGCAGTTGCAGATTGCGTGCATGAAGTGTTGCATGATGATCTGCCGTCTTCACAGAATATCAGTGTGTCGGAGAATTGTACAACAGATCAATTTGTTACTGAATCAGGTCTGGAAGAAGAGTCAGTTTCCGCTCATGCGTCAAAGCAGGACGTCGAAATGGATCTTACAAAGAAAAAGATTGAACCAGACTCAGCTTGCACTTCTGCTCATATCCAGAAGGAAAATACTTACTTGGTGCTAGCTGAAGATCAGGCTGGTGTCTCTGAGAACGTTCAACGTGAGGTGCAAAAATATCAGGTCAGTGATTTCAAAGAAGCGACCATGACAGCTACGCTCACGCAAGGCCAAAGTTTTGAGCCAAGTCGTGACCTAGTAGATCATGTGGAAAAAGAAGATGCGGAGGAAGATGAGCGACATGTTGTGAGTGAGAATGAAGAGGAAGTAGACGAACAAACCAATAGAGAAATACAAGATGCTAAAAGTGTGGTACCGAGTCGGCAAGAAGAAATGACCAAAGCTGAAGGTGTTGCAGTGCCAGTAGATTCCGCTGGCACAGGAGCTGTTACGGTTTTAGAGTGCGCTGTGCCTCAAGACGAAAAAGTGTCTGCCATCTGTTCGCAGCATAAACAGCCAGACTTGAATGTAATCTGCGCGGGCGTACACTTATCGGGTATTTTGTCCAAGATTACTGCGCCGTCCAGAGAAGACTCAGTGGACGTGATTGCTGTCGTGTCGGACATTGCTAGAGAGGACACAAGCACAGGACATGTCACTGAAAAGGCTATCGGGTTAGAGTTCCCTTCGAGTACGATATTATCAGAGATCGCATCTAAAGGATCTGTTTCCGATGTAACTGACCAAGATTATATTGAGTTGGTATCGGAAGCTGTCATACCTATTAGTCTGTCGGCCGTTGCGTCGGAACCAGTCACATTCTCCGAGAGTACCGCCGTCCACGTTGCACCGCCCGTGGCTCGGCAAGATAAGACAGTGGAGACTCGTGTTGAAGTGACTGCAGTGGGTGATGATGGCATACCTACCGGTGGAGAGGCGGCCCCTTGCACCGCTGCAGAAAAGGACGCCATAGAGGGAGCAATAAAATTTCCTGATTTACCATCAGTTTCGCTTAACGAGTCGTCGCAGTCGAAGCCCGAGCATCGGAGTTTTATGGACCGCCTTTCACGACTTACTAAGCGTCATCGCCAGTCGCTCGACCACCCAGGAATGTTTGACTATCGCGGCTCGAGAAGAAGCTATGACGTCACCCCAGGTCTGGATGAATCTACTCGCTCGGAGAAAGCAAATACTCTAGAAACTTCCACGGTGTCCGAAAAGAGTAAGCGTCGAAGCTTCAGGCCTCTGAAGTTTGCGAGGAAGGCACTGCTACGGACTCGTAGTCTAATTATTCCCACCAAAAACAAAACCCTAGATAAACCTGGACCAGAACCTGTTAATCAACTAGATGGCGCTGGCCCATCCGAAGAAAAGGGATCTGTATCCCCCTCCCTGGAAATCAGCCCAGTTACAACTATCAATAGAAGTCCACGACCTAACCGACTACCAGAACACGAAACAGCATGCATTGAACTATGCGAGAAGCTGGAAGAGACCAGGCAAAAATGCTCCAAAGGCGAAGGCTTTACAGAAATCCTTGGTAATGGAAAACCCGTAGTCGCTATGGATGCAGTCGATGGTGCAGCAAGCAATACCTTGCAACCGGTTGTGGAACGAGTTAAGGCGACCACGAAAGACTTGCTCCATAGGACCTTGAGTGATGAAACCTTGAAGAAGCAAACCTTAATCGTGACTGACTCGGAACACGACTTGCCTGGTGGCTTGGAGAGAAAGTGTATTGAAGGGCAGGATCTTACCTCTGCAGAGAACCTTGCAGTCCTTAATCCAACCGACAATGTCGCTGCAAGTCTTGCTGCAGTAGGAACCAATACTGAGGGACCCGCGGACCATATCGACGATAAGTCCACCTTAGACGAGGTAAACCAAACTGTAATCGATGAGTATCAGCGAGAAAATAACCTCTGGTATGCCAAGTATTATGAGCAGGCGAATATTGTATCTCAGTATGTTGAGAATTGTAGGTATGTTAGGCAGTATCAAAACCAAAGTGAGGATTATTAGATCCGGCGATACATGACTTCCGAGACTAGATTTTTTTAATTGACGTTTTGACTATTTTTGTAGACAGTGTATGAATTACAACGAAAAGTTTGAATGGTGTCAAACAAGCAATTTCTAGAATCCCTTTCCTGCAAGCGAGGCGCATCGGGAAAAACTGTGAGAATCCGATTCCTGGAATTGTTTTCCGTTTTTCAGTCGGACTGATTGTGAAAACACATGGAAAACTTTTGGAATTCTAAACTTTTTAGAACAAAGAAGTCGAGATATGGTTCACCAGGCGTTCCTTCTACTCTCATACGTCCCACCAAAGTCATCTTGACGTTTTTTTTTGTTTAGACTTTCAAAACTTCCGCCGAAGCATTCAACTTTCCGCAGAGCTTTCCACTAACTATCTGAGCCTCGTTTTTGTTGCTTGCTGCATGTCCACTTCTCGGCCGAATTCCGCTGATTCTTTCTACATCCGTTTTCGCACTGCAGCGCTTCCGAGGAAGACGGCAGCGCTTTTCGAGAATCACGGACTTGCTCCCCGACCAAGTCCGTGCTTCCTTGCAAGATGCTGCAGCGCTGCCGCTTCAACCAGAAAGAAAGTGAATCCAGAAACGCATATTGTGCAAAACCAAAGAAGTGCTGCAGCAGCGATGCGGCAGCGCTATTGCAACAAAAACGAGGCTCTGGAATCACCTTCCAAGAATGCTGCTTCGGTTTCCGTAACGCGATAACCGGTGCGAAAAGCTTGGCAATTTTCCGAAGCAACGCGAAAACCATTAAAATTGTTTCCGATTTGATTTCCATCTCGCGAAAACCCTCCTTATGCACCCACGTTAATGGGCGCCAAAATGTCCCCCTCTCTACTCGACCTTGGAGGTAGGCTATATCAGCACAAGCTGTCTGCGAATAATGCTTGTCGCTGACTAAACGGATTGGTCAGCTGAAACTTTATTAGGCGGTATTTCGGCGCTTCTGGGCAGGGGCCCTGTTTAAGTGGTGAATTCTGACTTGTTATTTTGAGAGAGCACTGTCAAAAGTTTGATGATATTTAGCACATGGATACGCATCTTTAGCTGCGTTCTTTGGAGTTCTCATCGGTTGTCTCCGGTTATTCTTATAAGGTGTTTTTGCATCCAGCGGTGACTACTCACCAGTCTTACAATCCGTGTTTGAACTAACCGGTGTCCGTTTTTGTCTCACCGGTGCGGACTAACCAGCACCTGCTTAGGAGCACGGCTTTACCGAGAAGTTAGCAATTTTCGTCAACATTTGACGAGACCGAATTTAGGACGTTTTGGCACTCACCAGTGACTACCCACCGGTGAACCAAAAAACGCGATACAAGAGAAGAACCGAGCACCGGTGACAAAACAGCCCAGAGTGCAACGAACGCAGCCCTTGGGTTAAATGTTATCAAACTTCTGACAGTGTGGTAAGGAATTAACACTTAGTTTCGAGACTGCCGGTCTCGGAGGCCAATTTTTCTGATTTTGTTTCCCGTCGGCACTAGATATTCTAAGTAACTATGCCTATGCAGCGCTTACCATTGCAACCGGAAATCCGGTATAAGTATTTTACTATAATTCGGTTTTATCACCGGAAACTCAAAGGGTTTTATAATCAACTCGCATTATGCAGCGACCACTCCGGAAAAATAAACTGGAATTTTTTTTTGCCGAAAACTCCAGGTTTGCAAAACCACCACACCGGGGTGAGCAAGGAGGAGACACTTTATATCTCTGACTGCAGCCCCGATTCGTTGGGACGACAATAACCGTTTGAAGACATCTCGCCACAAAACAACTGGGAACCGGCTACTCGTCAAACATACATCTTGCCACACCGATAGCCTGCCACACTGATAGGCCACCCCGCCGACAACTTGACACAGTGACAAGCTGACACACCGACAACTTGCCACAAAGTGACGTCTCGCCACATTTATTGCATAAGGTACTTCAGTCCCTATTAAAATTGCAGTACAAACCAATCAGAGAATCCTGATTTTTTCACGCTGATGAATATTGCGCGTAATACTTAGTGTCAGTGGAGAGGAAATTAATTCATCGGAGCAGATCTGTTTTATCCTCTTCTCGGGAATCTGGACTTGAATACAGCAAATGTATTCCGGTGAAACGATAAGCTTTTCTGATAACTTAAATGATAACTTCTTCGTAATCCTTCTAAACTTTGTGGTTTACTTTGTCCCAACTAATGGGAGTTTCGAATAAAAAACAATAAAGAAATGAATAATTAACTTATCAACATATTTGCTCACCTTTCCTGGATATACTCGAAGTTTAAAACATGTGTTCCCCTCGTAGCCGAGGTTTTTTTCCCCCCTTGAGCTTGAATAGTTTCCATCTTTAAGTTTAACGGAAAAGCCAACTTATTTCGTATCATAATATATATAACGAAACACACTGTATTTCTTGGCTTGTGTTAAGGGATTTATTTTTTATTTTTCACTAGTTGCTCTAGTGATGTTGAGATTTCAGAATATCTACGGCCGTCCACACAGCGCAAAATTCTACTACGACGCGGAAAATTTGTATCTCAGTACGAACGTGGCTTTTCAGTGGCCGGAAAACGTGGAAGGTAGCTAACTGCGTGAATACTTATTTGTCGTAAATCGTTTTCGTCAAGCATAGAGATACCACAAATCCGACAGCCCGACAGGAAAATTCCACTGTATGAAAGTCAATTCTTCGTGAATAACGTAGCAACGAAGTAACGCACTTCATCAGGTCTTCGAGTCTCTTTAAAGCACAATGGACACTTCTAATGCTTTACTTTGTATTAAATGCTTCACAAATAAACATTTCCGACTTCCTTTAGAAGGCGCTACGAAAATCGGCCGTTTCCTTGTTATCCCTTGTCTTTACCTCTCTGGCATTTCGGTGACCCAAATCTTAGTTGCTGGAATATCGTGGCAGGAAATTCAAAAACTCCCAGCAATGCTTGATAGAAAAATATGTATTTGAGATGTAACCGAAGTCAAGCCGCAGATGCAGATTACCTGATTGTTCTAGTATTTCATCAGAAGTTCCATGGCTTAAAGTGCCCATTAAAAGTTTTTCTTTGTGGAATAGTGTTGTGAAGCTTGATTAGTTTACTTTATAAAATGCACCAGAATATACAATAAGCTTATAAAAAATAACATAGCTACAAAAATCATTCAAAAACAAATAACCTATTCAAATCTGAATTATACAAGCTGATTTATGCATAAAATAAAGATCTACTAATTATTATAAGAAACATCACTTTTATCTTTGTCCAAGCTAGTAAATTGAGCATGTACTGGCCCGAAAAAATTACGTTTTGAAATATCACAGAGAGGAAACTGTTGAAAAAGCTGCTGATCTAGGGGATAAGCATTGTTCCTAGGTTGTTACAGAGTGGGATTGGGGTAGTTTGATGTGCCGATTGAACTTTAAGTGAGTAGTGGCGGGTAACTAGATTGTCCCATCTCAACCTTTTCCGCTAATTTTAAACTATACTGAACTACCAACCGCTATCGGTTGTTTCTAATCGCAAGAAAGGATTATTATTAAAGATTAAAAACTGTAAGAATTAGAAGAGGATCCAAATTCCTTGGGTCAACTGGACCAAAATGTCTATCACAGATTTTGTTTGATTTTTTCTGCCTAACAGCATACTTTTGTGGCGAGTTGTGCTATATGGCCAGTTGGTGGTGTGGCGATGTCGTTTGGCTCCCCAAACTGACGTGGCCAGAAAACGTGGAAGGTAGCTAACTGCGTGAACACTTACCTGTCGTAAATCGTTTTCGTCAACCGCATACAATACAGGTACAAGTACATGGAGATACCACAAATCCGACGACAGGGAAATTCCACTATATATTCGTGAATAGCGGAGCAACGAAGTAAAGCATTTTCATCGGGTCTTCGAGTCTCTTTACGGTGGGTAACTAGATTGTCCTATCTCAACCTTTTCCGTTAAATTTTAAACTATACTAAACTACTAACCACTATCGGTTGTATATAATCGCAAAAAAGGATTATTATTAAAGATTAAAAACTTTAGAAGAGGATCTAAATTTTTGGGTCAACTGGTCCAAAATGTCTATCACAGTTTTTGGTGCATTTTTTTTGCCTATCATAATACTTTTGTGGCGAGTTGTGCTATGTGGCGAGTTGTGCTATGTGGCCAGTTGGTAGTGTAGCTAGTTGACACTGTGTCAAGTTGTCGGTGTGGCTATTATCGGTATGGCGACATGTCGATGTGGCGACTTGTCGGTGTGGCGAGTTGTCATGAAACCGACAATGACCAGTGAGAAACGTTGTAGCCTCACGGTTGGAAAATTTATAATTACATTCGTGATAGTCCAGAGGATTAAATATAAGCTGTTGTAAAATGATTGACTCTTATTTGAGCTGTCAATCCTTGACTTAAAAAAATCCATGATGCAGTGGTATTTTGATCCCCTTATCAGTGAACGACTTATTACTTTCGTGCGGGCACAATATTTGTTTCCAGCAGACGAAGGGCTCTTCAGAGTGTGGTGTTCCCAGGAATGGAGAACTGGATTCTGGTGCTTTTGGTAAGTTAGAACATAATCGTTTGCAAACAAATTTTGTCTTCAAAGATGCGCCCCGAGCAAAATCGGCAGACGTAAAGCTTAGGCATTCACAGAGGCTTGCTTTCATTTGGGTGTAGGTTTATGTGCTTTCAGACGGGTTCCCACCGTTATACAAGAACAGTATATTTCTAAAATACATATGACGAAAAAATATATTCGGGTTCGTCCCTGAGACAATTTTTGAACTGAATTAAAAATAAATTGAAGACTCGCAGTATTTTCTGTAGAAGCAAAAGGAAAAATTGGTACGTTAATTCCGTCTTGCCACTGAATCTCGTACAACGACTACCAATCTTGTAGCTTTGTCCGGGGGGGGGGGGGGTGACTCATCCCCCATGCTCCAGAGAATCTACCCTCAGTCGTATGTTTTGAGCTTGTCTGGATGACAGTCTTATATTTTGAGCTTTTCAGAATGACACACAGGCAGTTACCAAACGTGAATTTCACCAACAAATCACATTTTTAGTCGTATGGCTACGAAGAAATTTCTATTCGTATGTTTACAGATTCCCAGTTGTGTGTTCTGAGTTTTCCAAATTGAAAGTCGTATGTTTGAGCTTGCCAGAATGACTTCAGCCGCGAATTTCGCCTGGAAAGACATATGAGGCAGTTGTTGAGTTTCGACAGCAAATGTCCCATTTCTGGTCATTACGTTACGAACTATCATGTGTTTTGAGATTGTTAGAATGACAGTCGTATGTTTCGAGCTTGTCAGAGTGACATAAATGCCGTTACCAAATCGTGATTTTCACTCTGTGGCGGTGAAAACAGCTGATTTTCGAAAATTTCGCCTGCGGCGCGACGTTTCAACATTGTTCTATCAGGTTCTGTGCAAAAATCTCCTTATCTTAAAAAGAAACAATTTTTTGTATTTTTTTAGTGGCTTGTGGAGTAAGGTTTGCAAGCAAAGCGGCTTTGTAAGTAGCCTACTGTATGACGAGACTGATGATTGCACTATTTTCTTGTAGTCACTACCACGTACCAACTTCCGGGAAAATATCCCACTCCTTTTCCGAGTTATCGGGTACGGACAGACATGTGATACCCTATGTAGCCTTTAACTTTTTCGTAAAACTTCACCTGTGCCGTCTTACATAGTAGCCTACTCGCTATCTGGTTGAATGGCCCGTAATTTGGTGAGGAATTAGGCCTAAGATTTCAGCCACATTAAAAGCTAGAAATGCCAGAAAAAGGTCGGATTACAAAAAAATCGCATGCGGCGCTGAGTTTAAATTTGTCTTGGTACATACAGTAAAAGCTGCTGCTTGGGATCTGAGCTACGTTAAAGCCAGAGTCTGTGGGGAATTAGTCGAATATTGCCGGATAAAGAGCGATTTAACAAATAAGATGTTCCTTCGGCCCAAGCTGACTGCGAATCATATTTGACGGTGCGAAACGGATAAGTCAGCTACATTTAAAATGTAGCTGACTTATCTGTTTTGCACCGTCAAATATGATTTAACAAAGTTTTGCCTGCGGCTCTTTCGTAGTCCTACCCTGTTTCTATTTAGCTTAACATTTATGTGCGGTTTTAAAAGGTAGAAGTTGTAAAGGAGTAGTTGAATTTGCTCGGATTTAAAAAATTTCGCCTGCGGCGCTCACTTTAGTTTGTCTTGAGTAGTAGATCTCAGAAGCTGGTACCGAAGCTTGTCTTCTCTCCAGGGAAATTTGATATGAACGGCATGTCTAATTCCTGTTACTTATTTGTTTATTATTTTATTACTACAATGGCATTCTCCGTAACGTTTTAGAACTTAATAACGTTAATATTTCTTGAGCCTTCTGGTGCTGTGTTTTTAGCCAGTCGTATATTTTGAAGTCCTCCCCCCCCCCCCCATGCCCAAGCCCTTCGAACCGCCCCTGGCTTTGTCCCCTTCGTGTAGCTTGTGCACTTCAAATCTTTTGCTTCTCAATCACAACTGGCGATCACTCTTCCTTTTCTTCCTGCATTTGCATATTTCTATCGAATGCGTTGGTTGCCTTCCCGACACCCGGAATGTAGCGGGTGTAAACATCCCGGACTTCCAAACGTTTTTGGCCTGGCTTCACCTTCCTAATCCGTGTCCTTCCTAATCCGTCCTAATCCTAATCCGTTTCAACGAAAACGGATGTCTCGAATTCAGGAAAAAATGTTGAGGTCGGAAAACATGGCCTTAATGGCGATGTGGTTTACCCAACTAGAAAGTAATAGAAAGTCCTATCAGGAACTCCCGATCGTCTGTACATACCATAAACTACAAGACAGGTCATGGCTATAGTGAACTAACGAAATCTTCTTTCAGCTATGCCTGTCGACGACAAGCGGCGTTCCAGTTGAAGACAGGGGCATCAATGGATGCCCTGACCCCGCCACCATCTACCCCTGCCAATGCACACCGAATCCCAGTGATTCTGAGAATGGTAAACCAGGGCTTTACTGCTCAGGGATCGTGTCACCTGAACAGGCTGAACCGATTTTTTCTTCTTCATCGAAAGCTGGTGGATACTCCTACATTATTCTATCCGATCTGTTGGTAGGAGAGCTGACCAAGGATTTTTTCGCCCAGACGACGTCAGATGTCCTTACGATACGAAACTCGAATCTGACCAGAATAGATCCTGAGGCCTTCCGGTACTTCGACGGCGTCTTGACGATTTTATCAGTGCAGAACTGCCAAAATCTAAAGTCGTTTCCGTTTGCTTCACTCGCCGGGTTTAATCTGCTAGCCATGCTGGAGTTGGCGAACGTTGGACTAACATCGATAGATAACTTTCCAGAACTGCCGTCTCTCAACCAACTCGTAATAGAGACGCCGGGTACCCTGGCTTCTATCCCGGTGTTACCTTCCCTGCCAAAACTGACGCGCGTAGCATTCAAAGGAAAAAGGTTGGATATACCCCCATTTGCATTCTACGGCCTACCAGTGCTGGACATGTTAGACCTTTCGAGCAATGACATCTACAGGCTTAAAACTAACGCTCTCGCCTTCTCAACGCCGTCAATAAGGGCGATTATGCTGCAGGAGAGTCCTCTGGATTATCTGGAAGTTAAAGCAATACAGGGTGAGTAGAAACGGTTATTTTTTAATTGCGGTACCCCCCCCCCCCTCGCCTTGTTTCCCGACATCAATGGCCGGAATTCAGGGCTGAAAATGGTATCCGGAATTCCGAATACCCTTTCATCGCACAGAAAAGTTCTAAAAGCATAATGAGAAGTGCAATAATCCTCCGGGGCTGGAGCCTCGTACCAAACGCTTCAAGGAGTACCAATCCTCTGTTTTCTGCCGGTGCGCGGAAGCTCAAGTAATGCGAAGTACACGTCCTTTTGGTGTCTGTTAGAGGTAGCAGCAATAGCATAAGACCGATGGAAAAAGCTATATTCGCAAAACTATTTTCGGAATAGACGCCATCTAAATAAATTTGGTTCTTCTGACGTTAGACGCAGATGAACGTCGCTAAACCAAGTGTCGGGCGACGATTCAAATACAACATTGAGTCTGTTCTACCCTACGAAGGGGAAAAAGCGGACAAGATCAAATTCGATTTCCGGGTCAAAGTCTATTTACATAAGATCAAACTCTATTTACTTAATCAAAATATATTTACTTTGCAAAATAAAATTATATTTATTTAACCAAAATATAGGCTATTGACTTACCAAAAATTTATTGAACACATTTTTTTTTTTTTTCCATAGTCTGTAAATGCAAATACGTAACTATTAGTTACTATTTCGTTCCAACCTCGTGAAAACCAACCTTCTCAAAATATTAAATATTTGCTTACCATGCTCGGTAGCTCAGTTAGCGTGGTAACTACAGTCTCTGTGATGTAATTGGCCCGATCAGCCCGCGACACATTATTTTGACGAAAATAGAAAATGCGTTCAAACTTTGACGCCAAGAACCCATGATTCGTGGCTTCATGCGTAGTAACTACGTTCAGTAGGGAGGAACACGCTCATGCTGTCCACTCCCATCACAGTTCGAAGGCCAACGACGCAGCCACCGGTTATCGACGACGCGGTAGTGCTGTCTGCAAATCATTCGTCGAATGTTTGCATCGATGCCTGATCCGACTTTTTGGGATCCCAAAACGTAAGTGGAGGGATACCTATGACATCGCAAAAGTTGTCCGTCTGTCCGTCCGTCCGTCCGTCCGTCCGTCCGTCTGTCCGTCCGTCCGTCCGTCCGTCCGTCCGTCCGTCCGTCCGTCCGTCCGTCCGTCCGTCCGTCCGTCCGTCCGTCCGTCCGTCCGTCCGTCCGTCTGTCCGTCCGTCTGTAAGCACGATAACTCTCGAAGGGAATGAGATATTTTGATGAAACTTGGTGTGAGGGTTCGTTGGGTCGTCGGACCAGTCAAGTTCGTAGATGGGCTTTGTAGCTCTACATTTAGGGGTGGGGGAGGGGATTCAAATTAAGGGACAAACAAAATATTTTGAAACAGCTAATGTGATAGTCGATTATGGGGTAAGAAGACATGCTGAACACGATGGTGAAAACCATTTTGTCATCGGACAAGTAGTTCGCCCGGAATCCGGCCAAAACCGGAAAGTTTGTTGAAAATAAAAGTTTTATTTGAAGTTGATTAGATGTTCGAATTAGGGGTAGGAAGACATGCTGAAGACGATGGTGAAAACTATTTTCTCGATGGACAAGTATTTCGACCGGAATCCGGCCCAAACCGGAAAGTTTGTTGAAAGTAAAAGTTTTATTTGAAGTTGATTGAATGTTCGATTTAGAGGTAGGGAGATACGATGGTGAAAACTATTTTCTCGACGGACAAGTATTTCGACCGGAATCCGGCCCAAACCGGAAAGTTTGTTGAAATTAAAAGTTTTATTTGAAATTGATTAGATGTTCGATTTAGGGGTAGGAAGACATGCTGAAGACGATGGTGAAAACTATTTTCTCGATGGACAAGTATTTCGACCGGAATCCGGCCCAAACCGGAAAGTTTGTTGAAAGTGAAAGTTTTATTTGAAGTTGATTGAATGTTCGATTTAGAGGTAGGGAGACATGCTGAAGACGATGGTGAAAACTATTTTCTCGACGGACAAGTATTTCGACCGGAATCCGGCCCAAACCGGAAAGTTTGTCAAAATCAAAAGTTTTATTTGGAGTTGATTAGATGTTCGATTTAGGGCAAGAAGACATAATGAACACTTATGTGAAAACAAGTTTCTACCCGGACATGTAGTTCGTCCGGAATCCGGCCAAAACCGGAAAACTGTTGGAAGTCAAAGTTTTATTTCTAGTTGATTAGATAAGCGATTTAGGGGTAAGAAGAGATGCTGAGTCCCTGTGTGACAATCGTATTTTACCCGGACATATAGTTCGACCGGAATCCGGCTGGAATCGGAAAATTTGTTATAAGCTAAATTTCTATTTGAAGTTGATTAGATGTTCATTACTGGGGAAAGAAGATACCCTGATTTCGTCTTTGAGCTTTCTTTTTTCGGCCGAATCCGGCCCAAACCGGAAAGTTTGTTGAAATTAAAAGTTTTATTTGAAATTGATTAGATGTTCGATTTAGGGGTAGGAAGACATGCTGAAGACGATGGTGAAAACTATTTTCTCGATGGACAAGTATTTCGACCGGAATCCGGCCCAAACCGGAAAGTTTGTTGAAAGTAAAAGTTTTATTTGAAGTTGATTGAATGTTCGATTTAGAGGTAGGGAGACATGCTGAAGACGATGGTGAAAACTATTTTCTCGACGGACAAGTATTTCGACCGGAATCCGGCCCAAACCGGAAAGTTTGTCAAAATCAAAAGTTTTATTTGGAGTTGATTAGATGTTCGATTTAGGGCAAGAAGACATAATGAACACTTATGTGAAAACAAGTTTCTACCCGGACATGTAGTTCGTCCGGAATCCGGCCAAAACCGGAAAACTGTTGGAAGTCAAAGTTTTATTTCTAGTTGATTAGATAAGCGATTTAGGGGTAAGAAGAGATGCTGAGTCCCTGTGTGACAATCGTATTTTACCCGGACATATTGTTTGACCGGAATCCGGCTGGAATCGGAAAATTTGTTATAAGCTAAATTTCTATTTGAAGTTGATTAGATGTTCATTACTGGGGAAAGAAGATACCCTGATTTCGTCTTTGAGCTTTCTTTTTTCGCCGGACAAGTAGTTCTGGAGTTCGGCCGGAACCGGGAAATTGGCAGAAGTGGCAGGAAGTTTTCGTCAAAACAGATATGACTTATAGGGGTAAACACACATGCTGAATCCAAATCTGAACTTGGTTTTCTCAGGTGATTAGCTATTTGGCCTTAATCTGTTTCTGAATTTTAATTGTAAAAATGTTCAAGGAGTCTGGCGAAGACTGGATCTGGCTAAGACAAGACCCAGTTGTCTGGATCAAATCTTAGATTTTTGGGATCCCATCGACACCTTTGGTCTTGTTTCTTTTTTTATTATTTTACTTCTATCTAACGAATTCGACGATTAAACTATAAGAAGAATTCCATAACATCGAAAATTACGGTAGCCTACAGAGAATTCTTTTCCGAATTTGCAAACGACATTGTCCTAAAAACAATTCATCTTAAAATACTTCCGAAGCAATCAATGAACATTAATGTGAACCTTATCTAGCTACAGTGGCGCTACAGATAATTACCATATTTAACAAGACCAAAGGTTTCGATGGGATCCCAAAAATTCAATATCTGATCCAGACAACTGGGTCGTGTCTTAGCCAGATCCAGTCTTCGCCAGACTCCTTGAACATTTTTACAATTAAAATTCAGAAACAGATTAAGGCCAAATAGCTAATCACCTGAGAAAACCAAGTTGAGATTTGGATTCAGCATGCGTGTTTACCCCTATAAGTCATATCTGTTTTGACGAAAACTTCCTGCCACTTCTGCCAATTTCCCGGTTCCGGCCGAACTCCAGAACTACTTGTCCGGCGAAAAAAGAAAGCTCAAAGACGAAATCAGGGTATCTTCTTTCCCCAGTAATTAACATCTAATCAACTTCAAATAGAAATTTAGCTTATAACAAATTTCCGATTCAAGCCGGATTCCGGTCGAACTATATGTCCGGGTAAAATATGATTGTCATACAGGGACTCAGCATCTCTTCTTACCCCTAAATCGCTTATCTAATCAACTAGAAATAAAAGTTTGACTTCCAACAGATTTCCGGTTTTGGCCGGATTCCGGACGAACTACATGTCCCGGTAGAAAATTGTTTTCACATAAGTGTTCAGCATGTCTTCTTGCCCTAAATCGAACATTTACTCAACTCCAAATAAAACTTTTTATTTTGACAAACTTTCCGGTTTGGGCCGGATTCCGGTCGAAATACTTGTCCGTCGAGAAAATAGTTTTCACCATCGTCTTCAGCATGTCTTCCTACCTCTAAATCGAACATCTAATCAACTTCAAATAAAACTTTTACTTTCAACAAACTTTCCGGTTTTGGCCGGATTCCGGGCGAACTACTTGTCCGATGACACAATAGTTTTCACCATCGTGTTCAGCATGTTTTCTTACCCCATAATCGACTATCACATTAGCTGTTTCAAAATATTTTGTTTGTCCCTTAATTTGAATCCCCTCCCCCACCCCTAAATGTAGAGCTACAAAGCCCATCTACGAACTTGACTGGTCCGACGACCCAACGAACCCTCACACCAAGTTTTATCAAAATATCTCGTTCCCTTCGAGAGTTATCGTGCTTACAGACGGACGGACGGACGGACAGACAGACAACTTTTGCGATGTCATAGGTATCCCTCCACTTACGTTTTGGGATCCCAAAAACTGGTTTTAACTTTATTGTCTTTTCATAGCTTCTAATAGTAGATCATCACAACGTTTATTGTCGCTATATTTGACTCAAGCAATTTAAACGGCAGAGGAACTTCCCAACAATTAAATGAAACATACGGCTCGTATGTTTCATGTCCTTTGTCCTCTTTATGAATCTGAAAGAATTTAAAACACGCGAATACAATTTTAATACTTGGTAATTTGTCAGCGTTACTCGAGCAGAATCTCTTCCGTAATGTCTTCACATTTTCCTATTTAAGCTTTTCTATTAAGAATACTTAGTCTTATCTTTGTTTAAGTCTCTAATTTCTAGGAATCGATCCGAACACGTCGATTGACGTATCTGGGAATGTCCGATATCTCCACGAAGTTTCATGGAAACCGATTCTTGAGACGATGAGCAAAGGGACAGGAACTGTCACAGCTAACTCGCACGTCCAGCGTAAGTCGAACATGATATATTTTACTGACAAAATACGACAAAATATCCACAGAAAAAGAAGAACGAATCGCATAACCAAAAGTAAATATAATCTTTACGTTACATTACATATGTTTCACTGCTACTGTACGGTGGCTTTTTGGGGCCATAGTTCGAACCTACATTGAGGTAGCGTTCCAGCAACTTATTATTAGTTACGATCGTTACTATTCTTGTTATTATTGCCGTTCCAGAGCCCGCCGTAATAAGTAAATTGGCTCCTCCCACTTATTATTTTCGTGCCACGACTGTTACGATCGTTACAATTTACTTATGATGGTCGCGAGCATCATAAGTGATAATGACTATCAGTTCTGCAGGAACTCCCGTAACTCCGCGTTGTTATTATTTTCGTTCCAGAGAGCGTGGTAACCACGACAATACGGCGCTCGCCCCTGCTCTTATCATCGTAACTTGTAATAACTTCACTGGAACGCTACCTGAGCGTTGAGATTTATTAAAGTTTAACTGAATACTGCTGAGACCGAGTCCAGGGACGGATCCAGAGGGGGGGCGAGGGGGGCGATAGCCCCCCCCCCCTAGACGGGCTGTAATTTTTTGTTTTTTTTTACTGCACTTACGGAAGTCTGCATTAACGCATGTTCTAACTACTGTAACTAGACTCTAAAATCTTTTTACAAGTGGAGCCAGGAGCTTGAATTTTTCTTGTAAACAGTTGTCAGTTGATCAAGTACAGTTTTTACCATTATTGTAATGTATGAAAACCACATTTTCGTTAAATAAGAGACCGACAGGGACAAATAAAAAGCGAAAAAAAATCGGCCTTGTGGCCGACAAAAAGGACACTACCCCCACTCTTTTCGGTAAGAATCGCCCCCCTAGAACGGAAGGCTAGATCCGCCCCTGAGACCGACGTCTGTTTATACATAACCTTTTCACTTAAATAGGCCGGAAAACCCGATAAAAATGTTTTACTTCGTTTTTCTTTAGGGGATTCGGTAGTTATACAGAATCCTAAATAGGCTATCTGTACAAATCTCTTTGGTATAAAAATCGGGATCCGGCCGGTATTCGGTAGTTATCACGAATTTGGTGAGAGAATTTACTGAAATAATTTGGTAATTTTTCGATGCCGGAACTATTCAGTATATTTATGGAGATTCCGTAGTTACACAGAATCTCGAATAAGCTATTGGTTCGAAATTATTCGGTATCATGATGGGAATTCGGTAATTTGTTCAGTATAATTTCCAGGATTAGGAAGTTAACCAGGAATCCTGACTTTGTTCCAGTTTCGACGAAAGTATACCGAATATGAATATTGTCCGGTAGTCTTTCGATACCAAAACAATTCGGTATAATAACCGGGATACGGTAGTTATACAGAATCCCGAATATGCTATCGGTCTAACTTATTCGGTATAATAACTGGGATTCGGTAACTTATTCATTATAATTGCCAAGATTCGGAAGTTACCACGAACCTCGAAACTCAGAAGAGGTCGAGTGAAGCACTGGTCGCAGACAAAAGGGGTGATCTGTGATATCATCGATAGTCCTTATTTTTATTTTGGATCCCAAAAAGAATATCTAATCATAAATATTTCGAAAATTCCGCCTGCAGCACTTTTCGTAATATTCTCTATTTTGTGGAAGGGCGCGTCATTTGACGGGGGGTTTAAGTCAGTTTTAGGATTGAGATTTCGAAACATTAAAAGCTAGAATTTGGATGGAAATTAAATTTGGCAGGAAAAAGCCAAACAAAAATTCGCCTGCGGCGCTCACTGTATGTAATTATAGGTAGTATATTCACTAGACTACAGTTGCTGCTGCTGCCGGAACGTCGCTCCACCCAGTTTCTGGAACTTCATAGAGTCTCAGTATTTAATCAAAGGTAAATGATACAAATCTGTAAGAGAAGCAGTTAAATTTTAGCCTAAAAAAAAAAAAAAAAATTGATTTCGAAAATTTTCGCCTGCTGCGCTCGATTTAATTATCTATTGGCTATAATAGATAGTAGCTGTTACTGCAATCATGTTCGGCAATATATTTTCCATGTGGGCTTCGCCAAAACGTCGCCTAATAGTTGGCTTATCGTCGTTCATGCTGCCTTTTATTGTTACTCTTCCTACGTAATCCTTTCTGTTTCACAATTTTAAGCTCGAGTTCTTAGTTCTAGGATTCGGTAAAATTTTTGAGAGATTGGGTAAAATTTTGGCTCTGCATTCCCCCCCCCCCACCGAAAATGCACTTGCGACGCGGAGTAAAGAGAGCAACGAAAAACAACACAAGATAACTTACAGTATAAACACAAACAATTTAGACATAATTTCTAAGTGGGCCTGAAAAGTTCATGAAAAAAATCACGTACTCGATAACCAGGATGACGAGATGTACATAGTAGTGACGCTGACGTTTTCTCATTAATAAGTAGGATCAGTTGAAATCTTGAGAGGCCGGATATAACAAGACCAAAGATTTCGATGGGATCCCAAAAATTCAATACCTAATCCAGACTTGAACATTTTTACAATTAAAATTCAGAAACAGATTAAGGTCAAATAGCTAATAATCTGAGAAAACCATGTTCAGATATGGATTCAGCATGTGTGTTTACCCCTATAAGTCACATCTGTTTTGACGAAAACTTCTTGCCACTTCTGCCAATATCCCGGTTTCGGCCTCCAGAACTACTTGTCCGGCGAAAAAAGAAAGCTGAAAATTGAACTCCGGGTATATTCTTTCCCCAATATTGAACATCTAATCAACTTCAAATAAAAATTTAACTTATAACAAATTTTCCGACTCAGCCGGATTCATGTCTTCTTGTCCTACACCGAACATCTAATCAACTAAATAAAACTTTTAATTTTAACAAACTTTCCGGTTTGGGCCGGATTCCGGGCGAACTACTTGTCCGTCGAGAAAATAGTTTTCATCGTCGTCTTCTGCATGTCTTCCTACCCCTAAATCGAACATCTAATCAACTTCAAATAAAACTTTTACTTTTAACAAACTTTCCGGTTTTGGCCGGATTCCGGGCGAACTACTTGTCCGATGACAAAATGGTTTTCACCATCATGCTCAGCATGTCTTCTTACCCCATAATCGACTATCACATTAGCTGTTTCAAAATCTTTTGTTTGCCCCTTAATTTGAACCCCCTCCCCCACCCCTAAATGTAGGGCTACAAAGCCCATCTACGAACTCGACTGGTCCGACGACCCAACGAATCCTCACACCAAGTTTCATCAAAACATCTCATTCCCTTCGAGAGTTATCGTGCTTACAGACGGACGGACAGACGGACAACTTTTGCGATGTCATAGGTATCCCTCCACTTACGTTTTGGGATCCCAAAAATTAAAGTAAGCAAATGCAAAAATACGGGCTGATTGTCTCAGTATTGCAGCTAGAAAAGATGTCTCTGCTTACCGAGGAAAACTTCGCTTTGAAGTAAATGTGACTGCTGTAACAATAGCACTATCGGCTATTCAAAGTAAGGGAATGCTGATTGCTTCACCGACTGATTCATCCCTTCATTTCAGAGGAAGGGCTTATCTGTGACTGCCATTTAGCGTGGCTCATCCGAAACCCAGACTTATTAGCACATCTGCGAAGTGCTATCTGCAGCCGTGATGGAAGCAGATTCGGCGGACTTCCATTATCTGATATTCCAACTGATGGAATGGATTACTGCGTTTAAGCAAGGTTTAAGCAAGCAACGTCATATTTTTTTTTTAGTTTTACCGGACGAAATTTTATTTTTATTTACTGAACTTCTGTGATACACATGATTTATGTACAAAGCTTTGCGAAACAAACGTCCTGGCGGCGTATACCTTGCTGATGCTTACGCTGATCGCTGACGTGTTGAGGAAAGATAGTATGGGAGAGACATATTTCCGAACGGTAAGTGGCGTTTTAGTGTAGTTTCCATTTATGACTAATTCGGTATTGCGGTCACTCTATACGGTTTTCGATCTTCCGTTTTTTGGGCGTATGCGCACTTTGCGCACTTGTTATTGTCATTCGACTACCGCTTGAAGTTTAACAGAACAGGACTGATCCGACAATCTAGTTACATCACTTATTTACTTAAATAGGCCTGAAAACTCGATAATGTGCTTTGTGCTTGTCCCTCTATACTTGAAATATTCAGCAACTACAGTGGTAAGCCATTGCCGAAAAATAAGTCATATAACAACAAGACCAAAGGTTTCGATGAGATCCCAAAAGTTAAATATTTGATCCAGACAATTGGGTCTTATCTTCCCCAGACTCCTTGAACATTTTTACTATTAAAATTTAGAAACAGATTAAGGTCAAATAGCTAATCATCTGAGAAAACCAAATTCAGGTATGGACTCAGCATGTGTGTTTACCCCTATAAGTCGTCAAAACAGATCGAAACTTCCTGCCTTACTTCTGCCAATTTTCCGGTTTCGGCGGAATTCCGGAACTACTTGTCCGGCGAATTCAGCGTATCTCCTTACTCCTACATCCAACATCTAATCAGCTTCAAATAAAAATTTAACTTGTGACAAATTTTCTGGTTTCAGCCGGATTCCGGGCGAACTATATGTCTGGGTAAAAATTAGTTGCGTTTTTGATCGAAATTTGAAGTTACCTTCAACCTCAAAGGTCTCTGCTTAAATACCGTTTTTGGTCTCCGGTCACAGTTCCTTAGTGCGCTAGCAAGTTCGATGTTTGCTTGAATCGTCGAAGAAACGTCGACCTGGCATCGCCGGAGTCTTAAAAACACTAATTAAGCAAACGGTGAACTTCGACGGCGTTGAAAAACGGAAATTAAGCAACCGGCTAAGCGAACTGCGAACAATACTTCGATCAAAAACGCAACTATTCATTGTCATATACGGATTCAGCATCACTTCTTACCCCTAAATCGGACATCTAATCAACTTAAAATAAAACTTTTGCTTTTAACATATTTTCCGGTTTTGTCCGGATTCCGGGCGAACTAGTTTTTAGACACTTTAAATTACCGCCAAAAAACAGACGAAAGTCTCTGCGAGTCTCAACGTGTGGCTGGACTGTCTGGCACGCAGTCGTGTTTCCGCGACAACTGTGTCGCGGAAAAAGGACTTTAAGGTTCTTGATAGGGAATGATATGATGGTATATTTAAGGGTTACATGATGAGATGTTAAGGGTCGTGGAAATTACCAAATCTTGTTCTGCCACCGAGTGAATTCAGAAGACCCTTGCTTTCATCCTGACTGTTTCCAATCGGCAATCGTCAGTTAAATAAGGGTCATATACATATGTGTAGGGGCTATGTTCGGATATATAAGTTCCGGGTATGTCAGAGGATTGTGTACATAGAGATTACAAGGCACGAGTTCTCTTACGGGTTCATCTATTCTTGCCATCTGAACGAACACGTCTAAAAGTAGCGTGGCTCATCCAAAAAAGTAGCACAAAATGGAAAGCATAGCTTAAGCTTGGACAGGCTCCCTCTGACGAAAAAAGACGTTGCCGCAAGCTCCTACACTGAACAAATTTTAGCCGCGTATCTTTTATAACACGCGGGTCCACGTTTTGTCAAACAGCCATCACCTTCTCAAGCTGCAACCGCCGGAAAAGCGATACGTACTTCACAACCCGAGTAGTTGCTGGGACTAGGAATGCTTCTGAAAAACTCACTTTATCACAAATGGATTTGGACAAATCCGGGTGGTCGAGGGAACGAAGAAATTCCAGAACGAAGCTAAAGCAGTTGACTCCATCTTCATCATAGCTGAAAGGTGCTGTGGTTAGAGAGACATTCAGATTGTTATGGGCGCTTGCCCCTACTTAGAGACGACCCTATGCAGGCACGTCAGTAAATGGAAAAAAAATCCGACACTACGTGGACACGTCGGTAAGTCGAACGACGATACAAAGACACGGCGGTACATCGAACGACACTACGTAACACGACTGTAGGCTACACTGAACGACACTACGCAGACACGCCAGTACGTTGAACGACACTGTGTGGACACGTCACGAACAGGACAAAATCCGACACTACGTCGAAAGCCAAAAAGTGTAATGTTTACGCTACCATTCTCAAGTTTTTCCTCTGTGCTTGAAAGCAAAACAAACAAACAAATCGTTAACGTTGCTCACAATAAGTTTACAGGTGAAACTCAGTAAAATACTGTGAAGCTCAGTGGATCCAACATATATATTTACCCCGTGATTCGCCGTGTGTTCTTACCCCTGATGGGAACCTCTAATCGACTTAAAGTTTAGTTGAAGAACAAACTTATTTTTGTATCATTTGATTGAACTACACTGAATTATTTGGGTTTTGCTAAAGGATTTTTTTTGTTCCACTATCTGCTCTAGTAATGACGTTCAGAATATCTACGGCCGTCCCCATAACGCAAATTCTACTTTGACGCGGACAATCTGAATCTCAATACAAACGCGGCTTTTCAGTGGCAATCAGCTGGTAGCAGGTGTCTCAATTTTTTAACACTTCTTTTCCGTAAATCGTTTTGTCAAGCGTACAACAAAGGGACATTTGCATAGAGGTACCAACAATTCGACAGAGAAAGTTCACTATCTGAAAACCGATTATTCGTGAATAGCGGAACAACGAAGTACCGCATTTTCAGTGAGTATACAAGCCCATTTAAGTGAATAAGCGATGGGTAACTAGATTGTACTATCTCAGCCCTTTTCGGTTAAACTTTAAGAATGAACTTTTACTTTTACCAAATTTTCCGGTTCTGGCCGGATTTCGGGCGAACTACTTGTTCAGCGAAAAAATTAGTTCCAGATATGTCCGTTTACCCCTGGATCGAAGTCAAAACTACTTCAGAATAAAATTTGGTTGCTTACTGACTTTTTGGTTTTGACCGAATTCCGAACGAACTAGTTGTCCGGCGAGAAAATAAGTTTCAGATATGGCTTTTTCATTGGCTTTTTAAACTATTTTTTTATCTCTTGATTTGAAACCCCTCCACCAACCCTAAATATTCAGCTATGGGGCCCATCTACGAACCTAACCTAAATGTTGACCCAACGGATCCTTACACCAAGTTTGAATAAAATATGTCAATCCCTTTAAAGGACACCTGAATGAAGAGTACCAAGTATCATCCTTATCGGTACGACTTCCGCTCACATTGCCTGCAGAAAACCCAATCCAAATACGAAATAGTGTTTCCAAGCTCTGATTTTTGCTCCATTTTGCATCTGTCCTTATTTCAGTACCAAACAATTGTTGAAATGAACAAATGTCTCCAATCAAACGTTCTTCTGGAATATTTCTGAACCAGTTAAGCCCAAAACGTATATCTAGAAGAAATTCCAATACGATCCGGCCAGCGCTGTACAAGATTTGAATGAATTGCGCTTTTTGTCTTGGAGTCTGCATGTGCAAACCTCCAGAAACGAACATCCCTATTTTGAAAACGTCACGCTCAGGAGAAGAATGCTCTCCTCGGCCATGTCTGTAATTGCGTTCTCCATGGTGGGTTCAAGTACGGTTTCATTGTTCAGGTGTCCTTTAAGAGTTTAATGCTAGCAGCCGGACGGACGGACAATTTTACGAAGTCATAGGTATCCCGTCACTTACGTTTAGGGATCCCAAAAAGTAGCTCCTCTTTTATCATCATAACTTGTAATAACATTCTGGAACGCACTCCGCTGTTATAGGCTTGCGTTGCGTTTATAGGCCTGTTCTCAGTCGACCATTGTCTCGGTCTAACATTTGGGCAGGCCAGTTTTCACCCCGTCTCGGAACTATCCGAGTCTGACTGAAAAAAAATCTGGTCAGATTGGTAGTTTCGCAGAAGACGGATGGACAAAGAGAAAACCCTGTTTTTTGTAGGGATTACTTGAAATCTGGCAGTCTTATTTTCTGTCCGGAAAAGAAAGTCCGAGCAGTGAAGAACACTCTTGCGTCTGAATTTCTTTTACCTTTCCAGCGAGTATTTGCTGCGGGACCTCTCGAGTTTCGCCTCCCAATCATCTTTATCCACGATGACATCTATAGGAATATTCAGGAATTCCTTCCATTGTGATGACAACAACACACCGTCTGAACAGAACTCAAATATCGTCCCGCATGAGTCTGTTACCCCAATATGGAGATCATCGCCGTTCCGGAAATCCCTGGAAGGCGATTATCGCACAATGTAATAAATGAATATCACATATATTAAACGGACACTATTCAACAATTCCATTCCGTATCAACCTAAAAGGAAAATATAGAGCCAACAGAGTATTTGTACCCAATAAAGTTCCCAAATTTGCTGGAAAAATTAGGGTTAAATGGATATTGTGTGAGGAAGGAAGTCTGTTTTAGCTAATCCTGTATATAGTGGAGTAGGTCCAGTCTACCACAAACCTGTTGATGCTCTAACCCTTACCTACTCAATTATAAAATAATTTTGATTGGTTGATTTTTAAAGGGCGCCTGAATAGAGAAAAATTAAACATGAGTTTAGGGGGAAATGTTGTTCGGTTGGGCATAAGAAGAAAGTAGCCTACTTAGGAAGAGAGCGCTCTGCAGATGGCCTTGGCCCGTTTCTTGTATGTGGTGTTTTAGATATATGTTATAAACTTCATAAAAAATTGCCAATAACTAAGTGAAATAAGAATGGAGTTATTGGCACTGTCTAGGGAACCGTGAACCGTACTTTATGTCCTACAGGCTACGGAACCGGTAGTTCTCACAGAAATCAAACCATATGAGCTGCGATTCCGGGTTCTGACGTCATTGACTACCGGAAACTTGTATGTGCTGGCTCCCGTTCCGGTAGTAAGTGGAAATCGCTCACGGAAACTTCATCGCACCAGCTTCTCGTCCGGTCGTCTCACGGAATTGTGTACTCGGGAGCTAGGGAGCCGGTAGTTGTTACCGGAAACTGTATAATTGGAGCTTGTGTTCCGGTAGTGTCTACGTGGAATAGAGAACCCATATATTGATAGCTAAGGTTTTGATTGCAATTGTTTGATTGAAAATGACCAGCTCACGGACAAAGATGGCTATGGGCTAGGGTTCCGGTAGGTAGTGCCAAAAAATAAAAATGAACTCACGGACCCATGTCGGTGTATACTAGGAAACCGGAAGTGAGTATTTTTAACTCGTGGAACCAAACTCCTGCGGGCTAGGGTTCCGGTAGTGCGTGATACTTATTAACATCTGCACTAACATGGGACCGTGAGTTCAAAAATATTATTTTTTTGGCACTACCGGAACCCTAGGTTAGGTTTGACCTAGATCCACCACGGTCACAGTGACCGAAAGAGAAAATTCAGGTACTTACTCAAGGAAGGATCCTTCTGTCGGCTTTAGCACAACTGACAAGGGGACAGCATGGTTAGTAAGGGGGGTCGGTACGCTGGAAATTTAATCAATCAATCAATCGAGTTTAATCCGAATAGCTAAAAGCTAGAAAAGGAATACAAATTTACAAAATACACAGACACGCAAGAAACAAATTAACTAATACACTTACAAGAAATTACCAGAAATAAATGATGGAATGAAACTACGTAAAAATTGGGCAGAAGAATTAGCGAGATATGGGGAAAACTTATTGCCAGTATTCCTCTAAATTTAAAGCAATTCTGAAAGCCTGTATTTCCACCTGTTTGACTTCAAGCAGAAGCCAGTGCTGGTCTTGTTCCATCCTACTTATTGTAGTAACTAGCATGAACTGGCTTCTCGGAGTCAAGCCGGCAACGCATTTTTAACCTTTCGGCAAAATATCGCGCCATGCGCCAATTCCGCCACAGAAAGCGTAGTTACCAACGGTTACTGAGCTCCCGAGCCTGGTAAGCAAATAATTGCTATTATTTACTATTTCGAAAAGACTGGAACGGTCGACGTAGTAAGTATTCACAGCCGTTCTCGTACATTCCCTCTGTAGCTCTATCAGCCCAATTCCCACATTGACAACTCTGGCCTCTTCGAACCAGTCCCAGAAGACGACAGAAATTCAAAGCAGAACCAAGGCCTATAATTTCCTCGATACGTTTCTCAACAACCAACACTAACATATGCCCGCCATGAGCGTGTTCCACCCTTCTAACAATAGTATGTGGTTATGAGCTACTACTTTCGTTCCAACCTCGTGAACAGTTACTACGCTCAGAGGCGTTACGAGCCAAAATGTTTGGGGGGGACGAGGCATTTACTGACTGGCTGTTAATTTTTACTGACTTTTCTGCAAAAAAACCCACTGTTTTCACAATAAAAATCACATTTTTGAAAAAAAATCGGTTGATTTTCCGAAAAATCGACCAATTTTCAGAAAAACCGACTGTTTCATGAACAAAAATCAATTGTTTTGACGAAAAATTGACGGCTTTGGGGGGAGGCGTCCCCCCCCCCCGTCGTGACACCTCTTACTACGCTGACCGTTACAACCTCCTCGAAATAGTAACATAGTATCTATTCGCTTAGCACGCTTGGGAGAGTAGTAGGTGCAGTAACTACGATCTCAGTTTGATGGCACGATTAGCCCGTGGCACGAACTTTTGGTGAAAATGTATAAATGCGTTCAAGCCTTGACGGCCAGAATCCGTGACGTCATGCGTAAGAACTAAGGTAAGTAGGCTAGAACAGGCCTAGGCGACCCCTCCCGGACATAACCCCACTGTCTTAAATCCCTCCCCCCCCCCCCCCCGTCGTGACGCCTCTGACTACGCTGACCGTTCCAACCTCCTCGAAATAGTAACTATTCGCTTAGCACGCTTGGGAGAGTAGTAGGCGCAGTAACTACGATCTCAGTTTGATGGCACGATTGGCCCGTGGCACGAACTTTTGGTGAAAATGTATAAATGCGTTCCAGCCTTGACGGCCAGAATCCGTGACGTCATGCGTAAGAACTACGTAAGTAGGCTGCAGCAGGCCTAGGCGACCCCTCCCGGACATAACCCCACTGTCCTAAATTCCTACCCTCCCCCCTGAATGCAAAATATATAGGAAATCAAAAAACCTTTTTAAAAACTGCAGTTGGTACCGCGAGCATTTAAAGATCTCCTTGACACGCGAGTAAACTGAAAACGTGCGACGGCGTCTCGCTAGCCGCTCGCCTATATATACTTTTCACAGAAATATACTGCATTTTATTAAGACTGTATAGGGGGGTGGGTGCCGGAGAGGCGGGTAACCCGGCTAGAACACGCTCCATGTAGCTATCCTTCCTTTCACATTCGTACTCGCGTATCGTCTGTAACCAGCTTATACGCCACATGGGCAACTTCAGTCGGCGAGAGTTCAGCCGCGAGCACCAATCACAGACAATGCGGTCGACAAACTTGGTCATGAGTGCTCACAGGCAGCAAAATGTAGCGTTTCACAATGAGGAGTCATTACGTCAGTGTATGCAAGGGTCCGCATTGATCCTTTCTTCGGGGGTTGTCGGAATTGAAGGTGGCAACTGTGCCGGTAAAAACGGCTTGACAAGCTCTTCAGTAATGTTTTTCACTTAATTTGAAAGGAAAAATTTCTATCAGGTAATACCCTCCACCAAACTGTAGCCATTGTCCTTACCGGAATTCTGGTATGCAGTATGTTGCCCCGCTCAGCTCTTCACTACACACAGGGCATGTTTTCGGCATGTAAAGACACAGTACACGTTGCGAACAGTGTTGGAAACAGATAATGGGATCTAACATCCTCAGTAACCTGAAAAAGGCGTCTAAAGTTCTTGCGGCCGAGCTGACTACGTCGACACATTTAAACCCAGTCTACCCAAATGCCTGATTTTCGAATAGGCTGTGCCAAATGTCATGAGTGGGTCGTAATTTTAGTTCTTTGCTTCTGTACATGGTTCTAGCTGATCTACCTTCCTCTTTGATCTTGGAAGTCCCTCGCTTAAAAGGTTCAAGAATTTTCTTCAATCACGAATCAACAAGCCAGTCTCCAGTACTGGGTGCCCTCGGTCTAACTGAACACTATTAAAAGATTCCCCAGGGATGTTATTCCTAGGGTACAACATCATTGCTCGAAATCCAAGTCCCCTACATTCAGCTCTTAAAGGATTTTAATGTAGATACACTTGCAAATCGTCGTCTCAGGTTATTGACAGTTTTTGGTATTAAAAATCCTTGAGAATCCCGTCATCCCTGACATCCTCCCTCCGGATTTCAGCGCTGAGAGGGTGAGTCCACCAAGAGCGGTCACTTTACCAGTGCCGAAATTACAGCCGCACACACACAGCCACACTCGTTACGTGAACAGCTTTGTGCCTAGTTTCGTAAAATTCTATAATAACAAGAATGAATTGTAAATGACTTTAGTGTTGTTGTTTGTTAGCTTTCGTAATTATATAGTTTTCGTATAAAGTTTTATTGCACGACTATGTATTTGTATGCCATTTTTATACTATTGTTAACCATATAACTGTCGCAAGTGGACATATCTACTGACCGAGCTGTTGTCAGATAAATTTTTATATCTGCTTCTTGTTGTATTATGTTGATGTGACACGAAACCTACTAGTCGGCTTGTCCGTGTTATGGCTTTCTTGAATATAACTGAATTGAAACTGAATCGTCTGTCTAGCATAAGATCCACACTGAACCAGACAGTTTCCTGAATCTTTGTTCCCGTGGTCAAAACAAAAATACACGCTTCAGGCAAGGTGCATAAGGGCGCGGAAGAGTACAAGAGTGAAGAGAGCAAAGAACGGGAATGGCCGACCCGGTTTGAGGTCAATGCAGGAATGCCTCCTTGAAAATATTTTCTAACCGAGAATTCCAAGGACCAGGATGAAGGCAGATTAGTTGGAGTGACATGCTTTGAACATTTCTGTTCTTTGTCATCACAATTTTTATTTGACCACAAAATCATGACAGGGTTCTAAAAGTCAAGTGAGTTGCAGCTGCTGCAGAGAAAACCCTATTAGGAAAAGGGTGGTTACTGTTCCACGCAAAAGAAAGTGCGAGCACGTTCAGTCAAGGGGCTTCAGTGTAATGTATCGGGACCCAATGAAGACTGCTACAAGTGTGGTCATGACAAATATGAAAACAAATATGTAAAATGTCTCCTCATCAAAGACATCTGTAAAGGATGGCACTTGGTTGTATAAGACGTCCACTACATTCACACCGCCTGAACCTGGCTTCTTTGCACTGCCACCACGACCTGCCATTACCACCTACAATTTCAACACAAGCTATCTTCGTCTCTTCTGGGCGCCACCAGCAGCAATTGTTCCCTTCGTAGCACGGACTGTTTCCTCTTCTTTCGGTACTAAGGGTTTCACAATAAGATTGAAATGCTTCACTATGTCTTCAACACCCAGGTTCTCAGTCTCAAAGATCAGCGACTTGCCGTTTTCTGCAAGGAAAAAAGAGGCCTGTAGCCTTATACTACATTTACGGGAAAAAGAACAAAGAAGGGGTTTGAAGGTCCCTTGCAGCCAAAGGCACTGGGCATCCTCGAATGCGGAAGACATAGTTGTCTAGAGGACTAGGTACAAAACTTGTCTCCCTATCAGCATATTCCCCCGCCCCGCCCCACCCAACAAATTTTTTTCATGGCTAAGCTTTCGATACATGTTTAGTATCGTCCTGGAATCATGCTGATTTTCGTTTTTATCACAAGAAGAATTTGAACTTTTTCCACTTATCTGTACATGAATAATGATAGTACACAAACTGATACAGGCTTTTGGGTAAGGGTAATGAAACCTGGTTAGCCTGCAGAATGCTTAGCCTGCAGAATGCTTATGATGAAAAAAAAAAAAAATCACAGGCCTACCGACAAGCAGATTTAGCATGCTGCCGTTCCAGATTTGGTAAAAAAAAATATCAGAAAGTCCACTAGAACTTAAGTAGGTAGAAGTGGTAGAAAGGGACACAAGTAACAAAAGACAAAGACCTACTTACCCAACTGTGCAGTTATCTTAGGTGGACTATCGTCGCTTACAATTTCTGTTTTCACAATGCACTTTAGGTTTGTGTTTCTCACTTTGTCCAAGGAGAAGTAATACAAGCAGTCTCTGCAAGAAATAATTACACTTTATAGCTCTTCTTTTAACATAGAAAGGGTCCACACTTGCCTTGCATTTTCATAGCAGAATGATGGTATAGGTCTCACAAGATGGGCACCTCCATGCAGTTTATGATCCTGAACCCAGATTCTGCCCACTCCTGTTACTGATGGCAAGTGGTTCAGTTACAGGTTTCTAAGTCTGATCACCATTTGATGCTTGAAATTAAGAGGTAAGTATTCCTGTGGTTTATGTCCCTATGTTTTATAATCGAAGTAAAAAAATAAACTAATCGTTTACACCTTTTTTTCACAGCGTCAATAACACGAGTGTAAGTCACGGTGCAAAGTTCACCAAACCCCGAATGCACTATTCTGTGTAAATGATACAAAGATCAATTTTGTGTCCAAGACATCCGTAATGAATACTGGTTCGTGAAGCATTTGCTGATAGAGATAGGTCACTAACAAGAAGAGGAATTATCAATTGAAAAATAATGTGTAAAAAAGAAAATCCTTCTGCTGTGGGTAAGTCACGTTTTTCTAACAGACTTTAAGAACGAGCTAACAGAACTTGGCAATGTATTGATATTGTGACTGAAAGCTAATTTTTTTCTCTGTTTAGTCGTGTATGCACAGTCACTGGAACTTCTATGGTTACTTGGAAAATCATGAATAAGGCTTGTGAAGCGAGTGTAAGTCACAAAACCAATACCGAATTTTCACCCTAGAAGAGAATTAAAACATTTTCAAATTTTCACTCAAATGGCACTACTGTCCGCAAAGAATGGCGAGTTTAACTGCCCAAGCTTGTCCGGGTGTCTGAACTAGCAAACTTTGAACAGAGGGATGGACCAACAGGAAGTAAGGTATTGGTCACTTTGTCTATGGGGTGCGGACCTAACATACAATGTTTGGTACCAATAACAGTCCTGCACTGCCGCCACAATCAGTCCACAACTGATGACTCTTTTTGCTTACTTGCTGATGGCAAAAATAAACAACAAGCTGGAACCTTTGGAAGATAAGGCTGAACAGAAAAGAACTTGAAACATTTCACCTAAATAGAATCTGTAGCACAATTTTTAACAGCATGGCACCAAGATGTTTTCAGCGGTGGCCGCAGAGTTATTTCCGCCGCATCACAAACTTTCAGAGTGACTTTGGGGACTATTTAGGACTTTGCAATGATCTGTCCTCTTAATCTTTTTAGGCACAAATTCTATTATAAAATTTGAGGATAGATCGGTAATGCTTCAGATTCAGAAATGTTACCAGTGGGAGTATGGGTGATCGATTACTTCCTCTTGTTTTTGGTTTTAAAATTTGGTTTATCTTTCTAGAAATGCTCTAAAATTCTAATAAATATAGTACAGTATGGTACCTAGTAGCCTAGTAGAATCTAAAGAGGCAAATAAATGTTACTACAGCTTACCTAATGGGCCTAGCTGGTTCTCTAAATGGGTCGAAGCGGAAAGTAATTTTCTTGACGGGTTTCAGTGATATCGCAGCTACTTCCTTATGAATGTAGCCCAAAACTCCAGCCCCTCTGGTGAGTCTTCCAGAAAATGGTATGGACATTTTAGCTTGAACTTCCGCTTCTTCTTGTTAATGAGGATAGAACAACAGTTTTTTTCCAAACGATTTCAAGAGTGGACATCATTTCGAAAAAAGTGCTAAAGCTGAGAGAAAGAAATATTTTTGGAGAACGCTCTGACAATCTATGTACTTTAACCAAAAAGAAGAAAATCTGTTCATTAACTCAACAACCAGCTCCAGGCCATTTCTGGTCGATAAATCAGTCCAGAGTACTTGTTTTCAAGCTCTTGTTCATGAATCATCACCGTGAAATTAATTGCCAGCCTGTCGTTCACCGTCGTGTCTTTTTCCCTTTCTCGAGTAGGCTCTATGGTAGACCGAGCAATCGCCATATCTTCTTCTTTTCCTCTACTGAATTGTTTGATTCAAGATTTCTTTCAAAAAGAGTCTGACTTTGAATGACCAATTTACAGGGTGACAGCAGACTACTGCAATACAGCTAGTACAGGTAGATAGTTGGCTGTTACTCCGTGCCGTGTTCTAGAAGAATGAAGAATCCGCCTTCTGAAAATCAGGTAGATTAATTAAGCAATTTTTCCAGTTTAGCCCTGAAGGATGTGTGCATAGCTTAGGCTACTGGATACATACTCCATTGTGTGGAGGTGCATGCAATTTGTATCCTTTACTCACCATGCCATAGTCATAGACAGTGACACAAATATTGTTGCATTACTATTTTTGGATGCAAAATTTTACCAGACTGTGTGTGGTGTGTGTGCTTACTTTAAACACTTTAGGTCATCTCAGCCTGGAAAGCCTTGGTAGTCCAGTCATACACAAATCCTCAGTTTTTGGGCATGGGCATGGTACAGTCTACCACAAATCCCTGATTCTTGGATAACCTATGCCAAACGCTGGATATCTCTAGCATTTGCATAGCCTATGCCTAACGCTGGATACCCCAGTCATACACAAATCCTCAATTTTTGGGCATGGTGCCCCAACGTTTGGGCATGCCTGGACGCATGGGCATGGTGCCCATACGTTACGGCACCATGCTCTGGAGTATGGGCATGGTACCCCTGTGAAATTTGGTTAAACTGACACTGGCTACATACCTAAATAGGGTCTTCCTGTCCTAGATCAAAAGATACCTGATTTCACTGTCTATCCAACCTCATTGGACTTTTTGACAACGTGGAAAAGGATTGAGTATCATATTCCAACTACATGGAAAAGGATCTCGAAACCCCATGCTCGTGGTTCTTTCGAGTCCCCATATGAGACTGACGTTGCCTGTGTGGTTAGTCTGGAACCGCGAACTTTACACTTGTTGCGTAGAAGGCTCGCCATCTTAAATGTATTTTGTTGTTGTTTTTATGTGTTGTATGTGTAATGGCTCTAGAAGCCGTAGTCGAAGTTAAATAAATAAATAAAAATAAATAAATAAATAAACCCACTGGGAAAGAAGTGGCCTCAACAAAACTCTCTGTATCTTGAAAGTGCTCGAACATTTTTTAAATTGGAAAATGAGGTTGGATAGAAAGTGAGATCAGGTATCTTCTGATGTAGGACAGGAAGAAGACCCTATTTAGGTATGTAGCCAGTGTCAGTTAGCCGAATATCACAGGGGTACCATGCCCATGCTCCAGGGCATGATGCCCCAACATAGCCTATGGGCACCATGCCCAGACGTTGGGGCACCATGCCCAAAAATTGAGGATTTGTGTATGACTGGGGTGGTCTAGCCTAGGAAAGTCTTTTCTAGCTAAACTTCTGTTTTTTTGTAACTTTCCAGGCAAACTATTTGTCCTGCGAGATGTCTCCTTTTGTCGAAATCAACTTGAATTGGCTTTTAATAATAAAAACGGACCCTTGAATATGACACCACACCCCCCACCCTTCTTAAATATAAGGCAAGAATCTACAAACTTGACCTGTACCTTGGCCTAAAGGATCATCATACCAAGTTCAGACAAAATATCTCAGTGTCTTTGAGAGTTCTTGTTCTGAGAGACAGACAACTTTACTAAGTCAAAGATGATTACTAAGTCAGAAATTGTATGTCTCTCCTTTGACAAAAGTATCCCGCCAACTTACATTTTGAGAACCCAAAAATAGCTCACCTTTCTCAGACCAGAGTACACACTCTCGAATTTTGCAGTGAAAATTTTAATTGAAATTTTCATGTCATCCTCACAGTCAAGAGGCAAAATCTGGTTTAACAGTCATTAGTCCCAAAATATTAAAATTATACACCTTTTCTTTGTTTTGAACCTGCTTTAAATAGGGTTTTCTGGTCATTGGTCAGCTGAATTTTATCTAGTAACATTCAGCTAACATATCCATTTTACACTATTTAATATGATTGGCAGTCAGCTTGTGCTTTTGAATTTGTAGGGGTCCTGTCTAAATTTGTCCAAGCTGGTTTTGTTTTTACTTTTAACATACGAATCTAGCTTTAAAAACACAACTGCACTTTCATTCAAAAATTTGTTCATACCAATGATAGAAGGACCTGAGATGGTACTGTTACGTCAGCCTGTCTTAGCACCTGTAGGCTATATATATATTTTCTTGTGTAACCCAGTTACCGCTAGCCAATGCCACTACTTATCTGTTCATTTAACTCTCTCTCTCAAACAAACTAACATCAAATTTCTAAAATTTCATGAATCCAAGATGGCTGATCCATAGTGCTATGTGATGTGAGTATGAGAAAGTCTGAGATTGTTTCATTGGATGTCAAATCAGGACCACAGATCAATAATCTTTTGAACAGTTTTGCTTTTTTTGTTCTGTTTCTTTTGCACCTCCAGTTGCAGCCAGGGTATGGCAGCTACTGCATCACCAATGATTCTTCAGAGTATCCCGACGAAAGGAGAACTAGGCTTTCAAATTAGCCTATCTCTATTGTACCCAAATCACTCCGTGTTTTGCCATTTAGATTTGTTGAAGGAGGGAAATTATCTGCCTGTATTTTTTTTTGCATTTTTAACACTAAATTACTACACAGAATTTAATATTATTTACACAGTACTCTGCACTCAAAATTATTTCAAGGTTCGAACCAGAGAATGGTTTAAAAGAGCAATAGGCAATAGCTGAATATCTTGGCAATGCCAGTAGTCTTGATAAAGGGATATTGGGTTCTTGGGTCAGTCCATTATGTCTAGCCTTTAACACTGATGAGACAGTTGTTTTACTGTTTAATTACAAAGGAAACAGACGTTCAATAAATCTATCGGGTCCTGAAGTTCCTTTCGCTAGGAGACCTGGGTATGCCTGTTGGAGCGAATCTGAAAGATACTGCAAACTAGCACTGAAAAATTATGCTCGAAAGAGATCTGAGTAGAGCACACCCATCTCAGTTATATAATAGCCTAACAGTTCCTCGCCTACTCGCTCTTGATCCTGTTTGGTCTTTTCTTAATTGTGGTAAGAGGAAGCAAGTTCACCGCCTTTATTTTAAATTTGCAAAGTATTTGATGGGACTGCCAGCGTGGACAAGTAATTCTTTTCTGCAGAGAAAATATCGACTGGTAAACCCCGTGGGAGTTATTGAGAAGCGTTTTAGTGATTTCTCTACTGAATGTCAGGGAGTCATTCCATCTTTGGTCATTTCTGTTTGTTCCAGGTTCGTAGTTATCGAAGTATGTTTTTTCCTTTCCGTTGTTTCTTTTTCTTGTTTTTTACTCCGTCTTTTCTGGGCCTCTCCCAGTTTTGTTCAGTGATGGGTTATAAATACAATGATGATGATGATGGTGACTTTTTTGTGGGACTGGTATGAAACCTTTCTTTCATTTTGTTTGGCTAGAAGATAAGGCAAGTTGTCCCTCTGGTCTGTGTCCAGGTAAGGCAGCTAAGGATTGACTAACAGAAAGAAATTGACTAGAAGTAGGGGTAGACTGCAGTGACACAAACACTGCATCTAATTCCAAAAATTAACCTGTTCTTCTCAACATTTGTTTATCAGTCAAGAACCAAATTGTTAAACACCACCATCCTTCTCAGTCAGTTAGCTGAAGGACAGATTGTTTGTCCTGCTTTATCTTGAATGAATAGAGTCAAGCTTGTGTGTTGTAAAGAAAACTGCAATGCAAACAATCTGTAGATTTAATATTGGCCAGAATTCTGCCCATAAGTTTTGCTGGTGTCACAAATTTGCTTCTTCAGATTTAAATGCCTATTTGTACCTTGGGCATTGCAGCTTGGAGCAAAATAAGGATTTCTCCTGTAGAATTCGCTCTGTAGTTGACTCTGTTTGGTTGGTACGTATGATGGTTTGTATTTGTGGTGAACCTTCAAACGTTGATACTGGTATCAACGGCATCCCATTTCAGCCTCCACTGGATGTCTGCCCACTCATCATCAACAGTATTTTTTAAGGATTTAGCTGTTTCACAATTTACTGTTTTTCGGAGAGGGAGTTCTAAATGGTATTGCTCTGGTAGAGAAGAACTGGTGTCCGATTGTGTCCAAGCGTTTTGGTGGCTGGCTTTGGTGCAAAAACTTTGCGAGACAGTTTTCGTCTGTAACCTCTGCAATTGCTGATTGTACAGGTGAACCTTCAAGTTGGATCGTTTTTCAGGCTCGCTTCTGCACACGTTCAAGGAGGAATTTATCCTTTTTGCAGAACTGGCGACAACCATACCAAACTCAACCCTTGGCCTGACCATGGATTTGTATAGCTTAGATATGACGGAGGGACTACGGCTTGTGAAGGTCCTACAGATATTTCCAAGGACCTGGTTTGAACTAGATGCAGAGTGCTTTGCATGCAGATCAATCTTGTTGTCAATAATGACATCATGGTCCTCTCATGAGTGACCGACTCCAGGTTATATCTATGGAATATTTCTCTGTCCCAGGGCTGCTTACTCAGCTCAGTCTAGTCTACTGAATGCAGAATTAACGTGAGATCCTGTCCTCATTCTGCGGATACAAAAGAATTATCTTAAACTGAACCTGTAAGCAATAAGGATGTTGCATCCCCATGAGTAGCTTTTTGTTGATGGTGGTGTTTATTTCCTGGTTATGAATTCTAGGGTGCCCCACATTTGCGTGCACCAGTCCTCGTCAAGTCGCATTTTGAACCACCAAGGTGTTTCGCTAGTCACAGTTGTTCCCGACAGGCCGCTCCATACAGGAAGAGCTCGGTTGCTGAAGAAGTGCTGGCGAACACGAGAGGAGCACGATCGTCGGAACTTCTTCCGGAAATGGCCCAAGTCTGTAATTGGCTATCAGGAGTTAAGGGGGTGGGGGAACAACTAGAGTTTAGTAGTTTGAAGGTCCCCTCTCTTCCTTTGGTTTCTTAGTAGTGGAATCTTTAGTTTCTGCAGGCTGCGGATGGATTTTGTGAGCCGCCTCTAGCCGCCTTCAATTAGCTTCTTGTCCTGTTTATCGGAGGCTCATTTTACTGCTCCAACTTTCTTGCCGTGCAGGCTCCATGAGCAACTATTTAATGTTTTGTTTTATTTTTCAGGGAACAGATATGTCATTGCCGCCAGCAAAAAAAGGGAGAACCTCAGAGGATTTTCTGAAGTTCTGCAAGTTTATTTTGGACTATGAAAATTATGATGCAATTCGACGTGATGTAAGTCTACATTTTAATTTATTTGCGAATGGAAAAAGTAGCAACAGCAGGATCGTCTGTGAGATCGCTTCTTGAGATAAATGCTCCGTAGTTACCAAGTGGTAACAAAACCTTTAATATGTAAGCTGTAGTTACAGTGTCAGAAGTTTTTCATAGTATTTCATTTATATTTCTTTCGTCTATTTAATTTTAAAGTGGATCAGGCCATTTGCTGCATCTTTCTATGAATTTCTTCATTGAAACTGTTCCCCAGAAATCCATTGTCCTAGTCTTCGACTATCTTGTTTTTCATGCAACAATATTGTACAGCAAGCTCTCCCGCTGTCGACCACTACCATGGCTTGGGCCATGCCGAGGAACCTTTCACTAGCCACCTGAAAACACCTTCCGAGAAAGCTGGAACAGTTTCAAGAGTGCACAAACAGTTACAATTCGATTTGTTGATCATAGACCCCGACGCCCCGCCACATATCTTGGCCGTTGCTGAAACTGAAACAGCTAAAACGCACATACGAAACGGTTGCGCGCCGATCGTCGACGCTGATAAATTGGCGGCGGCGATTCGCTTTTGTTCCGGCGTTTGCGTAACAATTTTGGTCCAGGGAACCACTGAAGTTGAATTCAGACTCAAGTCTTCTGATTCGAATTTTTGCTTGAACTTTTTGCACTGAGATAACTAGTGTTTCCCTGTGCCCAAGCTAGCCTAGCACCAGCCTCCCAATAAGATAATTGAATTACTGAACTCAACGTGGAAAAACCAACCAACCCAAGTTCCAGAACATATTTTTTGCCAGCAAGAGTTTCAGTAAAGCAGCTACTCCAGTCGAGCTGTTGAGGAAGCTGTGGCTTGTTTTTGATGATTTTTTTTTTTGCACTTGTGTACGCTTTGGTAAACGTTAATTTTACATGGAGTAATAAAGAAATAGAAAACCGCGATTTTCGGGGTTTTTTCTTGATCAGCTAATTGTCCCTCTAGGATGATGTGCGAGGGATAAATATAAATAAGAAAAATCACGGTTTTCTATTTCTTTCGTAATGAATGGTCAGCTTGGCTTCAAACCTTATATACATGGAGTAATGTAATGTCGAGTAATATCCAACTCGCAACTAGGGCGGCAGAAGTAAGGACAAGTTCTCCTATTTAAACCACCTATATACCTCCTCCTATTCCCCAAAGGAAGACCATCGGCCCGTAGACTAAGAATTAATGTTAGTTCTTCCTAACCCATTCCCAATTTAAAATAAATAGTTTCCCCCCATGTCTCTCTTGCCCTTGCGTAAAACCTCAGGGAAGCCGAACTACTCAACAGACCTTGCCAAACTCTCGGTCGTGCTTTTCTGTTCGGCCTGAAGAGGAGTCTCATAAAGGGTGGGAAGCAGAAACATCATTATTTTTGCCGGTTACTAACCTTCTTATGTTCCTCAGGAGAAATTAAGGTCGAGGTCTCGCAGTCCACCCAACAGCTCCGAAAGCGGGTTTGAGAGTTCAAAGTCAGATCGACCACGTTCATCCACACGAAGGAGAGCATTGCGACCAGAGTCACCGGTACAGAAACGTGTAGTGAAGAGGTCGGCACCAAGTCTCAGTGTTCAAGCCAAGGAGATTGAAACTTCATCGAGTAGTACAGGTAAAAACCATTCAGCTCTGTTGGCTTCGCCTAGTTAAAGCACAGGCTATACAAGAAATTATTATCTGTCTCTATTTACTCTTTCAGACCATTCCCAATCTCGAGAGCTTGTACAGTGATGATTCTCCTAAATATCTTTTGTATGGCACTTGCCTTTCGGTTCCATATACGGATAACTTTTCCGTCGGTCGGTCCGTTGATCGCGAGTTAGGTATTTCCAGATGTGCTAGGACGATGAAACTTGGCAGGTTTATTAGGGACCCGACTAAACTAATTTGGAAACAGTCACTTCCCCGATCCGATCGTCGTTGTGGGAGTGGATGTAAGGGCAATCCGTAATCGTGAGGTATGTATAACTTTGAATGGGGATCGGATCGTGATGAAACTTGATATTTGGAAAGGCCTCATGTCGCAGACGTCACACTTCAAGTCTGGACGGGATCTGGTGACTTTGGGGGTAGTTGGAGGGGAGGAACCGGAAATCGTGTGACACGTTCAAAGTGGAGTGATCGGGATGAAACTTTGTAAGAAGAACAAACACAAACCCTAATGCATAGCTGATAGGACTGAACAGGTCCATGGACTATGGTGGAGTTGGAGGGGGGAGGGGATTCTGGTGATCCTGAGTTAAGGTACTTCCAGATGTGCTAGGACGATGGAACTTTGCTGGTACATTGTAGACCTGACAAGATCGACGTTGAAATAGTCACTTCCCAGATTCGGTGAGGGATGGAGGGAGAAAGGTCGGGAAACTTGAGGCATGCATAAATTTCAAACCGGTGGTCAAAATTAACGAAACTGAAGAGTACTCTGATGTTTCTCGTGTGTGCCTCAAGGGTTTTGTGTACAAACGAATTCCTAGTCCCCGTACAGTGCACATCTTGACCGCAAAGTGATAAAAATACGTTTGACTAAAGGATGCATTGGCATGATCTACAAGGGCCTATTACCATCTTTGCCTCACTGGTTTCGCTTACAAATAATTCCTTAAAGTACCGCTTCTTAATCGCAAAGTGCGAAAAATACTTATGACCAAAAGATACATTTAAGTACGAAAAATACTTATGACCAAAAGATACATTTCCGTGATCTCCAAGGGCCCGTGATCATTTGTGCCTCAAGGTTTTTGCCTACAAATGAATTTCTAACCCCCTGAAGGTGCGCATAATTACCGTAAAGTGCAAATACAAACTTTCGAGGAAACGGTACATTTGCGTGATCTCCAAGGGCCTATGCACATTCGTATCAGAATAAACCCACAAGTTGACAAATTCCCACAGTCATCCTCTAACCCAGCTTTACAAGTGCCATGTGAGCTTCTAGCTCTTGTCTTGGTTCTTAGTAAACTTCGACAAGCATAGGCATTGCTTTGCGGCTTTCCAGTCTAGCATGGATATATCAATCATAGTTGCCTAAAGTCAACGTGAGTTTCCTTGATGAACACCAAGTGCGCATCAGAAACTCACATCTAGGGCATGTGTTCTCTAATAATTTGTGTGCTCCAGTATTATGATGCCCTTGAACTCCAGTCGGGTTTCATTTTCGAATAACAGTCTCTTTTGATGTTGACCACAACATTCTCACTGGCAGTCGCAACGTTGTAGGCTCTGCATCAATTTCCGAGGGGACAGTCTAGAAGAAATTACTCATTTAGAAGAAGGTCGCTAAGAATCATTGCCGTAGGATGATAGTGCGATTCACAGTGGTCCAAGAAGGAGAGCTTGGTTTTACGTGAGATAAATCCGCATTCCTTAATCTCCAGAGGGAAAACTCTTCGTAGCATGTCCAATTTCCGTCGGTTCGTCTTATCATTATCGTCCTGTTGTTTTCTCAGACAGGCATTAGCAGTCATACACAAATCTACAGTTTTTGGGAATGGTGCCCAATGTATGGGCATGGTGCTCATACTTTGGGGCACCATGTCGTGCAGCTCCCCGCCCTTTAAAATATGATTCTGAATCCAACAGATTGTGTGGGGGTACCATGCCTTTTCTGCAGGGCGTAGTGCCCCGACGGGCTTGGCTAGACGTTGGGGCACCAGTCCCAAAAAATGAGGATTTGTGTATCACTGGGCGTTAGTCGAATTTGTTTGATCTAGGCTAAGCAGAACCTTTAATTCAGGTTCCTCAAGAGCTGCCACTACAGAGTCGATCTCTATTTTACTGTGAAAGGGCAAATGACTGCAGTATGGGCATAAAGAAGAACTCTTACAGACAGCGTGTAAGGTCAAGATCGAGAATACCGAGAGCGTAAAAGAATACCAAAACAAAGGAAGTATTGACGGGGATGTTTCATGAAGAAAGTATCACGATGTTGCTCTTGAGGTCAGCCGAACACGACTGCATTTCCCTAAAGGCGTATTCTCGCCGTTCCCCCAGTGCTCCTCGGGGAATTAAAGGGAACGGCGAGAATAGAGGGAGTCACTCCACGCGGACTTACAGAAAGAGCGAGAACACTGGGAACGCTCCAAAATGGATTTTGTTCGAAAAATAAATATTAAGTTTACGAAATTAGTCTGGATCCACTTTATTTTTGGTTTCGTTTATTCTGATTATTTTAGTTAATCTTAACATTGCTCCAACACCAGCAAAAATTGATTCCCCTCCAAATCTGAAAGGGAGTCCTTTTTATGGCACTTGCCCTGCGGCCAAGTGCCATATAGCGATCGCAATTTCTGTCCGTCCGTCGGTCTGTCCAGGTTTTGCTAGTTCGGGCAATTCCACATAAGCTAGGACGATGAAACTTGACAGGCATATCAGGGACCCCAAATCATTAAGTTGGAAATAGTCACTTCCCCCATCCGAGCACCGTGGAGGGAGGGAGAATCCGGAATCTTGAGGTATTTATAACTTATGAACGGGTGATCGGATCTCGATGAACTTGATATTTGGTATTTGATATTTGGAAAGACCTCATGCCTCAGACGACCCATTGTGACTTTTGGGGGAGCTGGAGGGGGCAACCGGAAATCTTGGGAAACGCTATGAGTGGAGGGATCGAGATGAAACTTGGTGGGAAGACACCTAGCAAACCCTAAATACGTCATTTACATAACCGAGCCGATTCGGTCACTTTTGGGGAGTGGAGGGAGGGGGAATCCAGGATCTTGAGGTATTTATAACTTTTGAACGGGTGATCGGATCTCGATGAAACTTAATATTTGGAAAGACCTCATGCCTCAGACGACCCACTTAAAATCCGGACCCGGTGACTTTTGGGGGAGCTGGAGGGGGCAACCAGAAATCTTGGAAAACGCTATCGAGATGAAACTTGGTGGGAAGAATTGACAATACCGATTTTATGAGACCTAGGTTGTTTTTTACGGTTCAGATTGGATCCGGCCAGGGTAGAAGGAGGATGAACCGGAAACCGGAAATTTGCAGATATGCTTCGGTTGGACTCAAACTTGAAGAGTGAGAAGAGGCGATGTCAGGGATACAACGTCTATGTATCCTAGTCGTACTTGGCCAGTGTGGAGAGTTAGATGGGGAGTCCCGGAAATTGTTTAGCTAGCATAGGGGTCAAACGAGTGGAGGGATTTGAATGAAACTTGAAGAGTAGAGATACGATGTTCCCTAGATGACATAGTTTAGGGTCCGGGCCGGATCTGAACAAGGTGAAGGGGAGGTGCCGTATTTTCGCGAAAAATGCTCAACTCAAGCGAAACGTGATAGCCGGTGGGAGAAGATGCTTTTGGTGATCATTTTAGGTGTAACTAGGTATCCTATTTCTAGGTCCGATCCTCGGAGGTTGAAGGGGGTATTTTGTGACGTTCTCATCTTCTTTCTTGCCTACGTGCCTACTCGTAACAAGTGCCATATGAGCTCATAGCTCTAGTTGATAATGGTTATGGTAGTCGGAGCATTCCCCGTCCGTGGGGACTCGCGAGAATACGGGGATTGACTCCCCGGGACTAACAAAAACGCGGGGACTCCTCAAGTTGAGTCCTCGGGGAACGGCAAGAACACGCCTTAAGTCTATGCGCCTGACTGCCTCATTCTGACTCGAAAGTCTGTTTACCTCTCTCGTCACTATTCGTCTACAACGTTGACCGGATGAGTTCGGACCTAACCTGTTTCCCAAATTGCATTTTCATTTTTTTCCTTCTTTCAGAATCAGATACTGAAGCTGAAGGATACAACGACGTTACTTGCTACTGCGGCAAACCTTACGCCGGTCGGCCCATGATCGAGTGCACAAATTGCCTCACCTGGCTGCACATTTCCTGTGCCAAAGTGAAGCGTACGAACATTCCCGAGATTTTCATATGCAGCCAGTGCACTGGCCACGAGTCTCAGTCCCCAGATCACACCATGCCTTCGAACCGGTCTTTCAGCGGATCCAGGAATGTCCGCAATAGAGCTGGTGACCTTTGACCGCGGTGGACTGCTTTTTGTTTTCAGAGAAGTTTGCGTTACGTTAGTTATGCGATGATGTTCTTTCGTTTAGTGCACGTATTACAGATGCGCAAGTAGTGAAGTACCCGGTACGTTTTACTGGTTCTCCAGGTGCAACTTTTTCGGGGTTTCAGCTAATGGCCCTTTGACGTCCACCATCTTATGAGACTCTGCTTCCAAGTCCAAAAGAAGAGGTCAGGCTACATACAAATATATGATCTACCTGTACCGCCTTACAGAAAATGAGACCCATATCAGGATCCTATTGGATCGAAACAGCAAGGCTCCTCATCTTGATGAAACAATTCCTTGTCAGTCACTGATCTATACAGTAATTCCTTCTTATTTCCCAGAGTCCTTCGCAAGTTGACATGACGTGACCATATTCATTTAAAGCACGCGATGTGGGAAACGAGCAAAAATCCAACCCATTCCCTTCCTAACAGTTGTTATCGCGCTTTGGGTTTTCACGGATTGGTGCTGTCACAGTCTCCGCACGACGACGTCCTTACGACATGAATCTTAATTGAGACAGTCATCAGTGATGAACCGATAATACGGAAATGTCTACTTTAAAACTATAGTATAGGTGAGCCTCTTGTTAGTTGACTTTCAACAGTGCAGTTTTGGGCTAAATGGCAAAACGAAACTTCTGAACAGACTTTTATATATTCTTAAGGACCCTTGGTCAGCTTATTTGGCTGACGGATAGGTTCCTTTTTTCACAGCAATTGTGTGACAAGGGCACTGTTGAAAGTTAACAAACGTCGAAGAAGCACACCTCTACTGTAGAATATTGTTCTATTGTAATGGCACAGTAGTATATGCAGTTGCAGGTTCGGTACGCTGTCTGACCATTGCCTTAATTTGACAGCCCTTTGAGTCTCGCAGCTCCGATCGCTCGGTAATATGTGATAGAGGATTTTACTATTGCAAATCTGTAAACAGTGTTTTCGCAAGGACCCATGATAAGTGTTTTGTAACTTGGCTGTTCTCTGGGCTTTCCACTATTTACCGTTTAAAAGATCTTCTTCCCCCGCGACTTAAGATGAAAGTTTGGCGTGGTGCTAATCTAAGGGCACAGTAGAGTTATGCCTTTTAACTGCAACGAAAAATTTGACGAAATTCAAGCCTAGCGAATATTCATGGCTTGCAAAGGATAATTTAAAGGACCCGTCGTAGCTGTAATTCCAATGCCACCTACTTACGTAACGGATTACTTAATTCTTAAAACTGAAGACCCAAATTTCGTATTTTACGTTCTAAATCCGGTAACGACACCTCTTTGCACTTGCTATTTTCCATGCGCATTATGCCGTCGCCAAGTGTTCGCGTATCATGCTCTTGATGCGCAAAACCGTTTTTCTGCATTTGGCTGAGTTTTTGGGAACATAGGAAAAGACTTATAACGGCCTAAGCTGTGGATAATTTTTTAAAAGCAGAGCCTAGTCTTAAGCTCCGTTCACAAGCATGCCTAGCCAGGCGCAGATTGCAGGCCAGGCACGGAGTTACAGGCTCTGGAACTCGGTGCCTGGCTACGCCTGACCACGTGTCTAGGCATCAGTGCTTGGCGAGGCATGCTTGTGAACGGGGCTTTACAGTTTTCAAATAGTTTTGAATATATGAACATAAATGGTAAATAGTGTGAGGTGTGCTTCAAGTAAGCACAGATGTCTAGGCCCGTGCCTAGCATCACCGTTCACACCCATGCCTAGGCACAGATTTCGGGCCAGGCACGGAGTTACAGGCTCTGGAACTCGATGCCTGGCTAGGCCTGGGCACGTGTCTAGGCATCTATGCTTGGCTAGGCATGCTTGTGAACGGGGCTTTACAGTTTTCAAATAGTTTTGAATATATGAACATAAACGGTAAATAGTGTGAGGTGTGCTTTAAGTAAAAAACACGTCAAATTTAGGCCATCCACTCTAACTTGTCTTAATATTTTGCTCAGTTGCTTTTGCGCCCTACAGCGGCTAAGATATACGGAGTTGTTAGTATTGCAACAGTTTTGAATTATTTTCGTTGTCGTTCAAAGTGTTCAAATAGACGAAACAGAACAGCCAAAAATAACCAGCAGACTTAAAAGCGAATTCGATTCCATTCTTTGTTTAAAAACAAACTGAAACTTTTGTCAGTTTCAGATGTAAAAAAAAAAAAAACTAATGCATACCGAGTTTCGGTATGTGTTCAAAGAAGCATACTGCACCTTTGGTGGTATGAGAGAACCGTTTTTGTTTCTTCCCAGTGATCAAATTAAGTTTCTATGTTTGGAGCTCGTAAAGCACCATCTAGTGGCTTCGATCCCTGCGCGTCATTAATCGAAAACCGAGGAAAGTTAAAATTAACGAAGAAGAGCGACGGGAAATCTAGTGGATAGCCAACTATGAGACACCACATCATGGGTCCTTGTTTTTTGTTTTTTTTAGTGATTATCCATCGGTGATGTTTGTTATGCGGCGAGGATGCTGTGATTAGTACTTCATAGTGTAACTGGTGAAAAAGATACATATATATACATAGGCGCGGACAATAGTGTATAAGTATTCAAGAGATAAGCTCTATGATTAAGTAGCCCTTCAGCCCGAACTGACTGTGAATCATATTTGATGTTGGCAAACGGTTAAGTCGGCTGCGATTCAGATCGCTGGTTCGTTTTTCTGGTGTAGCTTATTATGCGCGGCCCCTGACTTTTTTTTTGACTTCATGAAAGAAATGGAGAAATTCGATTAAATTAATGCTGCGGAATATATATTTGTATCTATATATGTAGAGCCGAGCGGCCAGAGACGCGCCGTTTATATTTATAAAACCGTTCAAGGGACGACCAGTTCCGTTAGTAAATGGAAAATATAGACTTCTGGTGTGACTTCACGGGCCACGCATAATAGGCTGAGGTATAGACGACACCCTTTTTCTAGCTAGAGCCGGAAGAGGACCTTGTCAATAAGAGCCGAAGTATCACAAGAATAAATCTCATCTGACTTAATTGTTTAGCGCCATCCGATAAAAACTTACTAAGATTTACCCATTAGAATATTTTTTGATATTAGGCTGAGTTAATCGTCTCGTTTTCGCAAAATTGAAATCTCGTCGGGTCGGGTCAAATCTGTTTGCGAACATTGGTCGTTCAAAAACGTTCATAGGCAGGCTGGGAACGAGTGTGTATTTATGATCCGTCGAAATAGATGGGTTGCAGTTTGCGAACTTGTCTCCCGCTGATCTTTCTATTGTTCGCACGGTAGCTTGTGAATAATTTTGCATACATACCCGTCCAATGGTCGAATTATGCAATCTGGCTCGAAAATTCGCCACTGCATTAAAAGCATTAAGCTCATCCTAATTTTGTATCTGTGGGGACCCAGTCAAGACTAAGCGATTTGAAGGCAGTCTTAATGCCCAGGTTGGTTTTGGTAAGGACATCCTGGCATTGTTTTGCAGCAATCAGTCGTTCTTGATAATACGATGCCTGTTTACTAAATTTTTCCTACGTTTTGAGTTTAATATTAAAGGGATAAACTTGTAGATCTTTCAACAAGCTGTTTGGCGATTCACAAGCTTCAAGAGCCGGGAGCGTTTAACTAGAAATTCCTTCGACTGCGAATCATATTTTGAAGGTACAAAACGAATAAGTCAGCTACATTTTATTTATAGCTGTATTTCGGCCCTTCTTGGCAAGGGTCCTCTTCAGGCTCAAGCTGGAAAATGAACTTCGCCAAGAAGGGCAGAAATATAACTCTAATAAAATGTAGCTGACTTATTCGTTTTGCACCGTCAAATATAAGCGTTTAACTGACCTAGTTCCAGACATCAGTTGCGTTTTGTTAATCTCAGTTCTCTTATAAATTAGTGTTTTTGATGGACGAAGGACTATTGAGAACGAGAAACGGGGACTCGAGAAGTGACTAGCCAACTATCTTCTCGATTCTGCAGAATAGTGAAGGTTTTACCGTTCCCATTTTTTGACAAAAACGCAAGAAAAGAAGAATACGCCGCTCATGAAATTTAATGACGAATTGCCGCCAGATGCGCTAGAGGAACAATAACAATCACACGCTAGATCTTGGTATAAGAATATGGAGGGCAATAAGCGATTAGGCTTTCGGCACACCCAGTCGCGCATTAGCCCCGTGGAAAAGTTTGCAGTGAAATCGGAAGCCAGAATTGAGCTTGACAGAACAGAGTTGGGTACACTGTAAACAAAAATCTTGCAGTATTTGCTCCTAGGATTAATCTTGTCTCTAGAAAGATAATCTTGTCTCTAACTCTGATTAATCCTGTCTCGGTGAGACAAGATTAATCCCAGTAGCAAATACTGCAGTTAACTTAAACAGTTTAAAACATGGCCAGACCTGAGAGGAATTGAAATGGCCAAATAAACCTGATTAAATCAACACCAAGAAGCAGCGTGGCATTATTAATTTGTATACTGGCGCGTCTAGCAGCAAAAAACGAACTAATCCGGAAGGAATTTATAGGGGACGTGTTGGCTTCATTGTATTGAGAAAGAGGAGAGTTTTTAGGAGGATTGCGAAGAGAACTGAGATTAAAAAAAAAAAAAAAAAATGCTGCCTACAAAGCCCCTTTCATAGGTAGAGCTCAGTCGCTAGCCGACATCTACTGCTCAGAGGCGTCATTTGGAGTGAAGGGGATAGCTTTTCAAGGGGAGTGCTGACTTAGAACAATGCCGTTGCCCACCCCTCGGTTTCCGTAGAGTGACGCCTTTGCCTGGCAGCAAAGAGACGGGTAGCGACAATGCTCTTGAGAGCCTGGCTGCTTGGGCATGAATGCTGGAAAGAAACGCTTGTGAAAACTTACGAGAGTATCTTCTCCGGTAGCGTTTCTGTACTCTTGATGACTAACTCTTCGTGCAGATGAAGAATTTCCGGTTCCGCAGCGAAGAGCCAGAAACGTCACGACAACAAACGTTGTTGATTAGTTTACACGTTATTTGAATCAGTTTTGATGTTAGTTTGGGTGACGTTTCTTGTTCTTCTCGGGGTTCACTGGCAAAGTGACTTCGTTTTCGGACTTCGGTCATATAGAGCATTAGCTTGACCAGACGATTAGGGTCGGGTGCTCGCGGGCTGAAACTCCTGCCCAGATTTTAGGCACCGCCATCAATTCCATATGGAAAAGTTGTAGACCTTTTCAACATGGTGATGGAAGTACAGAAAATCAGGCCGGGAAATCCTAATCGTGGTTTCGTACTATAACAGACGCTACCGAAATTATTGGAGATCAGCGGGGAGTTGCTTTGTCAGGAAATTTGCTTGGAGGCCAGGGTTTGCGTTTGTGATTTTCCCATAACTGGTTTTGGTTTCGTCTTAGTGTTGCGCTCTCTAATTGTGTAGTATGTGACACGCTTGTATACTCTATATGACTAAGTCCGAAACACGCCAGTGACCATCAGGAAGAACGAGAAACGTCACCCTAACGATTATTCAAATCATTTGTAAACCAATCATCAACGTTTGTTGACAGCTGTGGTGACGTTTCTGGCTCTTCGCTTTCTTCACCGGCACGATGAGTTAGTCATCAAGAGTATCGCGGAAGGGGGCTGAAGAGGTTCTCAATTTCTGTCAAGTCTCTGCGAAAAATCAGGGATATCTTCAAGATTTGATCCGCGCTCGTGTGTGTTGAACTCTGTGTCGTTGAAACAACTTGAGCCACGTTCGATTTAGCCTTGTCCCGGTCTTGTCTCAGTCCTGTCAGCCAAATGCTGTTTTATTTAACTGCCTTGTCCGCTTAATGCCGTTTTATTTGTCCTGTCAGCTGACCATTGTCAGTGCCCTGTCAGACAGGACGCCGCGAATGGTGACATGCTCCCGGAGAAAGTTTTGGTCCTGTCTCGGGTAAATTTCTTGACTGCGTTTTATTTGCGATGCTTGTCCGCTGAGTCATTCACCTGACAGGGCTACATAAAACGGGTTGAAACTGTGACAAGGCAGTAACAAGAAGACAGGACCGAGACACGGAGGACTCAAATCGAACTCGCAAAGGCCCTTCGAAAGTGAAATACCTGTCACGATCGCAAGCAAATACATATGCCCATTTTCTGTCTCGAAAGAAGGAGCAAGGGACCTGAAAGTGGCGCAGGTCTGTGTTTTTTTCTTGACGAGCCGTGCAAAGATTGTGTTTCCAAGAGGCATGTTTCTTCAGTTCGTTTGTTAACAATTTTCTTGTGATACGAGACGAATGAACTTGAACCCAGAAGCGGGCTTGTTCCGGTCCTTACATTTCGTTGTTCCGACTTAAGGAAGTGATTAGTCGGCTGGTCGGACGACATATTTTTGTACGAGGTCACTGCGCTTCCTAAGTGCCATTATCGATTTTCAGATGTGTTTATAGTTTGAAATAAAATTACGATTCACGTTATGCTCGGATCTGGTCCGGACTTGAAATGAGACACGAGATCTTTCGAGACATCAAGTTTCATTAAGATCCGATCTCTCGTTCGATAGTTATGCTTGTCCCTATTTTCCGGATTCCACCACCTCCCCTTCCCCCCACGATGGTCGTATCGGGCAAGTGACTATTTCCAGGTTAATTTGGTCGGGTCCCTGATATGCTTGCCAAGTTTTATCGTCCTAGCCCACCTTGAAGTACATTAACTACGGATCGCCGGAATTCCGTAACCCCCTCCAACTCCCCCCCCCCCCCACAGTGTCCGAATCCGGTCCAGTTCTGCCAGTGATGTATCTAGAGCTTGTGCTTGTTCTTACCACCCATCCGATCGCTTCACTCTGAGAGTTTCACACATTTTCAAGTTCCCCCCTCCGACCCCCCCCCCCCCCCCCCCAGATTCATCGGATCCTGTCCGGACTTGAAATGAGACATCTGAGACACGAGATCTTTCCAGATATTAAGTTTCATTATGATCCGATCACCCGTTCGAAAGTTATGCATGTCCCTATTTTCCGGATTCCACCACCTCCCCCTCCCCCACGATGGTCGGATCGGGCAAATGACTATTTCCAAGTTAGTTTGGTCGGGTGCCTGATGTGCCTGCCAACTTTCATCGTCCTAGCGTATCTGGAAGTACCCTTTCTCGCAAACACCGGACTAACCGACCGACCGTCGACCTTGGCCGGAAGGCAAGTTCCATAAAAAAAATTTGTTTGTGTTCCAACTAGTCGGCCACTGTAAGAAATTTCGTAAAGGAAATCCCGTGCTGCCGAATAGTTGGCTACGAGAACAAGACCAAAGGTTTCGATGGGATCCCAAAAATTCAATATCTGATCCAGACAACTGGGTCTTGTCTTAGCCAGATCCAGTCATCGCCAGACTCCTTGAACATTTTTACAATTAAAATTCAGAAACAGATTAAGGCCAAATAGCTAGTCCTCTGAGAAAACCAAGTTCAGATATGGATTCAGCATGTGTGTTTACCCCTATAAGTCATATCTGTTTTGACGAAAACTTCCTGCCACTTCTGCCAATTTCCTGGTTTTGGCCGAACTCCAGAACTACTTGTCCGGCGAAAAAAAAAGCTCAAAAACGAACTCAGGGTATCTTCTTTCCCCAATAATGAACATCTAATCAACTTCAAATAAAAATTTAACTTATAAAAGAATTTCCGACTCCAGCCGGATTCCGGTCGAACTATATTTCCGGGTAAAATATGATTGTCAAACACGGATTCAGCGTCTCTTCTTACCCTTAAGTCGGTGATCTAATCAACTAGAAATAAAACTTAAGCTTCTAACAATTTTCCAGTTTTGGCCGGATTCGGGGGGAACTAACTGTCCAGGTAGAAAAATTGTTCACATAAGTATTCAGCATGTCTTCTTGCCCTAGATCGAACATCTAATCAACTCCAAATAAAACTTTTAATTTTAACAAACTTTCCGGTTTGGGCCGGATTCCGGGCGAACTGGTTTTCACCATCGTCCTCAGCATGTCTTCCTACCCCTAAATCAAACATTCAATCAACTTCAAATAAAACTTTTACTTTTAACAAACTTTCCGGTTTTGGCCGGATACCGGGCGAACTACTTGTCGGATGACAAAATGGTTTTCACCATCGTGTTCAGCATGTCGTCTTACTCCAGAATCGACTATCAAATTAGCTGTTTCAAAATATTTTGTTTGCCCTTTAATTTGAACCCCCTCCCCCACCCCTAAATGTAGGGCTACAAAACCCATCTACTAACTTGACTGGTCCAGTGACCCAACGAATCCTCACACCAAGTTTCATCAAAATATCTCATTCCCTTTTAGAGTTATCGTGCTTACAGACGGACGGACAACTTTTGCGATGTCATAGGTATCCCTCCACTTACGTTTTGGGATCCCAAAAAGAGGCGGGTTTTCCGACGAGACTGAAGTTGCGTTTTTTTTCGGGTGTAGTTTAACTGCAGTTTTGAGATACTTTTGTTTATAAAAGTACGGTGTACCCTTTTATTTGTCCATTCGAAACACTGTACATAACTAGAGCAACAGTATGTCAGATTACAGTGAAACTACATCGACAAACTGCAACTTATAAGTGTTGCACAGACGAAACAAACTTTCGGCCAAAGGTTTTGATGGGATCCCAAAAATGTAATATTTGATCCAGACAATTGAGAACGAACTACCATACTTGTCCAGAAAAACAAGACCAAGGTGTCGATGGGATCCCAAAAATCTAATATGTGATTCAGACAATCGAGTCTTGTCTTCGCCAGATCCAGTCTTGGACAGGCTAATCATCAGAGAAAACCAAGTTCGGATATACCTCTATAAGCCATATCTATTTTGACGATACTGACCGAGACTTCCTGCCGATTTCCGAGCGAACTACTAGTCCAGCAGAAAAAAAAATACAGAAACAAAACCAGCGTATCTCTTTATCCCTATAAAGAACATCTAATCAACTTTGAATAAAAGTTTGACTTAAAAAAAATCCGGTTTCAACCGGATTCCGGAATAATTATATGTCCGGGTAAAAAAACCATTGTCATAAACCGACTCAGCCTCTCTTCTTACCCCTTAATCTGTCATCTAATCGAAGTTTTGATTTTAACAAATTTTCCGGTTTTGGCCGGATTCCGGGCGAACTAGTTGTCCAGCGAGAAAATGATTTTCACTATCGTGTTCGGCATGTCTTTTTACCCATAATTCAAACATTTAATCAACTTCAGATTAAACTTTTACTTTTAACCAACTTTCCGGTTTTCGCCAGATTCCGAATTCCGGGCGAACTACATGTCCGGGTAGAAAATTGTTCTGACGTAAGTGTTCAACATGTCTTCTTGCCTTAAATCGAACATCTAATCAATTCGAAATAAACTTCTAATTTTAACAAACTTTCCGGTTTCGGCCGGATTCCTGGCGAACTACTTGTCCGTCGAGAAAATGGTTTTCACCATCGTCTTCAGCATGTCTTCCTACCCCCAAATCGAACATCTAACATCTTGGGTCCGACGACCCAACGAATCCTCACACAAGTTTCATCAAAATATCTCATTCCCTTCGAGAGTTATCGAGCTTACAGACGGACGGACAGACGGACAACTTTTGCGATGTCATAGGTATCCCTCCACTTACGTTTTTGGATCCCAAAAAAGGTCAGAAACGAATCCAGCGTATCACCTTATCCGTATAAAGAACATCTAATCAACTTCAAGTAAAAGTTCAACTTATAAAAAAAAAATCCGGATTCCAAACGAACTGTAAGTCCAGGTAAAAAAAAAAAAGATTGTCATATCAGTATTGTCATTCAGCGTGTTTTCTTACCCCTAAATCTGTCATCTAATCAACTTCAAATAAAACTTTTGCTTTTAACAAATTTTCCGGTTTGGCCTGATTCCGGCCGGACAAGTTGTCCTGGTAGAAAATACTGTTCCCATAAGGGTTCACCATGTCTTCTTACCCCTTAATCGAACATCTAATCAACCTAAAACAAAACTTTTACTTTGAACAAACTTTCCGGTTTTGGCCGAATTCCGGGCGAACTACTTGCCCGTCGAGAAAATGGTTTTCACCATCGTGTTCAGCACGCCTTCTTATCCCTAAGTCGAACATCTAATCAACTTCAAACAAAACTTTTACTCTTAACAGACTTTCCGGTTTTGGCCGGATTCCGGGCTAACTACTTGTCCGGCGAACAAATGTGTTTCACCATCATGTTCAGCATGTATTCTTATCCCTAAATCGTACATCTAATCAACCTTTCAACAAACTTTCCGGTTTTGGCCGGATTCCGGGCGAACTAATTGTCCGATGACAAAATGGTTTTCACCATCGTGTTCAGCATGTTTTTTTACCCCATAATCGACTATCACATTATATGTTTACAAATATTTCATTTGCTCCTTAAATTAAACCCCCTCCCCCACCCCTAAATGTAGGGCTACAGAGCCCATCTAGGAACTTGACCTTACTCTTGACCCAAACAATCCTCACATAAAGTTTTTGTTTGTGGTCCAACTAGTCCGCCAATGCAAGAAGTATAGGAAATCCCGCGTTGCCGACTAGTTGGCTAGGATCAGAAATCATATTGGAGAAAAGTTTGTAGCCTACTAGTTCGCTACTGTAAGAAATTTCGTATAGGTAATCCCATATTGCCAACTAGTTCGCTACGACAATAAATCGTATAGGAGAAACTTTATATCCAACTAGTTGGCATACATAAGAAATTTCGTCAAGGAATGCAGAATTATCAAACTAATTTGCTGAAATAATAAATTTTTTATAGAGACAAATTGAATAATCAATTAGATAGCTGTTAGTTTATTGCGGATAAGATAATATGGCGCATAGCCATCTAATAGGGAAAAAATCTTTCTTAAGACTGAAAGCTTGAAACCGACTAGTTGGATATTTCGAAATTTCTATGTGAATTGACACAATCCGACTATCTCTGTACGAGTGAGAGACATACCCAACTAGCTGAATAAAAAGTTGTCTCCTAGACGATTTCTCGCCGTGAAATTTCTGCCGATCCAACTAGTTGACTAAAATAAGAAAATTCCTATAGAAACGGGGGGTGATTATGCAACTAGTTGGCTAAAATAAATAAAAAATCCTGTAGGAACGAGGATGAATATTCAACTAGTTGGCTAAAATAAGATAACTCGTCAAGGAATTCAGAATTATCAAACTGATTCTCAAAAATGAGAAAATTTGTATAGAGACACACTGATTATCCAATTGGATGGCTGTTAGCTCATTGACTATTAGAACAAGACCAAAGGTGTCGATGGGATCCCAAAAATCTAATATTTGATTCAGACAATCGAGTCTTGTCTTCGCCAGATCCAGTCTTGGACAGGCTAATCATCAGAGAAAACCAAGTTCAGATATACCTCTATAAGCCATATCTATTTTGACGATACTGACCGAGACTTCCTGCCGATTTCCGAGCGAACTACTAGTCCAAAAAAAAAAAATACAGAAACAAAACCAGCGTATCTCCTTATCCCTATAAAGAACATCTAATCAACTTTGAATAAAAGTTTGACTTAAAAAAAAATCCGGTTACAACCGGATTCCCGAATAATTATATGTCTGGGTAAACAAGACCAAAGGTTTCGATGGGATCCCAAAAATTCAATATCTGATCCAGACAACTGGGTCTTGTCTTAGCCAGATCCAGTCTTCGCCAGACTCCTTGAACATTTTTACAACTAAAATTCAGAAACAGATTAAGGCCAAATAGCTAATCACCTGAGAAAACCAAGTTCAGATTTGGATTCAGCCTGTTGTTTTTACCCCTATAAGTCATATCTGTTTTGACGAAAACTTCCTGCCACTTCTGCCAATTTCCCGGTTCCGGCCGAACTCCAGAACTACTTGTCCGGCGAAAAAAGAAAGCTCGAAGACGAAATCAGGGTATCTTCTTTCCCCAGTAATGAACATCTAATCAACTTCAAATAGAAATTTAGCTTATAACAAATTTTCCGATTCCAGTCGGATTCCGGTCGAACTATATGTCCGGGTAAAATATGATTGTCATACAGGGACTCAGCATCTCTTCTTACCCTAAATCGCTTATCTAATCAACTAGAAATAAAACTTTGACTTCCAACAGATTTCCGGTTTTGGCCGGATTCCGGACGAACTACATGTCCGGGTAGAAAATTGTTTTCACATAAGTGTTCAGCATGTCTTCTTGCCCTAAATCGAACATCTAATCAACTCCAAATAAAACTTTTAATTTTGACAAACTTTCCGGCTTGG